>VDFB02075321.1:412737198-413332446 GCA_007258455.2 Sequoia sempervirens | reverse complement strand
CACTCTTAGGGAAGGTAATACTGAAGCAGATTAGTTGTCTAATTTGGGAGTAACTGGTCCTGGCTTCAAAGATTGTCCAAAAATGTAATTCATTGTGGGTGGATGGGTGGGCTCCCCCTCGCCCCTCACATAGGCATTGGGTGTCTAGGGTGGACGTGAGGTGGCGGACGGGTTGGACAGATAGCTTTCCGTTTTGGCTTGTTTTAGTCACATCAAACCTTCTAAATTTGGCGGAATTCGGGTGTTCCTTGCTTGGTTTATCGGCTGTTTATTAGTTCGAAACTTCTGGAGTTGGTTTAGTGGCATGTTGGGCTCAGTTCCCACGGCGCCGCCTGGGTGACACGTCGGGCACGGCTACCCTTGTTCTGTTCGCGGACGTGCCGAGTGGAAATTGCCATTAATTGCATTGATTATGGTTCTAAGTTGGATGGCCGGTGACTGTATTTCTACTTATGCCAGGGACAGTTTTGCTTCGCCATAATTCTGTTCCGTATGCGATGTCTGACGGATCATTATTCGAGGATTTTATTAAGTTTATGAAGTCCGTTCCTAAGCATGGGTTCTGCATTTTGGTTTTTGCCTTTGTGTTTTTGTTGCAGGGTGCGACTGGCAAATTCCTGTCAATGGAGAGACAGTCGAAGTCGAAGTTTACCATTCTCATCTCGGCGGAAGGTCTGGATTCCTTCGGTGTTGATACTCCTGTTTCATTAATGGCTACGGAGAGGCAAATTGCCTTTCGTGAGGTCACAGACCAGCGACTAAAGCGCATCTTGCTCGTGGATGATCCGGTGTCAGTTGCTGCTATGAAGATGGTCCTTGGTAAAGGACACTTAGAAAGGAAAGAATTCGCCCACGACAATGCTCAAATTTCATCTCGGTTTCTCGCCGTGCTCCTGGATCTTGATACCCCGAAGACAGTGGCCATGGAATTGATGGTGCGAATGTTCCGGGAAGACTTGCTTGGCGGCCTCGAAATGACTTTGAAGACGGCTTTTATTGGTAAGGGTATCCCGCGTCCTGCAGACCTAGCTTCCCTATGGGAATCTGATGAAGCAGTCAAGGTTTATCCTTTTCTTCTGGATCTCAAAGGACCCGCATTATCACGGCACCGAAAGCTTGCAGATGTGGGAGTGGAGTTTCTGAAACAAAAATTGAAGATAGTGCCGGTGGATGGAATGGAATGGCTGGAAGGTTTCATTTGTTTTGCAGAGGTAAACGGTTTCTGGTGAATTAGTGGGGTATTTGTTGTTGCCCGTCTGGTTTCTGCTAGCTCTTGTCTTGGTATTCTTTGTATCTTCGAACTTGAGCTATGTTTTTTTGGCTGTTGTGGAGGTTAGGCCTATGTTTTATCTCCTTCGTTTCATTACTTTTCCTGTTTTTGAACTGTATGGAGTTCATCCTTGTTAGCTCCTTTTTGGCTGTCTAATGGTTATCACTGAATATTTCCTGCCTAGCAGACGACTGTAAATTTCTTTAAATATCTATAAAAATATCACCTTACGGATCAAAAAAAAAAAAAAAAGCACCCCACACCTTCACAAGTCATCTCAAGATGATTGTATTGGATGCAAATCTAGTATCAACAACCTTTTATTTGAAAATTAAAAATTAAAAATTAAAAACAAAGAAGAATGTATACTTTTAGTTTTTTTAAATAAATTACTAAAGTAAAACATAAAATTAAAAAATTGCATTGTTTCAATTACCATCAATAGCTCTAGTTCGCAAGAATGATCTAAAAATAGCTTACAACATGTGGTGGTTTGTGATGAACATTTGGATTTCTTCAGCATCAGCATAGACTTGTTTGATCCAATCTATTTTTGTACACAATTTCTCTAGCATGAGATTTGGCAAATGCACAACACAAGGTGTCCAAAACATATGTGACAACCATGTCTTAACTAACATACCAACTGCTTTGCAATTAATTGCATCGTCTGTAACCTAGACAACATTTTGAGGGCCTATTTCATGAATGCATTGTATAAGGATGTCAACAATGAATTGTGCATCCTTCACCTACTCACAATCCACGGCTTTCAGAAACATTGCCCCTATAGATCACACTACAATCGCATTAATTAATGGCCTATTTTTTGAATCCTTTCATCCATAAGAAATAATAGACATACGTGTTTCTTTCCATGAGGCCTTAATGAGAGCCAATGAAGTATCTATATGTTTGACTTCCTTGAAAATAAAATGCTATGCACCTTTTCATTACCTAGGGTCATATTCCCCTTTGGAGATTCATTTATTTTTCTTATCATGTCTTGCCAATTGGGTAATTGAGCAACATTGAAATACAAACCATTTGCATTGAAGCATCTTGCTGGTTTGGTTAGCAATCTTTCTAGCTTCATTATTAAATGTCTCTCCAATGGTCTCTTTGCCCTCTTCACATTACTAGCCTCATCTTCATTCCTACCCAAAAATGGATAGCTTTCTACTACAATATCAAGGATGACACTATGTGTATAAGATGGAGAAGCAAGTGACCTTTGTGAACCATGCCCACTCCTCAACGGATGCCTCATTTTATTCACAACCCTTGCATATGATTCCCTAAGCACATTTTCTATCATGATATAAGATGCAGCAATGGGCAAAGCTACCAAGCTTAAATTAAGCCTTTGAGGCAGCTGAAACCTTCAAGGTGCATGCCATTTTTCATAATTTACCACTTTTAACCAAGCTCGAAAATTTTCAAAAAATGCAATTTAGGATTGGTTAGATTTTTCTATCTTTTTATGTATTTTAATCAAATATCCGATATTTTAAATTCCCTATTTTTCAAGGTCCCCCTAGGTTTGCCAAACTCATTCTCCAATGCAAATGTTGTGTTGTATTCCTCATTTCTAGAACTGTTAAATCGTTTTTTCACTTGTAGGATCACCAAGGCAAACCATTTCTTTGCTTGTTTAAGTTGGTCTTTTGATAAGAGATAACAAATACAAAGTATTATCAAATGTACTGAGCTTAAGTGGTACAAGTAGAAATATAGAATTTATCCAATTTGCTGACAGCAAGGAAGCACGGTAGAAAATTCAAACTTGAAGTGCTTGATTTTTATATCTAAATGAAATTCAAGATTTTTTTTTTTTAAAAAAAAAATCAACTAATCTTAAGTTAACAGCTAAGGGCATGGTCCACTGGTTTACTTGGTAGTGTTGTTGTTGCCACCAAATTTCAAACCTTCACAGGCCATTGAGCTCGTGCGATTTGTTGCCCCTATTGGGCTGTTGGGCTCCAGATTTGGACACTTTGGATTAATTCAAGGGATGAGATTCCCATTTGTGTCCTCAACCAGCTTGGGCAGGACTTAAATTTCCCAAGGTACTAATCAAGGAAAATAAAGTTAATGAATTATTTATTACTTTTTGAAATTAAGACTGAATAAGAGGATAGGTAAAGATTACAAAGGAGTAATGAAGATTCAAATACTCACAAATTTTATGAAAGAAAATGTACAGATAACTGTGATTTAAATAAATGAGTTTTCTTATAATGGTGTGGAGCTGCCCAACCATCCACACTACGATTGAGGGACATCTAGATGTCCCATAGCAATTCAGAGGACAGCAACACATTCCCAGATGGTTTCTACAAAGTATGTCCTTGCCAAGGATGCAAAAAGCGCAGAAAACTCGCCCTAATCGCAAGTAATCGCTTGTCATCTATGACTGCGAGTAACTCACAATATAAATCGCCTCTGATTTATTCTAATTAATCGCCGAAAGTTAACTGGTAAAGCGCAAAAACACGCGATTAACTTGCAGAAAATGCATCAATGGAAAAGCGTTTAGGGTTTTTGATAATAAAAAAAGAAAACGTGAATGTTTGACATAGAAAAAAGCAAGGACGACGAGGGCACGCAACGAGGTGACGAGGGCACAAGCATAGGTTTTTTTTTCCATTTTATTTGTTTTGCACAAAAGACATCATTTTTTTCTCTGCGGCTCCATCTCTATATTTTGCGTGAAAATCTTGAAAACTCCATTCTACATCTCTGTCTCTATGCATCTGAATAATTTAAAAATAATTTGTATTTTATATAGTTATAACTTATACCTTAGCCATTTATTATTCGTATTTTTTCAAGCTTTACGGGAGAAACTTAATAAATGGCTATTGTTATGGATTTGTTGAATAATTTAAAAATTATATATATTAAAATTTAATATATTATTATTATGATTCATGAATAATATTTTAATATTTTATAATTAATATATTATTATTATGATTCATGAATAATATTTTAATAATTAATAAATATTAATAATTATTAATAAATACTTATTATATCATATACATTATAATTTTCTATTTTAATTTTAAATTTTATTATATGAATTTATTATTACTGTCTAAAACATTTATCTATATTTTATTCCATTATAAACAATGGAATAAAATTATAAATTTTATTATTTATTATAATTTTTATTAATATATTATCTATTAATATTTATTTATATTATATTAATAAATCTAAATAATTTATCTATTTTCAAATGTTCGATAAATTTGCCAAGTCCCAAGTTTTCAAAAAATTTGGGCCTGCCGAGTTATTGCCGGATCCAAGTTTTTCAACTATGGTTGTGCCTGATGAGGTCAATGTGGAACCATGGATAAGTGATGATGAGTTAGCTGAGATGGAAAGGGAGGCAGAGGCAGTTGAATGGGAAGCAAAAGTGGCAACATATGAGGAGGAAGAAGGCGAGCTTGGTCAACCAACAGAGGCAGTTTCTTCACACACACACAGCTTGACCCTATCACTATGGATGAGGCACATGTTGAGGCTCCTATCAAGGACACTGCAACTATACCATCTACTTCAGCACCACCCACACAACAGCGACAAAAGCTTTTGAGTTTCAATCATAGAAGAAATTTATGATAGACAATGTTTATTGATACCGAAACTTGAAGTTGATATGTATTCAAAAGTTGAACTTGCTTGTTGGTCTATGATACATTGATGATTGATATGTATTAAACTCTAATTTTGATTTATATATGATGAAATTAGTTGATACATTGATGATTGATATGTATTAAACTCTAATTTTGATTTACATATGATGAAATCTCAAATCAGTAATATGTTCTAAAAATTCAGTTTATATGTGTGTTTTTTAAGAATATTTTAAAAATTGTGTATTTTCAAATGTTTAATAAATTTGCCGAGTTTTTCCCCAAGTTTTTGCCAAGTCTCGAGTTTTTAAAAATTTTGGGCCTGCCGAATTATTGCCAAGTCCGAGTTCTTCAACTATGGTCCTTGCAGTGAAGGGCCATTCCCTGTAGAGGGGAATGTCCACAGGGAGGTTCCCTGCACTGCACGGCCTTGCTGAGGACAACCCCCTTTGCAGGTGACACCCATAGGTATGGCAAGGAGATGTTTCACCACCGTTCCAGGTGCAGAAAAAATTGGACTATTACAGTTAGATATTCACTGTTATGAGATCCTCTTTCTGCAACCCTGTGGAACATTGTTTTTTATGCTTTCTGAGGGGTCCACACAAATGGGGTTAAGCTTTTAATATTAGCAGCATTTGAATTTATAAAATTTTATGGTTGTTTTGTTTATTAAATGTATGCTATGTGATTATCCTTGGTTTTATGTTAAATATTTATATATTTATGATTTTTATATGTTTTTGGTATGGGTTAAAAGTTTCCCAATCCACAAACCAAATCTGCCAAACCGGACCAGGATCTAAACCAGAATCAGCATCTTAACTTTTTGATCATATAGTTATTTGGTGTTTGATTGCTTTAACCAAGCAGTTGAGTTTAACCACTGTCTGGACAAAGCAATGTTAATGCAGCTTGTATTTTGACGGTTTTTGGACTCGATTTGCATAGACTCCTATTATTAGCCTCTAATCAGCCTTCTTTTTAATCTTTCATTGACTCGGTGTGGTGAAACAATTACCAGGCAGGCATTGGCAAAACAGACCTTTTTGTGTCTCAAGTCATTCAACATTCAATACTTCTATGGGAAAAAAAATCAGGATGCCTAGTGAAAAATTTGCACCTTAAAACAACAGCTTAACACCAAGAAGTAGACAATTTCTCAAATTTGACGAGCATATAAAATAATGCAAAAAGCATACAAGCATACAAGCATCATACAGAATGATACATGAAGTTGAAACTTAAAATTAGACAGACAAAATTGATTTTTAAAATAAAAATTAAAACTGAACCATTGGTTTCTTACAAGTTGATCAAATAATCAGGTGCCCTAATAACATGTATTAACAGTAATAAGGTATCAATGTTTTATTCAAAGATGATAAAAATTAAAAAAATAACTCCAAAGTACCTTAATGATCATTGATGGTACGCTATATCTTTTAAGAACTTGAGAACCTGAGCTCCAAACCAAACTGCAAAGAAAGAATGGAAATGATTAGTAGCAAAATCGTATTAGATAAAATGATAAACATGAAACAAGAAATTGTAATAAGAGAAATTGAAAAACACTGAGAGATTCAATCCTTACTTTAAGGAACACCAATAAGAGAATGGCTTTATAGAACAGATCATCGGGATTGTCCCAGTAGACATCTAATTTCATTTGCATGAATCAACATGTGTAGTGCTACTGCTAACCAATAATTCTCTATTTGGTTCACCAAAATCCTCCAATGTCTATTCCCCCTCAAGAAGAAAGGTTTTGAATAACAAAAGAAGTAATAATGATTCAGAGGGAGTGTGCTGCTCCTAATGAAAAGGTGATGAGCAATGTGGCCATGTATGCTCTGGTATTAAATAATAATAAGCCTTAAATTGTTGTATTTCCTCCTTGAACTTCTCACTCTCAGGAAACGCTTTATGATTAACTGCCTTGCAAATTTCTACTTTACCCACCAATTGCTTTGAGATTATGAGTTTGATCTTTCCATGGATTACCCACCAATTGCTTTGAGATTATGAGTTTAATCTTTCCATGGATTACCCACCAATTGCTTTGAGATTATGAGTTTAATCTATCCGTGGATTACCCACCAATCGCTTTGAGATTATGAGTTTAATAATAAGCAATGAAAATAAACTTTCAGTGGATTATAATTTTTTCTTTGATTTTAATACTGAATTCCAAAAAAGAACCCATCAGTTAGTTCACAACCTCCTGAGTAAGTTTACAGTCTCCTGAACCACTGGATCGTTATTGTTGGGTTCTATAATTTTCCTCATCTATGTTGTACATACCTGAAATTCCCATGACTCTCGACAGCTGTAAAAATGTTATTAGCTGTAAAAATATAAAAAAATTCCAGTCTTCTATCCTTCCCATTAAAAAAAATTATAATGCTTCACTTGAACAATGTGCACAAGTTTTACATTTCAATGTTTCTAGTTATGCAGCTTCCCTTCAATTTAATCATTTTTGACATTATGTCAGTTGGATGTCAGCCACTTCTCACCCTTCTATGCGGCATGTATTCCATATCTTGGCATGGGTTATCCTCAGCACAAGATTCTCTTGACAACCACTTAGGATGTAGTTGGCACTAATCCCCTCACAAATTTAGCTCGGACTCAAGCAACTTGTTTAGAATTCTCCTTACGCTTAACCACTTCATGGTAAGTTAAGCCCTAGCTAAGGATTCTTAACATGAAGAGAACTAATATGACCAACACAGAAAAACATTGACATGCTTAAACAAAGCTTATATTTTCTTCTATTTTGAAAAGCTAATGCTCCTATACCCTTTCTTGCTTTTATGTCAACAGATGATTTGAAGGAGGCATAAGTGTAAGCTTGTTGATAGAAATGAACCTTCGTTGAGTCTAAGATTGAGCATAGAGAAGATGCTATATATTGAGAACTTAAACCTGATATGGTCTATGTTTTCGATGGCCTTTGATAAGTGATGGAGGTATTTAGAGATCTTTGTTCTGAAACTTATGTTGAGCAATAAAGCAATGTAAACATAACTCGAATAGATAACCCGAAAGGCTAAAATATAAGATCTAAGTACAAGTACAAATAGACATGAGGAGTTCTCCTCAATAAAGCACAAAGTTGATGAAGAAAAAAGAGAACACTAAGACTAAATAGTAAAAACCAATGCTATCGCTAGCAAAGCATTATCATCTATCACTACAAGAGGTCGAACACAAGATCCAACTATGCAATAGGGGAATGTTAAGGTCTTTGTGCCCAAGCTAAACAATCCTATGAGGAAGCAAGGAACTCTCTAGTGACACACAGCTACATGAGCTAGTGTATTTTAACAGACTATTGTATGTTCTTGTCTATTGCACAATCGCTAAGTCAAAAATTCTCCCATACAAGCTTCCTCCATCTAGAAACCTCCACCTACATCTTTCTTCTCTTAGAAGCCTCCTTGCGCATCTTTCTTTTCCTAGAAGATCCCTTCCTCTAGAAGCTTCAATGTACATCATTCTTACTCTCTATATACCACAAATGAAAGTCAAACATGTACAATATGACAATCACTATGTGGACATTTAGTTCTGTTAATATGAATTCTGATGAAACCAATGGTGGTTTGGGACCTTATGTGACCTAGGAAGACTGTTGGTGAAGAGTTTTGGAGTTTGGAAGTTGAATTTAGGACACTTGCTTTGTAAAAGTGGCCTAATTAGGCCTTGTAACAGCGTAGAAACCCCTGTTTCAGTGAATTGGTCCAAAACAACCATATTCGCAATTAGCATATGTCATGGAGAGGCCAAATGGGTATCTAAAAAGGTCAAGGGTTTGTGGATTGGTGACCTTTACAAAAAGGTATGCTTGAGGGACTAGGTTTGGAGACCTAGAAGGAGGACAAGGTAAATTGTGAGTTCCACCACTTGTCTGAGTTTTGAACTTGAAAACGGTGACTGAATTGTGTTGTTAGAACCTACTCCATACCTACTCTACATCACGCTGCCATCCCCAAACTTGGGCCCTTGGTCCCCTTGTCCCCAAAACTTGTCCCCCAATTAGGAAACTCCGTGGAACTATGGTTTTTATGCCTAGTGTAACCAATTTTTAATGTTTCCCATTTGCTTCTTCTTGGACAGTAGCACAATTGTGTGGACATCTGTGTCGGCACACTAATGCCCCACAACCATACAACCATTTGATCTTTGTTTGGCATTCAAAACTTGTGTCCTTTTTACTTCCATTTGTTAGTAATTGTCATTTGGCCCAACTTGCCAAGTTTCCAACATTCCTTTCCTAACATAACCTCTTGAATGATTCATATTTTGAATTCAGAATCCTTCTTCTCTCTCATGCTTTGAAACTGTTTTTTTGGCTTCTAAGTATCCTTCTCCTCCAATCTTCTACAAAATTCGCCAACAGCTCTTGGGTCTTGTGAGTAGTCTACATTGTCATTATGAAGCTCCATCCATTTTCAAGGGATAGTATTTTGTTCATTCTCCTTCCCTTTGCTTTTATTGTTTGTATTTCATTGTTTCCTTGGCATCTTTGGATTTTGTATCTCCCATTTTCCTTACCTACACACAATAGGGTGTTGAATCCTTGTAGACCTAGGGTTTAAAAACTTATTGATATTTTTTATCTTTTTCTTGAGTTTTAGAGCACTTAGGATAAGAGAAAACACAGATTCCTACTTCATTCCATTGACTGCCCATGGAATTTGAAAGATCAAACTAGAGATTGACTACTCTTGGCAAGCTCCGAAACGGTCACAACCTTCCCCTTTTTTCAAAATCAAGTACTCCTTGGCTTCACAATTGCACAAAGGTTTGCATCTCTTTTCTCTTTATCCTCATTTCATTTTAAATAGTTAGTTTAAACTAGTCTATTATGATTCTGTACTTTCCTATACATCTCTATCATTTTTTGTTTTCCATTTCAAGCTTCATTTATGTAATATAAGTTCAAAGTAAATTTAAATTTATATTACACACTCTAGTCACATAAATGCATTTGTATCATACTTACATGCACAAAGGTGTATCTGCCCTCTATATAGTTTGACTTAAAATTTGAGGACATGTGTCTCCTATTTGATATGATTTACTATAATATATAATTCCGTACATTGTTATGAAATATAATTCTTCTGTATAAACCATTGTTCTGTGAAGGAATGGACCGAGAATTTAAAACAAAGCAACAAAAGTTTTTAAAAATGCCATAATTTTAATTATTCATGCAAGAAAGGTTGCCCTATTTTAAAAACTTATTCAAAAAGGATTGATCTGAAACTTGTGACATATCTATGGATTATAATTGTAATGCCTGGAACATTGTGGTATGCAACATTGCACTAAGGCCTTAAAATAAAGCAACAGATATGCAAGAAAGATTGACATGAAGCTTATCACATATTCGTGGTAAACATCACACTAAGGTATTGAAGTAAAGGGATAAAAATTAAAAGCCCTAATTTTAAAAATTTATGCAAGAAAGGTTAATTTGAAGGTTTGTTGCCTGCCAAATTAAAAAAAAATATCCATACCAATTTGGCTTCTCGGTACTGCATTCTGCATCTAAATGGTACATAAGAGGTTAGCCAGAACGGTCCAGCCAAATTACAAGTACAGAAAATAAAACGTACAACACAGGTTGGCCCAACGAGGTCCCACCAAATTGTAAGTAGAGAAAATAAAATGTATTTGAGATTATCTGTGAATGATTTCCTTTTGAGACATGTATTGTTTAAAAAACTATGTACTACCCAATACTAGAACCTAGGACCTCTTAGTGCACTTCGGGAGCTTTATCACCGAGCTGTTGCCTCTCGTTATACTCGGCATGTTGCTTGAATCCCCGACATATGCATAAAATACAAAAAAATGGATAGAACAAAGTTGCTTCAAGATATATTCCAAGAATAAAATGTATTACTTAATGTAACAGATAGAATGAAACGGAGGAGGATAAATAGGAGGAATGAAGTGCATCTTTCGAAACTAGAAGCATTACCCACTGTAATAGAGAGAGGGTAAATAAAAACAAGAAATCACTTACTGTTTTCCACGAATGAAAAGCTCATGGTCGCAGTCGTTGCAGGAGGCAGATATAATGTCTTCATTTGATCTTATAAGTTGTGAATCGAATAAAGAATACTTGTATTCTCCCCCGAAGGGCTTCCCATCGCCATTATCAGAGGCTTCGACGGTCAAGCCAAAGGGTTCAAATTGTTTGAGCACAGTTAGTGTGCGCACTCCGACTCCCATCGTTATTTTGAAATCACAAATGCTTTAATAGAAAATAAAAAAAATATATGAGTGGCTGCAGGAGATTTCAATTCAATATAATCCGTTTGAGATTTTCGCAGCTTTTAATCCGGGAAACCAGTAGAATAAAAAAATTCGGATGACGAGTACAAGGGAAAAATGTGGAACGATTGTGAGATATCTTTTAATGGAACGAGGCCTGGTTTGGATTGAATATGCAATACAAAAAGAACGAAGATTGGCGTGTGAAAATGAAAAAGTTTCTCAGAGGCGGGAGAATTAAACAAATGTTTTGATTAACCCCTTTTAAGTTCATGAGAGGGTTCTTAACGCATCTTTATTATGGATTTAGGATAGGAACCGATGCAAGTGAGAAAACAGTTAAATGATCATTCACCCTCGACCTTTAATTAACTTTCGACAAGACCCCGCCATTACCGGCTTTTCAATGTAAAGCTTCATACGGGTTTCAATCTTAGGTGAATTTGATGGAATACATAATATTATAAAAATAATTAAATACATATTATTAGTAAAATGGTTACACAGAGAAGTGTGGATGGTCAATTGGGTAATTTCTTGGTTTATTGTTTACATATATTTGTGTAGTATACATGAGGTTAATTGGTGGGTTATTTTAAAAATGATTTTGTTTGTGAAACAAAGGTCTGAATGGAGAATTGATAGCTTCAAATCAAATATGCATCTACTTACAGGGATCCGAACACAACTAAAACAAAACCTTTGAATCGGGAATATAATAAGGCTCTATTATAAATAGGCTCATGATATGTTTGAAATAGGGAGAGAGGGAGGGAGAGGGAGATATGTGGATAGAAAGAGGGAGAGAGATAGAGATAAAGAGGAAGTTAGAGATAGAGATGGAAATGAAGATGGAGATGGAGATGGAGATGGAGGAGAGGGATATCAAGTGAAGAAGAGGGAGAGATAAAGAGAGAGGACAAAGGTATAGATATAGATTGAAGAGATAAATATATAGAGAGGGGGGGAGAGGGAGAGATAAAAATATAAAGATAGAGATACGAAGTGATATATAAAGAGGGGTAGAGAGAGGGAAATATATAGGGGTAAAGAGAGATGGATAGATAATGAGAAAGAGATAGAAGGATATATGTAAGAATTTAAATATGGAGAGATTGAAATAGAGATGGAGGTGGAGATGGAGATAGAGATAGGGAGAGAGAAACAAGGAGAACATGTGTGTGTGTGTAAGAGAGATATGGAGAGAGGTAGAGAGGGAGATAGATATGTATAAATAGATAGAAAGGGAGGCAAATGGAGGGAGAGAAATAGAGATAAGAGAGAGAATTAGGGAAATATAGAAAGAGGAAGTGATAGGGAGGAGAGGGAAAATATGGATATAAAGGAGAGATAGAGAGATAAATATAACTTGGGAAAGATAGAGAGGTTGAGAAAGAGAGAGACAAAGACAGAGACAGGGACGGAGATAGAGAAAGATAAATATAAAGGTAGAGATGAAAGGAGGGAGAGGGAGATATAGATATAGAAAGAGGGAGATAATGAAAGAGGGGGAGATGGGGAGAGAAATATAAAGGTATAGGAAGTGATATATAGAGAGAGGTAGAGAGACAGATATATATATAAAGAGAGAGTAAAAGAGATGGAGTAAATAAGGGAGGGAGAGAAATAGAGATAATGAGATATAAATAGAGAGGAAGAGGGAGAGATGGGAAGATAGAAATAAAGGGGGCAAGAGTGGGAGACTGGTGCAGGAGCACCTTAGGTTCAGTAGGAGTGCAAGTTGTCATTTTGGTTTTCTTGTGATGATTTCATGTAATAAGGTCTAGGAAGTCTATTTCATGTCTTTTGGGGTCCAATTAGAGGTCTTAGTCTTTGGTTGGTGTCAAAATGCAAGAACATGCAAAATCTTGTCAAGTTGCTAAATGTAACATGCAACTTTTTGTCTTCATGTTGTAAAAAGACAAATGTAATGTTGAAAAGGGAAGTCTAATGGTTGGTAACTGATGGGACAAGTGGGAAAATGCTTAAGAGGCCTTGTTCCATTGATCTTGAAGGTTGTTGATTGAATTTTGAAGTTTGAAGCAATAAACATCTCTATTTTTTGCAACTTTAATGTGTTCTTTCCTATTCTCTTGCTTAGTACAGTGTTGTACGGACTCATTGTTCCTTGGAATTAATTAGAGATAATAAGTTGATGAATCTTCTTTCTTCTGCAAGTTGTTTCACTTAATTTCATTAGTTATTAAGAAATTTATTGCACATTCTTTCCAAGATGCCTGAAACCCTAATTTAGGGTAATAGTGAGCACAATAAAATGATTTTCTCCCCATTCCACCAGTGAAAATTCATGAAATTGATGGAATGGTAGATCTAGGTGTATTCTTTGATTTTACAAACTTGCAGACCCTAAGGTGTAAGCTTGCACGTGCTAGAGAGATTTGAAGGTCTGTTATCTCCATGTAACAGACCTAAAAGTTCATGGAAAAGTTGTATCTTGTTTTGGAAGAGTCAAGTTTGGGTGGGTTGGTGGATGGATCATGTTGTTAGACCTGTAAGGACCCTATTAGAGCCAAGGAGAGGCTAAGAAGCCTTTTGTAGATCTTTTTTTGGTCGAGCCCTAGTGCATCCAAGGTTTAGAAGCCTAATTAGGCCTAATGCAAAGCAGGACAGTCAAAAATTGGCCTTTGTGTTCCAAAGGAACCCCACCTGCATTTAGGATAAGTTTCAAAAGAGCCAAAAGGGTATTTGAATATGTGTTTAAATTTTGATTTGTAGCTCTGCCCCAAGACATATACACAAATAAGCCTTATTGAAGTACTACTATGAAGGATGCTAATTTGTGAAAGAAACCACCTTGATTGATGTGCTAGGGTTCTTGAAAGGTGTTGATTGGTTGATTTTGATCCTGACTACCCCTACTCTACATCAAATTGGTATCAGAGCATAGGCTGGGTCAGAACAAGAGAGAATTGAAGTGAAGGAAAACAAAGATGCCTCTTAAGGGAAAGACAGTTGCTAGAGAGGTGAGTGAATTGAAAGAGAAGCATGCAAAAGAGATAAGGGAGTTAAAAGAGTTGACAGAGACCCTTCAATTCAGGCTTGCTTCAGTTGACACAAGTCAGAAAAGAGGTGTGGTCATAGGTGATATGAGTGACCGAGAAGAGGAAGAGAAAAAGGGAGAGGAAACTTCCCAAGGGTCCGAGGAGGAGTTGGATCTTGAAGACTTGAGATTTGCAAAGCTATTGAAGGTTGTCAAGGGAGAAGGTCCTAAAATCAAGATGTATTTACCAGTGTATGGAGGGAAATTGGATGGTGAAGAGCTCCTAGATTAGATAGGAGCAATGGATAACTACTTTGAGTATGAAGAGGTATCAAAGGAACAAAGGGTGAAATTGGCCAAGACAAAGTTGAAGGGCCATGCTTTACTTTGGTGGCATTTTGTACAAGATGAAAGGAGAAAGAAAGAAAATTCTAAGATCACCTCTTAGGATAGGATGGTGGCTAAACTCAAGAGAAAATTCCTACCTAATGACTATTTCATCCAGATGTTTGAAAAGCTCCAAAACTTGAAGCAGAAAGATATGGATGTGAAGGACTACACAAATGAATTCTATAAGTTGACTATTAGAACAGGCCATGTAGAAGATGATATAGAAAAGGCGGCAAGGTACAATAATGGACTGAGATATAACCTACAAGATGAACTAAGTCTCGCCACCCCAAAGATAGTAGAGGAGTGTTATCAATTGGAACTAAAGGTTGAAGATAAACTTAAGAGAAGGAAAGAGAAGCAAGGCAGGGGTAGAGGCAAAAGTTTCAGAGGAAGAGGCACATTTGGAGGTAGAGGGCAGTCCACAAAACCTCAAGATGAAACAAGCAACAGTCAAGAACAAGGTACTTATCAAAGAGGAGGCTTTAGGGGAAGAAGACCAAATAATAGAGGCAGATTTGGAGGTCAAGGAAGAGGACAAGGTGGATTCACAAGTAAATGTTACAAGTGCAACAAACTTGTAGGCCACCAAGCATGGTAATGTACTAAAAATCAGTCTACTACCTCATATGGAGGAGAAAAGAGAAATCAAATTGTGCAAGCAAAAGATAATGAAAGTGTGAACTACCCATCACACAAAGTTGAACCAGAAGTTGGTGAATCACTCGTGGTAAGGAGAACCCTCATCGACGTACCAGTAGAGAAGGAGCCACCGCAAAGGAAGTCCCTCTTGAAGATAACTTGTAAGTGCTTGGGTAAAGTTTGTAAAGTTGTGGTTGATTCTGGTAATACAAATAACTTGGTGTCTGTTGAGATGGTAGAAAAGCTTAAATTGAATAAAATTTCTCATACTACTCCTTATACAATTTCATGGCTTAATAAGGGGTAGCAAGTAGTGGTAAATGAACAAAGTTGGGTGGAGTTTCATATAGGAGGTTATAAAGACAAGGTTTTATGTGATATAATACCCATGGATGTGTGCCATTTGCTTTTAGGAAGGCCTTGGTAGTATGACAGGAAGGCACTTCATGATGGAAAGAAGAACACTTACACCATAGAGAAGGATGGGGTTTCTTATACCCTTACACCCTTAAAGGATGGAAATCAAGAACCACAAGTAGGGCCTAGTGTGATGGTGGTCAATGAGAAGGAGTTCCTTAAGACCATGGAAGAGGAGAACATGGGGTTTGCAATCATAGTGAGGCCTAAATCTATCATGGCAGCAGATAAGAAGGAAGAGTTACCTTTGGAGGTGAAACCATTGTTGAAGACATATGCTAATATTGTTGTAAATGAGATTCTTGATACATTACCACCTATAGGAGACATTAGTCATCAAATAGACTTCATTCCAGGAGCTAGCTTACCCAACAAGGTTGCTTACAAAATGACTCCTCAACAAAATGAAGAAATAAAGAGGCAAGTACAAGAACTTCTTGACAAGGGGTTGATTAGGGAGTTTGAGTCCTTGTGTTGTTCCAACAATCATAGCACCCAAGAAAGGAGGAGAGTGGAGGATGTGCACTAATTCAAGGCCCATCAACAAGATTACTATAAGGTATAGATTTCCTATTCCAAGAATTGAAGATCTAGTGGATTGTTTGGGGGGTGCAAACTATTTCTCTAAGATTGATCTCAAGAGTGGCTACCATCAAATTAGAATCGGTCTTGGTGATTAGTGGAAAACAACCTTTAAAACAAATGAAGGTTTGTATGAATGGCTTGTAATGCCCTTTGGTTTATCTAATGCTCCTAGTACTTTTATACGATTGATGAATGAGGTGCCCAAACCCTTCATAGGTAATTTTTTTGTTGTGTATCTTGATGATATTATTGTCTTTAGCAAAACTAAAGAAGAGCATTTGCAACATTTGAACATGGTTTTGAGGAAGCTACACGAGGAAAAACTAATGATGAACTTAAAGAAGTGTGAATTCTTGAAAACAAAGTTGGTCTATCTTGGGTTTGTGGTGACTAATGGCACTTTGAAGATGGATCCTAGCAAAGTAGAGGCAATTTTGAATTGGCCTACACTAAATTCAAGGGCTGAGGTAAGAAGCTTTCATGGTCTAGCCAACTTTTATAGGAAATTTATAAAGGGTTTTGGTCACATTTGTGCTCCTATGATTGATACATTTAAGGATGATAAAAGAAAGAAGTTTATGTGGACTAATGATGCTAATAAAAGCTGAGTATTTGAAAGGGAGAGTGACTGGGCAACCTATATTGGCTTTTTCCAGCTTTGTCAAGGTTTTCACCATTGAATGTGATGCAAGCAACCATACTATAGGGCTATATTGAGCCAAGAAAATAGGGCCATTGCATTCTTCAATGAAAAGATGAATGAAGCCAAGAGCAGGTATTCCTCTTATGACCTCGTAATGTATGCCATGGTACAAGCATTAAAGGAATGGAGACATTACTTGCTTCCTAAAGAATTTATAGTGTTTACTGATAATCATGCATTGCAATTTTTTAATAATCAAGAAAAGCTTAGCCATAGGCATCTGAAATGGGTTGAGTACTTACAAGGTTGTACTTTTACCATAAAGCACAAGAAAGGAAAATCAAATAAAGTGGCAAATGCACTAAGTAGGAGGGCTTTGATGGTGCAATAAATTCAATTGCATAGTGTGGGAGTTAATTCCCTAAAATATATGTACAATGATGATGAAGATTTCAAAGACATCTATGCTAGTTGCTTGTAGCCTTGTAGCAGTAGTGATGAGAAATGGTTAGATATTATAATTCAAGATGGTTTTCTATTTGTAGACACCGAAATCTGGTTTAAGCCTACGACTTCAATATTCTTCATAATTTGTATTTCCATGGTCATGAATAAATAATGTCAGATATTTAATTGTTCTCTAAAGTTCTTCATTTCTTTATTAAATAAATAAATCTATTTATTTAATTAATTTACCTTAATATTTATTCTTATATTAATTAAATAATCTTAATTATTTAATTAATTCACACTTTTCTTTATTCATCTATTAATTAAATAATCTTAATTATTTAATTAATTCACACTTTTCTTTATTCTTCTATTAATTAAATAATCTTAATTATTTAATTAATTCATACTTTTCTTTATTCTATCTGATTAATTAAATAAATGTTTTTTATTTAATTATGTTACTAATTAACATTATCCTTCTTCTTCAATTAAATAAATTCTTATTTAATTTACCTCTATCATATTTCAACTATAATTAAATAAATTCTTTATTTATTTAATTATTCATTAAACCCCTTTATCACTTAATTAAATAAATCTTATTTATTTAATTATTATTCAAATATCAAATCTTGAATTAAATGAATTATTTAATTCATAAATTCTATTTTAATGCATTCCTCTATATTTAGATAATTGTGTAAGTTATCTAAGTATTCACTTTGACTCGACTCGAGATCTATTTAAATCAGTCAGTTAACTCTGGATTTAGTGTCTGAATGAATTTCACGAGTAATCTCTTTGTCATATCATTCAGTCATCTAGTTCTAACTCGTTTGCGTGTACATGCATATTAATTAAATCATGTGTGTGCATTTGAACAAAGAGTTGCTTTAATCCATATTTATCTTTGTCATGCAAAGACTATTCTTTTGTTTTCGAATACCAAACTTGAAGATTAAATCATTTATTTAATCTTTATTTCTATTTCTAGTTTTTATCACTCATGTCACTACTAACAATTATCAGAATGCATGTCTAATCTTTCCATCTCAACCGTTTGTCGATCTTTCGATCCTGGCCTGTCATTCGAATGATCAATTTTCTATAAATTGATCTATCTTTCATCATTCTAATCTCTCTCGAAATCATATGACTTCTGGAGCAATTATCTTAAATCTTTGATGTCTCGTCATTGTCATAACACTTAGGCTATGCTTGCTCACAAATACTGAAAATACGAGGGCAAGTACACTATACATATGAAATGGAGAAGAATAATGGAGGTTATTCAACATAATTGATCGCATGTTTGGTAAAATAGTTTCTTTTATGCATGTTGTTCTTAGCTTTCCTTTGTGAGGATTTTTAGTATAGTTTGAATAGATTAGATTTGAATTGCCTAACTCTCTCATGTGTTTTTCTCTGAGCTACACTATTTAAAGGGGCTCAATTATGAATTCCTAAATGTTCTATGAGGACTAATTTGATCAAAGAAAAGCACGGTGGCAGCCTTGCAGGTCACTTTGGGCTAGATAAGACTTTGGAACAGTTGAAGAGGCACTACTATTGGCCTAGAATGCAAGTTGGTGTGAGGAACTTTGTGGAGAAGTGTACCATTTTCCAAAGAGCTAAAGGAACTAGAACCAATGTAGGGTTGTATCAACCACTTCCAATTCCCAATAGGCCATGGGAATCAATCAACATGGACTTTGTGATGGGTCTACCTAAAACTCAAAGGGGGTTTGATTCAATAAATGTTGTTGTAGACAGATTTTCTAAGATGGCTCACTTTATACCTTGCAAAAGTACTAATGATGCTTCTTACATAGTAGGTATCTTCTTCAAAGAGGTGGTGAGAATCCATGGTTTACCCCTTAGCATTTTTTCATACCAGGATAACAAGTTTGTGGGTCATTTTTGGCAAAGCCTGTGGAAGAAGTTGGGTACTAACTTGAGTTTCGGTTTTGCCTATCATTCTCAAACTTATGGGAAGAATGAGGTGGTGAATAGAAGCCTTGGAAACCTTCGTATATGCCTAACCAAGGAGCATGCAACACAATGGGATATGATTCTTTCTCAAGTTGGGTTTGCATACAACGACTATGAATAGGAGTGTTGGTAAAATCCCTTTTGAAATTGTTTATGGATTGCAGCCTAGGGGTGTGTTTGATTTGAGAGATGTTAGTGGAATGGAAAGGAGGAGTGTTGAAGGAGAGGATTTTGTTGTGGCTATGCAGGAGATCCATCAATAGGTTAGAGACAATCTTCAAAAGAGTGTGGACAAATATAAGCAAAGTGCAAATCTAAAAAGAATAGAACTTCATTTCAAAGTTGGAGACTTAGTCTTGACACATTTGAGGAAGAAGAGATATCCAAAAGGGTAGTACTCTAAGCTCCATATGAAGAAGATAGGGCCATGTAGGGTGGTGCACAAATTTGGAGATAATGCTTATGAGATAGAGCTTCCACCCAGAGTTGTCATTTCTCCTATTTTTAATATTTTTGACCTTTACCCTTATAAGGGGGATGTGGTTGTAGGTTCAATTGCAGGTTCTTCAACAACTCTAGATGATTATTGGATTAGGGATCTTCCTCCAAGCAAGCCATTGGAGTGAGAATGCATTTTGGATACAAAGGAGCTCAAAAAGACGAGGCATAAGATCTATTACCAATACTTAGTCAAATGGAGAGGTCTTCCAATGGAATATGCCTCTTGGATGACTAAAGAAGAAATTGTAAAGCATGGATATACGGTTGTAGGTCTGTCCTCAAGTGGGACTTGAGCTTATTTTGCCTTGGGAGTATGGTGTAGGAGCACCTTAGGTTTAGTAGGAGTGCAAGTTGTCATTTTAGTTTTCTTGTGCTGATTTCATGTAATAAAGTCTAGGAAGACCATTTCATGTCTTTTGGGGTCCAATTAGAGGTCTTAGTCATTCGTTGGTGTCAAAATGCAAGAACATGCAAAAGCTTGTCAAGTTGCTAAATGTAACATGCAACTTTTGCTCTTCTTTTTGTAAAGAGGCAAATGTAACATTGAAAAGGGAAGTCTAATGGTTGGTAACTGATGCAACAAGTGGGAAAATGATTAAGAGGCCTTGTTCCATCAATCTTGAAGGTTGTTGATTGAATTTTGAAGTTTGAAGCAATAAACATCTCAATTTTTTGCAACTTTAACGTGTTCTTTCCTGTTCTCTTGCTTAGTACGGTGTTGTACAGACTCATTGTTGCTTTGAATCAATTATAGATGATAGGTTGATGAATCTTCTTTCTTTTACAACTTTTTTCAATTAATTTAATTAGTTATTAAGAAAGTTATTGCACATTCTTTCCAAGCTACCTGAAACCCTAGTTTAGGGTAAACATGAGCACAATAAAATGATTTTCTCCCCATTCCACTGGTGAAAATTCATGAAACTCGGTGGAATGGTAGGTCTAGGTGTATTCTTTGATGCTCCAAACTTGTAGACTCTGACGTGTAATCTTGCACGTGCTAGAGAGATTTGAAGGTCTATTATCTTCATGTAACAAACCTAGGAGTTCATGGAAAAGTTGTATCTTGTTTTGGAAGAGTCAAGTTTGCGTGGGTTGGTGGATGGATCATGTTGTTAGACCTATAAGGACCCTGTTAGAGCCAAGGATAGGCTAAGAAGCCTTTTGGAGATCTTTTTTTGGCCGAGCCCTAGTGCATCCAAGGTTTAGAAGCTTAATTAGGCCTAATGCAAAGCAAGACAGTCAAAAATTGGCCTTTGTGTTCCAAAGGAACCCCACCTACATTTAAGATATGTTTTAAAAGAACCAAAAGGGTATTTGAATATGTGTTTACTTTATTTTTTTCATGTCTTCCCCAAGAGATATACCCAAATAAGCCTTGTTGAAGTACTATTAGGAAGGATGATAATTTGTGAAAGAAACCACCTTGATTGATGTGCTAGGGTTCTTGAAAGGTGTTGACTAGTTGATTTTGATCCTGACTACCCCTGCTCTACATCAAAGATAAAGGAGGTGATATATAAAATTAATAGAGAGAGAAAGAGATAGAGAGAGGGGGAGAGATAAAGAGATATACATAAATAGATATAGAGGGAGGGAGGGAGAGAGGATAGAGAAGTTGGGAGATATAAAAAGAGAGAGTGATAGGGAGAGAGTGAGAGATATGGATAGAAAGAGGTAGAGATGTGGATAGAAAGGTGGAGAGATAAAGAGATATATAATGGGAAAGATAGAGGAGAAAGACATGAAAGAGATGTAAGGCTCGAGGTAAGGAGATAGAGACAAGGAGAGAGATAATAAGAGAGAGAGAGAGAGATAATGAGATGTAAATAGATAGGAAGAGGGAGAGATGGGATAATCGAAATAAAGGGGGCAAGAGTGAGAGATAAGGGAGGTGATATAGAAAATTAATAGAGAGAGATAGGGAGAGGGGGAGAGATGGAGAGATACATATATATAGATAGAGAGGGAGGGAGAGAGGATAGAGATGTTGAGAAATATAAAAAGAGAGAGTAATAGGGAGAGAGGAAAAGAGGGAGAGATATGGATATAAGGAGGGAAAGATAGAGAGATATATATAGTGGGAAAGATAGAGGGGGAAGAGAGAAAGAGATGTAAGGAGAGGTAAGGAGATAAAGATAGGGAGAGAGATGGAGAGGAAGATAAAGATGGAGATGAAGATGGAAATAGAGAGGGGGAGAGATGGATATATATATATATATATATATATATATATATATATATATATAGAGAGAGAGAGAGAGAGAGAGAGAGAGAGAGAGAAATAGAGATAGAAAGAGGGGGATACAAAGAGAGAGGAAGAGACAAAGGAATAGAAAGATAGAGATAGGAAGTTATATAGAGAGAGATAGACAGAGGGAGATATATATAGAGAGGTAGGAAGAAGTACATATGGGGAGATATTATAGATATATAGGAAGATAAAGAGAGAGATCCCTTTATATCTTTATCTCCCTCTCTATCTTTATATTTTTTATTATCTCTTAATCTCTCTCTTCCTCCCTCCCCTATTTCTCTCCATATTTGTCTTCCGTTCTCTCTTCCTTTATCTATCTCTCTCTCATTTCTTCTTTCTGTCTATTTCCCTCTCCCTATCTTTCTCCCCTTACTATTTTTTTCCATCCCTATTTATCTCTCTCTTCACTCCCCCTTTCCCTCTTTATCTCTTGATCTCTCAACCTCTATATATATATCTTTGTCTCATATTTCTCTTTATCTTTGTATCTCTTTATGTGACTATCTATCTGTGTCTCTCCTCTTCTCTCTTTTTCTCTCTTTCTTTATCTCTCTTCCTCTCTCCATATTTATTTCTTTATATCTATACCTTTATTTTGTATCTCTATCTCTCTTTTTATCTCCCTCTCTATTTCTCTATTTCTCTCTTTATTTCCTCTCTTTCACTATCTATTCATTTTCCTCCTAAGTGTGCAATGGTACACTGAAGAGGTTTTAAAGGTGAATTATCACATCCTTACCCAAATGACATGCAAACCTGAGCATAAATCCCTAAAACGTGTTATCCTTGGATTGTTGGCATGAAATGACTAATCAAAAGTTACCTTCTCTCTCTCACCCTATAGATTTTAATTTATATTTTAAGTTTGAAATTAATTTTATTATATAAATTATAACAAAAATCCAAAATAGAATTATTCTACAATAATTAAAATTTGAATGAGATAAATAATTATAAATTAAATTAATTCTAATATTTTTAATTACAATTTGTAATTTCATAAGACATAAATAAAAATAAAAATAAATTTCAAACTTAAATCTAAATTAAAAACTAAAATAAATTAAACTAAATGGAAAGCCAAAATATATCAAAATCTAAATATTAATAAACATAATAATTTTAAAAAATAAGTAACAAATAATACACCTATTAAGTTAATAAATGACTAAATAAAAAAGTAAAACTATTTTTTTAATTTATTAGAATTGAAATATGAATAAAATATATACCTAAAAAATATAATTAATATATCACAAACAATATTAAAATAAACTTAATATTAACAAATAAAAAAATATTATAATATATTATTAAATAAATTAAATTTTAAAAACTAAAATTGTATTTGAAATAAAATATTAAAAAATAAATATAAATTTTGTTAAAATTGTTAAAAGTAAAATTCTAACTTTTATATCAAAAATTACAAGTAACACCAAACTAAGTGAAAATATAATGAAACCCTATTTTAAAGATAAAAAGTCAATTTGTAATTTATCGATTTATTATTATTATTATTTGAAAAATATATCTATTTATTAAAAACTTTATTTTTTGATAGGTAAAATGCAATTGAGTTGAATATATTGATTTCAAAACAAAATACAAAAGATGTTCATGAATATGGGCCGAGCCAACCTCTAGAAATCCACAAATACAAAATTTGCATCGAACTACCCCTAGACTACCTAGACATCCCCTAACGATTTCAAAAAACTTACAGACTCCTCTGCACTTATTCAGTCATTTTCATCATAGAAATATGTGGTTTCAACCAAGTCTACAAAATCATTGAGCCATTGCAGACCCAACACCTCAACCACTCCCAAACACTTACACAGGAAGTTTGCACCGATCCTTGCCCAGTGTCAATGTTGAACCAGCTCCTCTCCCACCACGTCCATAACAAAAGGCTGCCACTCCACTTGGACACCCTGTTGGAACATCTTGACCATGTCGTCCGGAAATGGGATCCCAACACCGGGCCTTGTTATTGCCGCCACATCCACGTCCTCCTCCAACACCGTAACCACAAACACCATCCTCAAAAGAACCAAACATCTCGCTTTGGGCATGTTTAAATCCAGCAGAGAAGCTAGGAAGCACAAAGATATATCAAAATTCACCTTCATTTTGTTGCCTGAGAAACAAAATTTTCACCCAAGCACCATTCGCACCGCTTCAAGGCACATAATGTCCTTGTTCTGGTAGATGTTCTTCAACCTCTGGTTTGAGATGAACCCTGTGAAAGTTGCTTCTGACTTCACACTTTTTAGCTTTATGGGGGTCTCCATTTTTGTGTGCGGGAGAAGCTAGGAATAGCACCTTAAATAGCCAAATTCATCCACATCAACTCTAAGGGCCAACTAACGCCAACTAACGCATTCAATATCAGTACCAACCTCCATCACAGCTCCTCCACTTGACGAAGGAAAGTACTTAGTGTTCCAAATGTAAGATTGTCATGCTTTCAATTGATCTCAATCTCTTGAGAGTATCATTTCTTCCTTTTCTAATGCAGTTCCTCAGTACAATGTGAACATTGCCAGCTTGCCATAATTTTGCTCCCTCATGTGGCATTGAATGTCTATTTAATACCTCGACCAATCTTTGTTTGGCAATGGAATCCTTGGCACGAACGATTGACAAGATGCTTGTCTCGACTCTAGTCCTCTCCAAACCCCTAAAGTGCCCATGTATCGAGCTAGCTAAGCTAACACAACAACCCCCACATTTGATACATGGGCATATTAAAAACTTATTATTTATCTAAAAATCTAAGTTTGAAAGTTTAAAAGAAAAAAACAATGCATTCAAAGTTAAGACTAGATAAGAATGCATTTGTTTTTTCTTTAATTATATATTATATTTTATAATATTTTAGAAAATTTGATGGTTGAGATCATTTCAATGGTCTTGGATCCTTCTCTACAATTTTCAATCGTTGATTTCAAAAGAAGGTCATTCACTTCATATAAGAAACACCTTCAGTGTAATAAATATTAAATTATCACGAGGTTGGTGTGAAGTGTCTTGATGGTATTTGTGATTCCTAATCACAACTTCATTATGGATAAGATCTTTTACAAATCTCAAACTATAACTTTTTGCAGGGGCTTCTAGCATCACAATCAATGCATAGTGTAATTGTACACATTGCATCACCCTTTGTGGTTCATATCATTGACACTCAAACTCCAAACTTCTAATATTCCTTGTAGCTTAAGACCTTGTCATTACATCTCATTATGGATAGGATCTTTTACAAGTCTCAAGCTATATCTTTTTCTAGGGACTTCTAGCATCACAATCAATACATAAAATAAAATTATATGCATTGCATCACACTTTCTAGTTCGTACCACTAACACTCAAAATCCAAACTTCTAATATTCCTTGTAGCTCAAGACCTTGTCCTTCCATCACATTGGAAGACTAATAACATCATAAAACTTTCCCCTTATTCCAAGCCCCCTCAATGAAATCCCCACACTTCAACCAATTCCAAACTCAAGAATCAAAATCTCCACTTGCATATAAAGTTATAGCTTTGATAAAAACTCAATCTTTCATGGATTTGATACCAATTGTCATGGGGTTGGTGCCTATCATCCTTGTGTAGCATTGATAGTCCCATAAATTAATTATAATTTATATTTTAAAATAAATTAAAGATATGTATAATATATTGATTGAGGTAAAACAATTGAGATAGAAATAGGATATGTATTCAAATGAAATTAAGAGGGATTAGGGCTTCCACAATTTTGATAGTCAGTAGAGCTTGTTGTTCATTATCTTGATATTGACCTATTGACTATAATTTGGAATTTCTTAAAATTGCATGTAGTTGATAGTAAAACGACAAATTTTGAACTATATTAACTTAAAAAATTTATGAAGGGGTGTGATTGCATTCTTTATGGAATTTGACCTTCAATACCCACTAAAGATGTTTCTAATGTATATTTATGTAAGGAAAAAATAGGCAGTGTTAAGAAGCACCATTGGAACCTATTACAAAAAAGGGGAAGAGATGTTGACTTCCTTGATGATAATTGGGCCCTAAGATTGATTCAACAATGATATTTAAACAAAGAGTGTGCAAGGGAATCGGACATTGATATAAATAAATTAATCAATGACTAGAACCTATAGGTGTTAGTGACAAATATGTGACTATATTGTCCTAATTAAATTAAGCTCTGTATATATTATCTTTATTTGATCAAATGATGATTAAAAGGAACTAAAATGATGTCTTTGATAAATAATCTAAGATACACGACTTAAGGCATTTTTCTCCTATACAAAAGATCTTTCAACAATAGGTTTTCAATCTAAGAAATTGATGAAGTGGATACCTTTAATCTTTCATTCCATTGACTTAATTCTGCCAATATATTCAATCCAATCAAACCCATTGCTCAACTTCTGTGTCTAAGGGTACACATCATAATTGTGATGTTATAATAAGCACAAAACTTCATAGCATATATTATTTTTAAGTTATTACTAGCATACTAGGAAATTTGACCTATTCACGTGAATATTTGATTTCTAGTTTTATACCAATTATCATTTTTGTGTTTGTAAATTCTATTTGAGCTTTAAATTTTATTATTATATTATCTGAAAATTTAATAAAAAACTATTTTATAGATAATTATATGGTTCTTCTAACCATATTCTCAAATTGTACACAATATATTGCATCGTGAACTTGGTACTCAATGTCAGTAAACTCACAACCATTAGTCGCTACACCACACAATTATAAGCAATTATATAGTGAGAATCATGGTAAATTCAATAACTATACATTTATACTTATCCATAAAGAAGATGAATATTTTCCTAAAAAAATAGCAATGACTGTGAGCATATCAAAGATTTGAGCCTAAGTTACATGGATGTATTGTTTATACCCCAATATGAGTGATAAGAGGAATTTCATAACTTATTTGACGAGTTATTGAAGGTTGTAATAGGAAAGAACTATATATATTCTCATACACATTGTATATCATAACACATCATATATCCATTAGATCATCATACAACATATTAAATTCATCACATATAACCTTGATACATAATTCATACATATTTTGGTCTTCTTCCCTATACTTATCTTCTATATAATATCCTTCTATCATATATTACATAATTTCTTCTCTATTCAACTACTTTATATATTTCATCTTCAATCCTTACTCATGCATAGTTGTAAGTATTATCAAGGAGTGTGTCTCTTGTACATGTTATGACCTTTAGATATGTTGGTGGTCAACTCAATATGTTGCATCTCTATTATGATGGTTGTAACTTACTATAAAGTCAAATACGTACTACAAACATCATCCCTCTTTGAAATGATGTCTTGTTCTCAAGGCAACTAGCTCTATCCTAACAAAGACACCCATATTTTTCTAATATATGTTTTGTGAAGGCCTTATACAATTATCAAGTAGCCCATTGTAATAGTTCTATTTATCAATTAATATACATAAAAGTGGTTTCTCCTTTATTGGTGGTGGTTGGGATCTTAATATAAGTGGCTACTTTGAATGCTTCAATTAGTAATATTGTCACATGTACCAATCTAAAGTTCACCTTTTCCCACAACTATTTGATATGTGCACTTAGCTCTTCTCTCTAACCTTGTATTCATTAGTACGAACAATTTATCTAGATCTTTCATGGCATCATAAATATAAGAGGCTTGCATCATTTTATTCTCAAGATTATCCATTTGTGCTCTTAGAGATTTTTTAGAAGTTGGCCAACCTAGATAGAACTGGTAAAAAATGTATTAATTAATTATAATTTATATTTTATTGATTTATGCATTTAGGTTGGTGTGGGCAGTGGTGCATTGTTCCTAATTTCTTTCAATTGCTTCTTCTCCACTTGGATCAATGCCTTTTTTTATTATGTCCCCTTGGATTTATATTTCTTTTAAAATGCCATATTTCAATTGTTGTGATTGTTGGCTATGCGGATTTGAGGTATCTCTATGAAGACGCGACATTTGATGATGGATTGCAATGATGGAGTTTTGTATGGTTTCCATGGATTCTACATGTTGGTCTAAAATATCTTTTCCAATATTATTTTACATGTCTCCCTATTTGAATTTTTTTAAGAGGGATATCTAAGAAAAATCTAAATGTGATCATATGAGGGTAGATGGAGTGATGGATATGTGGAGATGGGAGCGAGCCATTTTTATTGCACCAAGAAATTTTTAATTAATTTATTATTAGATCAAGTGGTGGGATGTGGAGGTGGATGGAAGGAGTTGTTTGGGAGGTGTGAGGACTAAAAATTCACCCTATTGTGATTCCTTTTGTCCCTCTTTATTGTATATTGTCTCCTCCTTTTGTGTTTCTTATTCTATTTCAAGGATGGCTTTATGGGGTTTTTATGTAGCCTCAACAATTTCCTATTTCATCATTTCCCTTGTTGTTGTTGTTGTTGTTTGTGAAAGGGGTGTGTCCACCGTTCTCTTAGATCTAAGCTCTATGTTGTGTAAATATATCATTTTCTCTCTCTTTTTAGGTGATAAATTTACCGCAACATCATCCAATGCTTCTTTTGCTAACCTTTCTCCTATTCATATTGTTTCTTCTCTTCTTTGCTTCAAATTTATGCCTAATATTTCTAAAAATCCTTTAATTATCTTTGTCAAAGTATGAGGTACACTTGAGATGTAGTAAATCCTAGCTTGTTCAAAAGGGGTATATTTTTATAATTCCTAAAAGTATGCCTAGAGTAAATAGTGGCCTGTAGAGTTTACTACAATCTATAAGAGCCTATATTTTTTTCCTTTTTCTAAACCTTGTTCAATCTATGGTGATTTTTCCTTTGATATTATGTTTTTTTTTTTTTTTGTGGGGGATCCTCTTTGGAATCTTCCATCTTTTTGTACCTCTTCATGCTAATATTTGTGTCTTTTTCCTCTATGGACATGCATTTTATTTTTTATTTTTTAATCTTATCTTAAGTTAAGAGGATTCACCTTCCTTTTTCTTTGCATTCATTTGGAGGAGTGCTTAATTGGATCTCCTCATTTGTGATGTGTAGTTTCTTTCCATAAAGGTGTGGTAGCCAATATTCTTCTCAAGGTGTCTTGTGGTGACCCCTTTTCTAGTTCTCTTGTTCCCAATGTTATATGTGTTATTTAATCCCTAATTTCAAATCTTAGGGGTTCTAACTTGAGTCGTTATGACCACCACACTTGGTATGGTCCCACCTCTACTAAAAATGGTGAAGATAATTTTTGTGACCATAGGAGGTGCAAGACCTTTTAGGATTCCCCATTTTTTGTGTAGTTTCTCTTTATTCTTCTCCACATGCTTTGCAAACTTTTATTTGTGTTATTTATCTATGAGTTCTTGGTACGTACTAAATATTTTTGCATTAGGATATTTGGGTAGAGCCACTAGTGCCTTGGCATTTGCATGGACTATTTCATCAATTATTTCATATGGTAATTATGATATCTAGGATATGTATGTGGTTCCACCACTTCCATAAAAGTGTGGTCTTCATATACTATGAATGTAAAGGCATTTACATATTGTTACACAAAATTAGAGGATAGAGGATACTTAGTTCCTTGCTTTTTATCTAGGGCTAGAAAATTTTAAAGAATCCCTAGTACACCTTCATATAAGATGTAGTGTCTTTAAAGTGTTTCATGGTCATTTTTTTGGGCAGCCACTGGGGTATCTAGAGACCATATATTTCTAGCAAGCAAAAAATTCTATTCATAAAGTAAAATTCCAAACAAATGATGAGTGAAGCATACCTAATCTAGAAGTGGCCACATCCTTTTTCTTTGATGTTCATTAATTACTCTTGGAAGACCACATATAGGTCAAAAAAATTATACTACCATTTGGTATGTTGTTAATACCGTCATGTTGGTCTAGTAGAATCTTCTTATTTGTGTAGTAAACCTTGTAATAACTTAAGTGGAATATTTCATTATGGGGTTTGTAATTTTGTCTATTATCAATTTTTTCTTATCTGATGTGGCTCTCATTAGCTTAGTCACTTTTTTATTGTTCATATTTTTCTTAGAGGGAAGGTCACCTTTGTTCTATAGTCCCATAACCACATCTATTTCCTTCTTGGTGATGCAGTAGGGTTGATCAAGATAGATGAAGTTGTCATGAATCCTATCAAAGATGATTTTGACCCAACCCTCCTCTATGAAAAAATCTGGGAAATATTTCCCTATATCCAACATCAAGTTTGTAATTTGTTTTTAATAATATAAGTTGCATTCACAGGGTGTAGTACCCTCAACACAAAGATCCCAATGAGCTAGAGTTCATCAAATAAAAAATAACAAAATATATCTAGTTATAACATATAGACCTGTCACAAAAACAACACAATGACAACAAAATAATAACCCACCAAAAAATAGACTGAAACCACCCCATCACCTAGCAAGACCCTCCCATTCGTCTATGAGGAATTTAAAAACATCTTCTCTAGCTAGACTATTGCTCGGGCCAGGTTTAGTAGCATTATTTTTAACTTCATCCTTCAACACCGCTAATAGAGTGACAACCATGTGATGAATGACCTCGATGGTGAACCAGGTCAGTCTGTTAAGCTTTCTTTCTAGGGTGCAAACATGAGCAAGTGCGCCATTGGATTCCTCCTTCTTTATCTAGCATGTTAGTCTCTTTGTTGCAAGTATGAAGGTGTTGTCATTGATGTCAATTGGTTTCTATTGTCATTAATGTCAAATATGTCATGGAAGTTGGTTATTGATTGTATATGTTGAGGATATTGAGAAAATTGTAATAAAGAAGATCTGCAAGTATTTAATGTATGCTCTGAGATGTGCTCTGTATTGTTTCTATGCTTGTACAAATTTGAGCTAGTGTTCATGGTTGTTGGTAGTTGCTATATCCAAGATTTGGGCTTTTGGATCATTGTATAGTGCGAGATATCTTCACTAGTATGTGAACTGTGCATTTCGGTGTGTCTGGTGATGGTCCAAGAGAAACAATGTTGCTCCAAATTTCTCTAAATTTTGGTTTCATGAATTGTGGTTCTGGGAATAAGTTGATGAGGTCGTGTTCAAGTGAAATTTGTTTTCCAAAAAGATTGGATCATGTTAAGGATGTGTGTGCTTAATTATTTTATGTTTTTGCATTGGTGTTGGCCAACCTTGTGTTAAACACCACTTACGAAGTTCATAGAAGCGTGTTGAGGCATGTTGGGACTTATTAAGGTCCTCACTAAATATATGTTTGGGTTGACCTCATTCTAATTCCACCATAGAATTCTTTGGCACCGACCTAATTTGAATTTTTAAATACAAATGGTGTATGGCTAACCTTCAATGGGTTTCAAGGTTGAAGACGGTATAAATACAAGTTGAGATGTAGATGAAAGAGAGATGCAAGATATATGCGAGATAGATGTGAGATAGAGTGTGAGATGTGAATTTGAGTAGATCAGTGCGAATTTCAAGTGATGAGATCCTAAAGAGAGTGAGTTGAAGGTGCACTCTATCTTTCAAGCATGTTTGTGAGTATGTGAGTGAATTGTGGTGGAATCTCCATTACATTGAGATAGTTTTCTCTCTATGACCTTCCTCTTCTATCTTCCTTGCAATTTTGTGGTAGTGAGCCCTTGTTGGACAATGTGTCTTGTTGTGGTAGTGAGCCCTTGTTGGACAATGTGTCATGTTTTGGTAGTGAGCCTTTTTGGAAGTGAGCATTTGTATTTGATTTTGGAATTATTTATATTGTGATCTAATCCTCACTATGGTTTTTCCCTCAATGGGTTTTCCATGTAAATCTAGTGTTATTGTGTGCATGTTTTATTACTTTTAGTTTCAATTTTTGTGTTCAGTGATTAAACACATTAACAGAGGAAAGGTTTTATGAATACTTATTGATCTAACTTCTGGTGAAAGTTTTAAAGGTTAACAATTACTACAACTGATTCACCCCCCTCTTAGTTATCTTGTTCAACACTGTTTAGCCTGAGCCTGATGATTGGAGGAGTCCAGGGTGGAATCCTCCAGAATTATCCAATTCAACTCCGAGAAGAGACTAGGTCCCTCCATGTACACCTCTATTTCCTCGATCGTATAATGCTTGTTGTCATCTTGTCCTTTGCCATGCTCCAAGCTGCTAGAGATGCCATCCACCAAGATATTTGGCTTATGTTTAGCCAATTGATTGGACCTTTGAACACTAGCCTTTTCCACCCCTGTGTCCATGCTTATGACCACCACCATTTTCTCCTCAAAATCTTTAGACCCAGTGTCATCATCATCATTTTTCGTGGGTGGTTCCTCGACATAGAAGGTTATGCCCTTTTTTCCCATTTTTTTAGCTTTGGTTTTGGTAGGCATTTTCTCCCTTTCTTAGTAGGGGTGTTCTTTAGTTCATAGAGCCCAATGATGGCCTTGGTTCGAGCCTACACAACACTACCCTTAATTTTAGTACAAGGCATGGGTTTAGTATCTTTAGGTGGTTGGTTGGTAGTGGGAGGAAGCTTCCTCTTAGAGCCCACAAAAACAACAGGGGAGTGTTTTGGAGAATGATTAGAAGCCTTGGGTTCTTCAACTGTGGTAGTGGATACAGGTTTCAAAGGGAAAAGGGCTAGGTGAAAATGGTAAAGGCAAAGGATAAGCTCTTGATGGATGGGTAAAGGGGATTTTTTCAGGATTCTTAGCTACAAGTTCCAAGGTTTCCTTGACATAGCTTTCAAGGGATGAAAGCAGAAAAATTGAGAAACTAATAAACAACCTATCCAGCGAAGATGGTTCAGAAGTGCCAAATGATAGAAATAAAAAAAACTTTAAAATGACCTTCTAAGTTGATATATTTCATAAGACCTAGGAAAACCTGGTCCCACGGTGTAGGAAGTTTGCTCTGGTTGAAACCTGCATGTATTTTAGTGGGTCATTCATTCTCCTTGAAGAAGATAAGCAAACTATCCATGTCTTGCATCTTAGTATGTTTCTTAAGTTTCTTCCCATAAGAGAAAATCCTCGTGGCTTTGGTGATAACATCTTCGCTAACCTCTGAAGAAATACCTCCCACAATAACCCTTCTATTGCACCAACTGTTAGCAAAATAAGTTGAAGGTTTCTCATCATGGACTTTCAAACACTCCATTAGAGGAGCTATACCACCACCTTCCACGCAAATGTACCAAACAAGAGCATCACAATGAAATTCCTCACAAGAGCCTAGTTTTGTTCTCACGCGGTCACCACCCATATTCAAATGCAAAGAGGAGTGAATGGTAACAAAGGTAAGGAAGATAGAATTTTTTCAAATTGTAGAAGGGTTGTGAAAACTTAAATCTTATCAAAGGAAAAATATTTATAAAAAATCTTCATATCCTGCCTAATTAAGGCAATGAGATCTTCCCATGTACGATTAGGCATTTCCAAGGGACTTAGGTAGCAGAGAAATTACAAGATGTGATGGAGTACATCAAGGTAGAGTGAATATCCATCATGACATCAAAAGCAATAATTATCAATGCATAATCAAACAAAGGTTTGGAAGGGTTAACAAATATATTAGTCTCTCTCACATTCCAAATAAATAACAAACCATTAATATTGGGAGAATCCTCGTACAAATGATAAGAAATCACATTAATATCATGGAGAATCTAGCTAAGCATAAAATACAACTCAAACCACATCCCAATCACCCAAACATACTCGTCCATCTCATCATACATTCTCTACATTATATTGATAACCAAGTGGAAGGACAAGTTGCCCAACCTGCGAAGGAGGTATTGGCCTTCATCATAAATGGTTAAGATTTTTTTTTGTCCTCAAGGATAAATCCTTGAAACTTCAAGGGGAGGTCCACAATATTCCTCCAAAATTTTGAAGATTCCTAAGAAGATCCCAAATTGGCTAATGATTCGGCAACATTATTGCCTTCTCGAAATGTGTGAGTTAGTTTCATCCTTTCAAAATTGTTGAGCAATAATTGTATATCAATAAAAATATCCTTGATGTTTGAACCTTGACAATATTTATTATTAATGGAGTTAATCATCGATTTTGAGTCTCCCTCAATGTGTAGTTTCATTAGTCCAATAGTAATAACAATTTTGACTCCACTTAGAAGCACTCTTGTCTCTGTTGTCATAGAGGTTTGAATCCCAATACCACCAACGAATCCAACAACCATTGTGCCATTATGATCTCTAATGATACCCCCAATGCTAGCAAGGCTAGGATTTCCTTTCATAGCACCATCAAAATTAAATTTTTGCCAACCATTAGAAGGGGGTTTCCATTTGGTGTTTAGCGTAGCTAAGGCTTTTGAATTGTCAAAGGAGTTGAGATCCAGGGTCTTGTTCCAAGAGTTAGCTATTGTAATTTCCAAGGCAGAGGAGGGTTTTTCTAGAGGTTTCCAAACATACAAGGATATATTCTTAGTAATTAGTCTAAAGCAAATACTAAAGACCTCCTTTGGGCTTTTTTCCACATTTCGAAATATCCTATTATTTGTTTCCTTCCATAAACACTAGCAGATAATGGGAGGGACTTGTTGCAAAATTTCTTTGGGTAGAGGGTGGTAATAGGGATAGAACCAATTGTCCTCAAGGCTCTTAAGATCACCATTCATGGTCCAACAGATACCCAATTTTTGAAGGGAAAACTCCCAAACTTTAGCAGCAAACGGATAGTGGAGTAACAGGTGAGGGACAAACTCCTCATCATTTTTACATAGCATACATCTGTTAGGGATTTGAAATCCCCTTTTTCTTAAGTTGTCCTGGGTGAGGATCCTATTACGATTCACCATCCACCAAAACAAATTGATTTTTGGTATAAGTTTCCTATTTCAAATATGTTTCCAAACATTATTCTGAGCTCCTTGCAGAGACAATAGACTATAAGTAGGCTTTATCGAGAGATTACCCTTGCTTTCCCTAGTCCAATAAAATTCATCCTTCCAAGTGGAAATGGGTATTCTAATTAGAGAGAGAGTGTCTTGAAGAGTCTTAGCATGATGCCTTAACTTTGGAGAGTGAAGGAAACAACTCTCTAACATCTTCCACTTCATAGATCCATGTTGTCCATTCAAGTAGTCCATCACATTATTTCTAAAAAACATAGAGGTAGGGATCATCAAATCCTTGAAGCTAGATTGATTGAGGGGTATTTCAACCAACAAGGGGCCCTGTCAGCACTTTATTTTGCTGCCATTACTGAGTTTCCATCTCAGCCCAAAGAGCAACAACCTTTTGAACCTACAAATATTGTTCCAAATTAAGGAACCACAAGGATGGTCATTAGAGAGACATTTGGTCAGATGGGTGTTGTTAAGGTATTTCACATTTAGAAACGTGCACCAATCCTTCTTGTTCCTCAATAAATCCCAGCCAACCTTCGCAAGAAGGGATTTGTTAGTAGGTTATATTTTTATTATACCAAGACCACCATTGGATTTAGGAAGACAAATAGTATCCCAACTTAGAAAAGCTAGTTTCTTCTTTTCCTCTGTACGAGACCAAAGAAAATTCCTTTATATTCTTTCAAATTTTTTTTGAATATATATCTAGGAATTTTTAAAATGGATAGAAAGTACACAGGGATCTCTTGAAGAGTAGCAGCTAGGGGCTGCAATTTACTAGCATGGCTAAGAATGGAGCCTTTCCATCCAGCCAATTTCCTTTGTATTCTTTCTAAGATCGAGTTTCAAAAGCTAGGGGTGACTTCCTTGATCGTGAGAGGAAGACCAAGGTACACAAAAGGAAGGGAAGCACTCTTACATCCCAAAATAGTAGACACTCTATCTTAAAGGGCTTGAGGGATGTTGAAGAAGTAAATCATGCTCTTATTGTAGTTTATGCGTTAAGACCAAAACTAAAAGCATAATTATTTAGACAATTCTTCCATTTCCTAGCTTCCACCATCAAGGCTTTCCCAAAGAGGATGGTGTCATCCATGAATTGTTGAATAGCTGAAGGTTTAAGTGAAGTTACAGGTTTGACTCCTTTAATAGTTCCATTCATTAAAATTATTGAAATATTGCTGCTTAAGACATCAACAACCATAATAAAGAGATAGGGAGAAAGGGTATCTCCTTGTTTTATCCTTTTTCCAACATTAAAAATCCATGTGGAACTCCATTAACCATAACATAATACTTGACCATGGATATACTTTCAAAAATGAAATTAACAAATGTCTAATTGAAGCCAAACCTAGCTAACACTTTGAGAAGAAAACTCCATAGAAGTTTGTCATAAGCTTTGAAAATGTCTAGTTTGAAAGCCATGCCAACACTATTACATCTATCCATGGAGTGAAGGATTTCATGTGTGGAAATAACATCATCCATAATGTGGTGACTAGGGACAATGTTTTTTTGGTAGGGACTAATCATCTTTTCAAGAAAAGGTTTTAGGTTATTGACAAGGATTTTAGAAAAGATCTTATAAATGGTGTTACATAAGCTGATGAGCCTAAAGTCAGCCATGGTCTTGGGGTCATCATTTTTGGGAATAAGGGCCAAAAAGGTATGGTTTAGTTGTTTTATAAGTTTGTACAACCTAAAAAGGTCCTTGGGAGCAAGGAATATGTCTTCTCCCACAATCTCCCAATACTCCTGAAAGAAAGCTGAAGGAAATCCATCTAATCCAAGGGCCTTGAAGGCTCCCATAATGAAAATTGCTAGCTTGACTTCCTCGGGAGTGACAACCCTAAGAATAGCAATATTATCCAAGTCGATTAAAGTTGGGGGGGATGAAGTCTAGTAAATGGCCATCAAAAGCAAAGTTAGGAACAACAACAAGCCTAGATAAGGATTGTTGAAAATATCCAAAGGCCAACTAACCAATCTGAGTAGGAGCAGTGGCTTCCACCCCCAAGTCATCCTTTAGCTTCTTTATTTGGTTCATTTTCTTGTGTTTGAGAGCAGATATGTGGAAGAAGGAAGAGTTGTGGTTCTTTCAACCATTGAATTTTGGACTTTTATTTCCAAAATATTTCTTCTTTTTTCAAAATTTTGTCCCATTCAATGTGGTAACCCTTCTCCTCTTGGAAATTTTTTTCACTAACATCCCCATTTTCCATTCTAGTTTGGACCTCTTTAATTTTAACAACGAGATCTCTTTTCTGGTGGAAGACATACCAAAATCCAACTTGTTCCAACCTTTCCCCATATATTTGATATACTTAAGTTTTTGAAAAACTCTAAACATGGGAGAGCCATGAATAGGGATATTCCACCAATTAGCAATTTTGTTTTTAAATTGTAGATGAGAGCTCCACATTATCTCATAATAGAAATGGAAGGGTCCAACAATAGAATGTTCAATCAAGATGAGCAGGAGAGGGTTATGGTTAGACATAGTCTGGGGGAGAGCCTGCAAACTAGAGCTAAGGAGGGTAGCCTGATTAGGGGTGAACAAGAATCGATCAAGCCTAACTTGTATAAGGTTATCTCCCAATCTCTTCTTGGTCCAAGTATAGTTTTGACCTTGCAAATCAATATCCACAAGTCAAGTAGTACTTAGTAGATCTGCCAAGTCTACCATACTATCGAAATAATCCATAAGACCCCCATATTTTTTAGAGGGGTATAAGGAGAGTTGAAGTCACCCACAAGTAACCAGCTGGCCTCTTTATTATTTTGAATCCAATCAGTAATTTCTAGCCGTAGACTTTTCCTATCATTCCTCACATTAGGGGCATATATATTGATTAGAATCCAAGTAGACCCATAACGAGTCAAATGAACCCCCAAGCTATTCTTAGTTTGAAATAGTTTGTATCCACTTAGTCTGTTTGGATTCCACATAACTAGCAAGACCTCCCGAGGCCCCATCAATATCACTAAATAAAGAGTGAGGATTAGGCCAAATATTCTTAGCAATGAGTTCAAATTTTATTTTTTTCACTTTTACTTCTTGTAGTGAAAGTATATTAAGTTTGTGCTCCCAAACATAGTTTTTAGGGCCAGTTGTTTGTGAGGGTTGTTGAGCCCTCTTATATTCTAGGAAAGAACTTTCAGTTTGACATATTCTTTGAGGACACTTCCAACATCCTTTATTTTCCAATATCTATCTCCTTGGTTGCTTCTCTATTTCGGGTTTGTCTCTAGTTGGGTCTGCTAGGTTTGGTTTCAACACCAACATCGACCTTTCTTTGTTTTCCCTTTTTCTTTAGATTTAACCACCCATCCTCATCATTGATTTGGCTATTAGTCTAAAATTTAATAGCTATGTTTGTTATTAAGGCTCCAGAGGGTTCTCCATCCACAACAACTTTAGGTATTTCACCCTCTTCCAGATCTTTAGTCATATCTCAAGTAACTAGGAGGTTTGGTAAATCCGAGGTGGGATTTTTAGCTTCATTCAAAGTTGTGGCTAAAGGATCACATGGTGGGTTTTTTAAGGGAGTTTGGTCAACAAAGGGTTATCAGAAGGTTTTTTGGGCAAGGTCTCAAGGAGGTTTGTGAAAAGGTCATTACAAGACACAACTTTGGCAAGGGATTCAAAAATATTTAAAATCCCATATTTGAAAGGATAGTTGGTTGTGATCTCATCCACAGGAGAATAAACCTTAATGAGTTCTTGAAGGCTTACCATAGAGAACTTTCAGTCATAAATGAGGTTCCTTGGTTTGGAACATTTTTGGAAAAAACAACAATATTCTCATACCATACTTGTTGGTTCCATGACCTAAACTTAGAACTCAAAGTCACTGAGTTTGGTAGAGTCTTATTAATATCAATATTAACACAAAAGTGAGCAATGACTAACCTAGACCTCATTCTAGTGATGATGTCAGAGGTAATGAAGTGGCCAATAAAATCACCAATACATTGAAATACTGAATTGTCCCAGTATTCTAGCAACAGACTTGACAGTCAAATCCAAATAGGAGCAAATTTGTTAAGGTCAACAACATGATCAAAACTAGGCTTACAACGATAGAGAGATAGGCTATGTTTCCCATAAACCCATGGACCTAAAGACAAAATAGAGAGAAAATCTTCAGGAGTAGTAAAATTAAAGAGAAATAACCCTTTGGCCATAACACAAACTTCATCACTTCCTTTCAGGCGCCATTTAGCCATTGTCCATCTCTAAACCATATCAATGGTTGGGCAGAAGGAGAAAATTTTGTCCACTACAGAGTTCTACATATATGAAACTATTTTATCAATGGTGGAATTCAGGAGAGATATTTTAGTACCAAAGACGAAATTCACTATTTTAGGTCGAGAGTGAGTTTTATCAGCAAAAGGACTTTGGGAAGAGTTGATTAAGACACCCTTCTAGACCTTGGACTTTGGAATGAAAGGAATCACAGACACCTCCATAAAATCCTCAAAAGGGGGAGAGACCCCCTAGGAAGGCAGGAAGGCATGTGCGGAAAGTTGAGTGCAGCTAGGAGGTGATAGGGGAGGGTGATCATGGAGTACCCCCAATGAAACATCCACCATAGGTGCAGGTAGTTCAAAACACTGCAACATGAAAGCTATAAAAAAATCACATCTACTTTGTAATTTGTTGGTATTGTGACAAGTATTCCTTTTATCTTGGATGTAATAATATTTTTTAGAGTGTCTCAAAGGATTTATGGTTAATATTCATAACGATAGTGTCCATATACTTACAAGAATCTTCAACATATAAAATATCCATTAGCATATTATAGAGGCATTGACACGATCAACCTCCATTTCTTCAAACAAGTATTTCTTATACTTTGGTTGTGGTTTGTTATGTGCACCTATCAAAGTATAGATAATTATTTCTTCTTATATGTTCTTTACCTCCTAGTTTTTATTCTTTCGATATATTCTTAGCTAATCCAATCTTCCCAATTATCTCATTCTCATCATAGGAATTGTAGCACAAGTTATTAATACTTACTCACAAGTGATCTCTTCCTCTTTCCAAGATACTTTCATAGGCTTCCAATGATAGGTTTTGTATTTATTATGCTTACCTACCCTTTTGTTTCTCTTCCCATTGAAATTATTTACTTTAGTTTTATCACACCCACACTTTCATGTTTATGTTACAATATAATACATATAATTTAAATTTTCCAAGATCTACTTCTTAGGTCCATTCATGATAATTTTATAGTCTTTTATGATTTACATATCCAACTAATAGTTTTTCTTGTATAGTGTTTTCAATATAACAACTCTTGAGGGTATCATATTTGCAATTTTATATGGGTCTATCCATCATATATTTAAGTTTTTTGGAATTTTATAAAATCATCCAATAATACCATAGCACTAGTTTGAAATACTTTTCACCATAATTGTTTTTCATGCCAAATTTTTTATTTCTTTATATCTAGATTTTGATTATACATTTCTACAAGCCTTTTTTATCCAATTTTTTTAATATTTCAATATTTTATGTATAGATCCATCCTCATTCAATTGAAAATTAGTGAATAGCTTTAAATTTGGTAAAATATATTGCATGTATAATGAGGCATAAATTCCATAGACCATTTCAAATGGAAAAAATATGGTTAATCTTTTATAAGTTGTGCTATAAGCCCATAAGATAATTGGCATTTTGAGAAATTCTAATCTATATTGTTATTGTTGCACATCGTGGTGAGTTTGGTGCCTATGATTTTATTCAATCTTATGCCATTGGCTTAAGGATAGTAAAGACTACTTTTATTGGGAGCGATTAGGAATCTATTCAATAGTTTTTGTAATTGTCTGGTTCACATAATGTTTCCCTTGATCACTTGTTAGACTAAAAGGGCACCAAATATACTTATAATATTTTGATATATAAATATTGTAATAATTTTAGTAGTAATTTTTTTGTTTATTTAGCTCTAGCCCATGTAGAAAGGTATTCCACCACAATCACAATAAGTATCACTTTGATTTTCTTGTAGAGGATCAATAGAAATAAAATCAATCATTCATTTCTCAAATGGGGCTTTTGCCATTACTAGTTGTAGGGACATTTTGTCTCTTATGTTAGGTTTATCCATAATTTGACATGAATCACACTATTTTGCATATTGTTTGCATCCTTGGAAAGAGTGGGCCACCATAACCCTACTAACATAAGTTTTTTTGCACTACCTTCTCCAAAGTTATGTTCTCTAGATATGCTTTCATGGGCTTCTTTTAAGATGTTTTCTCTCTCATGTTCAAATGCAAAAAATATTGCAATTTTTTCCCTCTCTATAGTATGGAGCTCTCCTTCAACCAATGTATAAGGGTGGGACCTTCGTACAAGTCAATCAATATCATCTTTAGAGGTGTTGTTTGTAAATTATCATGTAAAGAGGAATTTGGCTATGTCAGTAAGTTCTTTTGGTACATAAATAACTTTAAATAAGTTTGCACTTGTTAGTTCTTCCTCAATAAGTCTCAACTCATCCCCTGTATCAATCTCAGATAAGTAATCCACTCCCTAGTTAGATTTTCCTAGTTTTACAATAATTTTAAATGTAAATTCTTGGAATAGTAGAAACCATCTATAAATTCTACCTTGTATGATTGGTCTATTCATTAAAAGTATTTTAATGGCTTGTAGTTTGTGAATAATATGTATGAATTTGTAAGTGGGTAATGTCTAAATTTTTACAATATATAGACCATGGCTAGAAGTTCCCAAGTTGGAGGGAAAGAATTGGATCCAAAATCAATGTCCTTTCACATTCCAAGGAGGTATTATAAGGGTTGGAGACATTTGGAATGAAGGGTTGTCTTTGGGCACCATATTTGGTGCATTAGACCTCTTTACAAGTCTATGAAATCAACTAATTGAATGTAGAGTTTCATTGCAAGAACAAGGATATGTTGAGGCATAAAGAGGTTGTTCACAAGTACACAGGTGTTGTCATGTTGGAGGAAAAGAGGAGAATGAAAGTGAATGTATTGTAATCTAATTTATTTGAAGATAATGCATACTTGGCCTCTCTTTTTGGTGGAGTTTTTCCCTGCAAGGGTTTCTCCACATAAATCCTATGTTATGTGATTCTCTTGTGTTGTTTATTTGTGTCTCATCTCTGCTATCTTATGGTGATGTTATTATTTATACATTGTTTTTATAAGTTCACATAAGGTAGTATTTATAAGCATGTATTGCCAATTTTTGGCATCATAAAGAAGATGGATCTAATCATGGTGATTCCATATTAAGATAACTTAATTTTTAGATTTGCATATAAGTTACATATTTTTATGTTGTTGTCGTCCAAGCCTTGAATCTCATCCATTGAAGTCATATTTGGGATAGAGATTTGAATTTTCCAACAATTGTTATTAGAGCTTGTTTTTTTGTCATCAATACGACAATTTATATTGGGATGAACAAGGAGAATTGAGGGTAAGAATTACAAAGAAAAATGTAGAAATGGAAGGAAGAATCACAAGACAAAATCAACATCAGTGAAATATGCAAACATGAACAAACATTATATTTACTTCTAAGAAAATGTTAAGAGATGATCATGAAAAATAAAAATAGGCATATTATAAACTTGTTTAATTGTAAACACTACAACATGGATGTTTCTTATCAACAAAACTATAAATTAATTTTCATCTCTAGATCATTTTTAAATTTAAACAAAGCACCCATTATTGTATGACACCATTAAAACATTTTTTTGCTATTATTTTTATTTAGTAGAACAAAAGTTTGAGGGTGGAGGTTTGAGGTGGTATACCCTATCATAGTGTGTCACATTTGAAATTTTGTACATAATTATGTGGATCACATTTGATGCATGGGGTCATGTATGATCATTGTAATTTCACGTTACACTCCATTTTGAGCAATTTTTGAATTATTCATAGTTTACTATCAATAGTAAAAATATTACATCATAGATACCATTTCATGACAGTTCCATTCAAGTAGACCAACTAGCTTATAGAGTATAGTTATGTATCACATGTTTTATTATTATTAAAAAAATATTATTTACTTTACTTTTATCTAAAGTTAAAACTTTCACTGTACTCATCCACGTTGTTCCAGCCTATTAGCAATTTAATTTTTTATATATCCTTATTGGATCTCACCACCTCTCCTACAAAGTCTTCTCCTTTGGTCACATATAATTTTGGTCCTTGAAATCTCGTTCTTTTTTCAGGGTATCCTCTTTATATTTCTTATTGTGTATCCTCTAGATTTCCATATAGTTTTTTAGGAATGAAATGCTATCTTCTTTGTTAAATGGCTAGTGCCTTGCACATTTGATGTCTTCTTTGTTGAATTTCACTTTTCTAGTTTTTAGTAGATTGATAAATTTATGTTTGGCTATTCCTATTGTTATTATAACCTGCATTGAAATATTGAAATATATGAGACTTCTGTTAGACTCAGTAAGTGCCCTCCATTTACCTTGAAACCACTCATTTTTTGCTTTCCATATAAACTACAAAGTTTTAGTAGATAGTAACAACCATAAATAATTCAATGTAATAGCTAATCCATCTATAAACCCAAAAAGTATCTCTTGCCATATATTTTTATTTAAATCCCCCCATCCTTCTAGTTCAACACAAAATAAATTCCACATTTCTCTAACAAATAAATATTCATACAAAATATGCACAATAGCTTTAGCTTTTCTACGGATTTTACAAATAATCAAATTATGGGAAGAAGCAGTACCTAGAAGCTTATTCAACACTAGCAACCATTTGAAGCAGGATTTTTTTGTTTCCAAAATTTTATTCCACAACCATTTAAATATGTTGAGCCATTTTTGTCCTTTATTTCTATATTCTAGTTTTTGTTTATATGCTTGACCATGTCTTCGGTTTTTACTAGTGATTTATACAAAACCTTTGGTTTTATTTTACTTAATTTTGAACCACCAATCTATTTAAATATGTCTAAACTTCACTATTTAGCTTGAATTCAATTGGAAATTGAATCATTTTACAAGCTTCCCTAAAAACAAAATATGTTCTCCAATGGGAGGCAAGTATTTCAAATTCTTCACTGAGAGAAGCCCATGTTTTTAAATGGAACTTGCATATTATATCTTTGAAATATTTGATGCCCTTCTTGCACCATACTTTGTTGAATGCCCTCGTAACAAAGCAAAGGTTTTCTCTTTACGATATAGGTTCCACCAGATTGAACTGTTAGGAAAAAAATTTCTTGATGTGTTCAGTTCTATTTCTATCTGTGATCAAGTGCCTGGTTTTCTCCCAAGCTTTCCAAACACTTTTAAACATGTTAGATCCAATAGGGGTAACAATGAAGTTACTAAATAGTAAGTCACAAAGAGGGAGATATTTCCATGATTTTGCTTGCTTCAAAGTTTCTATTTCAATATTATTTCTTATGAGAGTTTTCCAAGGTTCATCACCTTTTAGGGCTTTAAAAATCCATTTAACAACAAGGGAAATGCCTTATTTTTAAAAATCTTCCAATCTTAATCCTCTTTCACTTTTGTCAAGACAACACCATTCCCACTTTACTATATATTTCTTCTTGTTTCCTTTTCCATCAGACCACAAGAATTGTGTGTTTTTTTTTGTATTTCATCTATTTGATAACTACAAAACATCCATACGGAAGAGTAATACAAATTATAAGAGGAAAATATTTTTTGACACACTTGTATCCTTCCATGTAATGAAAGGTAATATTTATTCCAATTATCTATTTTTCTATTAATTTTATCCTTTACCCGACTCCACATTTATTTTAAATAAGGATTGATAGCAAATGGGATGCCCAAATATCTCACCTTATTATTTGGTCCACCCCATTGGAACCCAAAATTGGTGAACCACTCGAGGGGATTATTTATCCAACTTAACATGATAGATTTTTCTTTAGATATTTTTTCTCTAGAGGCTTCACAAAATATGTCCAATTTATGTATTAAGTTCTCAAAATTATCTTTTTCAAGTTGGATAAATAGGGCAATATCATCTACAAATTGGATGTTTAGTAGATCACTTTTATTGGGTAGGGTTACTCCTCTAACCTTGGGCTAGTTAGTTGAATCTCTTAATAAATAGTAAATATCATCTAAGGCAATCATAAATAGGGTTGAGGCAAGAGGGCACCCATGCCTTATTGACCTTTGTAGATAAAATTGGTTTGATAGTGCCCCATTTATATCAATCTGTGCCACTACATCTTGCATTAGGGTGATTACCATTTTATAGAATTTGTTTGGGAATCCAAAAGCTTCCAAATCCATCACTAGAAAAGCCCACTCTACCCTATCATAAGCCTTCTCAAAGTCTAGAAGGAGCATGCCCATATTTTGGTTGGAGTTCCTTTCCCACTTCATAGCCTCCCAACTTGTTATTAGGTTATTTAAGATGCATCTACCTTTTATGAACCCCATTTGAGTAGTGTTGATAAAAGAAGGGAGGATATCAACTAGTCTCAATGCTAGGACCTTTGCAATAGTCTTGTATGATACATTTAGCAGGGTGATTAGCCTCCAATTTTTAACATGATTTGTCACCTTCTTTAGGAAGCAATTTGATTATGCCTTTGTTGATATCTTCTCCAAGGGGTCCTCTTTTGATGGCTTCAGTGTACACCTAAATTAGGTCTTCACTTATCTAGTTAATATTCTTTTTGTAGAATTCTATAGGTAGGCCATTTGCCCCTAGAGATTTTTCATTATTGAGGGTCTAGATGGCTTTTATAATTTATCTCTTTTTTAATCTTTCTACAACTTATTTAGTGATTTTTTTTGGGATTTTAGTTTTGCACTTATTTCTAGCAATGAGTTATTGTTTGCTATTCCCCTTTGACGTAAAGAATTTTTTGTAAAAAATAAAGAATTGATTCTTTATTTTTTCTGGGTCATTTATCATTTTGTTGTCTGTCCATATTGATCCTACTTTATTTGTTGCATTCCTTTCTTTAATAAATTTAAAAAAGAATTTAGATCCTTTGTCTCCATTATTTAACCAGTTCAATTTTTCTCTTATTTTTTGCCCTTGGAATTTGCTAGTTTGTAGTTTTCTCAATATGTTTTTATTGATTATCAGTTCTTTGTTCAAACATTCATTTATAGGATCTCTTTGAAGCTTAGCTTCTAGTTCAAATAGGTTTTCTTGAATGGTATCTTCATACCTTTTGTTATTCATAGTATTTTTCTTTCCTATCATTTTGTAAATTGTTGTCCATCCTTTGATATTTTTATTCCATCTCTCAATTTCTGGTTCATCTTTTAGTAGCCATTTGTTTACTTCTCTAAAGGTAAATATAGCTTCATTACAATCCTCATCCTTCAATAGGTTGGTATTAAATATAAATTTTCCTTATTTTCTAGTTTATTTAGGATTTTCTTTTGCAATGGTAATCTTCACACTAATAGGGTGATGGTTTGATAGTGTGCAAGGGTGCACCTTTACTTTGTCCCTCCCTTCCATTACATCAAAGTTGAAGAATTCCTTGTTGGCATAAAACTTGTCAAGCCTATATTAAATTCTTTTATTTGTGGCTCCTCCTAATTTTTCCTAAATCTTGCAAATCATTTAGGAAGCCTATTTTCTCTTTCTCTCCTCTTTGGGTAAGGTTCCCCTTCTTTTCTATTCTTCATTTTTTTCCTCATTATTTTTTTAATCCATTCATTTCCTCTAGTGATATCTTCCTCATCTTTTGGTGTGTTGCTCCCATTACTTGATGTTGCATTATCAATCCTACTAAGAATCTTCCTCTCCGTGAATTTATCGTTTGTTAAGAACCTTATGACCCCTATTGGATCCTCCTTTTTAAGCCTTGTTTCCTTTCCTCTTTACATTGGTTCACTGTCTATTATTTTGTCTATATTCAATCCATCAACATCTAATTCTTGCCCAGGATTGAAGTTAGGCAAGCAAAATATATTGGGGATGTTCTCCCCTTTAGAATTTTCCAAAATTTTCATACTAATTCCATCTTCTTTGTCATTTTATTTAATAATCCATTCTTGTTCACTTTTTCAAATCTTTTGTCTAATTTTATACCATGAGCAAATAATTCTTGTCTAGTATTAGAATTGGATAAGCAAGATGGAGTGAGTTTATTTTTTGCTTTAGATTCTCCCTTTTTATCCACTTTGATCAAGTTCTCTTGGTCATTATCTTTTGATTCTCTCAATTTGTCTTTGTCTAAGGTTGAGACTTGAGCACCATTATTTTGCTCAATATTATCCTTAGGCAACAAACATATCCTAGGGCTCTTTATACTTTCCTCTGCTTCAATATTGAGGGTCCGATCTTTTAAATTTGAACTATTGGTTAAAAAATTTAATATTTTTCCTTCCTCCATTAGTATTCATTTTTCATTTTTTCATTTTTTCCTTTACTAACATTGACTTGTATTCCTTGTTGGATATGTTTTTTATGTTTTTTGAGAGGCTATTGTATTTATTGGATTAGTCTTTTTTAGATTATTGTTTTGAACAATCCTCTATTTTAATTTGTCCAACACTAGTTCTTGGGCATTTTTATTGTGCTACAAACTAATTGAAGGCTTATTAGCCAAGTTAGAGTCACATAGTCTTTGGTGTGCGGTTTCCACAAGGGGTGGATATTCATTCCCCATTTCAGCTTTGTCTCCCCCTGATATTTGAATTGCAATATTAGAATTGGTATTATTGGTTTCCCATTAGGATGCACTAGGAGATCCCTTTGATGCTTTTTCTATTTCAATTTTGAGGGATTCTCCTCTAGTATTTGATACTAGACTCCTTCCTTTAGGGTTTTCTAGTTATCTCACTGGGATGCTTTGGAGCCCTATTTCCTTATTTGATTCTGAATCATTTTTTCTCACCTCTTTTATATTCTCCTTCCCATTTGATTCATTTCTAGGGTTAGGATTTGTTGAAGTTTGATTAATTTTTGAGTCACCACTTTTCCTTTTTATTTTAGGGTAGTTCCTTCTTACATGCCCTTCCATTTTACATAGAAAATAGGCATTGAGGCCACCTATAATCTCAACTCTACAGGAAAGGTTCTTTCTAGGGGTTTCAATTTCTATTTCTTCAAGGATGTCTATCCCTAGTGCTAGAGATATAAGAAGCCTTATATCCATGTGCATTAGTGTTAGCCTAGTCTCTTCCATTCTTAACACATTCCATAATGGGGAAATCACTTAGGGTAGAAACTACCAAATTTGGGGAGGCACATTCTTGACTGTGATCCATCTATGGTAAGAGATTGCTAAGATTTCCTCGTGAATTATTTCAGGAGTCCAGTTTATTACATGAAACACATAATTTCCTATCTTCCAAAATTCTTTCAAAGAGACCTTTTCTTGCATTGATTGTTTTTTAAAGAAAATCAAGAATATACCTTTTTGAATCATTCTACAAAATGTAGTTTGAATTCCTAGTTTTTTAAACCATACATTATTGATCCATTCATCAAGATATTTCCTTGCAGATAGTTTATTGAAATCAAGAGTTACAAGAAATATAGATATTTGTTTTAATATATTCTCATCCCTATTCATTGCATCTACCATTCTAGGGTTTGGAGAAATAACCAACTTCCTAGTTATGACCAACGAGCACTTACTATCTCCCCCATTTTGTAGTCGCTCCTCGATGTTTGCCATTTTCCACTACCACAAATTTTGTAGTCTTTGGTATCCTACACTTTTCACCACCCACAACAATATATCTATAAGACTTCACCCCATCCTCATTAATTATAGGGTTACCACTTGTAACCCTTGTTTCATCAGGGGGCACCCTCCATTAATGCAATGAAGCTCGATGAAACCACATCGCTAGAACATTAAATGCATGCTATGAAGGGAAAGAGCCTCCAAAATTTATGTAGGAAAGGTTATTTAAAAAGAGTTCAATTTTTAAAAATTAAAATTTAAAGCTTTAAAAAAAAAGAAATCACTGTACAATACTATTGAATGCTTAGAATACTAAGAGGGGGGTGAATAAGTATTCTCTTAAACCATTCAAACATTAAACATCCAATTACCAAAGCATATTCAATTGCAATAAGGAAAAAAAATATTCACAACATCACATAACACATGAACACCAAGATTTTTATGTGGAAATCCCGAAATGGGAAAAACTACGGTGAGGGTTGGCTCATAATATATTATAACCAGTTGTAGACACTAAAAATTATCCTTCATTTGTGAACACTATTTTTTCGTGAATCCCCTTTCTTCCCTAATAATTAAATAATTTTAATTATTTAATTGATTCATTTCTTTCCTTTTATTTCTCCTTTGATTAATTAAATAAATTATGTTTATTTAACTACGTCACTAATGTCCCCCTTCTTTCTATAATTAAATTAATTCTTATTTATTTAATTATTGTCATTTTCTACTATAATTAAATAGTTATTTTAATTATTTAATTATTCATTATCCTCTTCTATAAATTAAACAAATTTTATTTATTTAATTGTTCACTAATTTGTCCTTTTCTCCTACTGTTGAATTAAATCAATATTTAATTAAAAAGTCAACTTTCCCTCCTAAATTAAATAATTTTATAATTATTTAATTTTCTCCAACAACCTCTTTTTCTGTGCCAACCTCTTTATCCGCGTCATTCTTATCTCTTCACATCTCATTTAATTTCCACCCTTGATTGAATTATTTTATAATTTTATCTCAACCGTCCATCCTTAACTTAGTCCTATCTTTGCTCTAATTTTGCCCTAACCTTATTTCATACTACATCTTTCAATCTTGGCCATTGATTTCCATGTCATATTGGCTTCTAATCCTAGCCCTTCATCCAAATTTGGTTTTCTATAAAAGAGACCTATCATTGTCATTTCAACCTTACATTCAATGCAAGTACATTCAAGGAGACAAGTACAATCTTCAATATTTTGCTATCATTATCACTAGGCTTATTGTTGCATACTCAAAATTTGAGGGCAATCAAGCATATAAAGCAAGATGGAGAAGGACAATGGAGGTGAATCAACCATGGTATAGAGATATTGGTAATATTACTTTATGTTTTATGTTTCTATGTTCATTTGTGCTTCATTGTTGGTTTAGGAACTCTACGGTTTGATTTTAGTTAATTCATGCTTTTGACCATAATTTTACCCTATTCTACATTGGTGAACCCAACGTGAACTAACCAGATTTGAAATAATTTTTGAGAAATTTTGAGTTTCATCTCCATGGCGCAATTGTAAGCCTAAATGATGTATTTGAGAGACAATGCGCTGCATATGCATATGGCACGACACATTTTCCAAATCTTGCAACGCATTTGCAAAAACAAAGCATCATAGTCACCATCCCAAGAGCTGCATTTTTTTAGCTATAGGACAAATCATCTTATTAGTCTATTTTCAAGATATTCAGTCATTTCTTAGCTTTTTGGTTTCTATCTTCATATCTCGACATCATAATTGCGTCATATCTATTTTGGGATTTTCCAAATTTTGCTAGATTTGAGTGGTTTTTGCAACTTCCAAGTTTGCACCGCATTTGTTTGGGGATTCATTGCAACTATTTTTGACCATGCGTCATAGTCACAATCTGGTTCACTGCATCTGTTTAAGAATAGGGAGCCACATTTGTGACATTCTAAGCTGCATTTGCTTGTTATTCTTAATTAGAAATTTAACTAGGAGTTTTCATTCTATTATTTTTCCATTCGATAGATTAGAGGTTTTTTGTGTTATTGATTTTTGGTTGGCAGCGTGTGGCTTACATTTGGAGGAGATATTTTCCTTTGGAATTACTAAGTCATTTTTTGCAAGGTTGTTTGTTTTGAACATTTTGATTTTAATAAGTGAATATATTTTGGTTAGACACACTCGTTGGGTTAACAAGAACACAAAAATGCATTTACACTCATCGGGTTAAAAATAACAACTTGCATTCACACTCATTGGGTTAAAAAGAACAACTTGCATTCTCACTCATTGGGTTAAAAAGAACAACTTGCATCAAGTGTCTTTGCAATTATCACACTTTCAATTTGGGGATTAAAAAGAACCATTATTTTCCTTGTCTTGTGATCTTGTCTTTGTTTTGAAGTGTGTATGCTCTTCCCTCGCACTTTATGTGATCTTGGGAATCAAAAGTAGTTCTTAAAATTTGCATTGTCACACCACACATTTGGTTTTCTAAAGGATAATGAACATTTTATAGTATGAGAAAGTACATGTGTATGCTTCTCCTCGCATCTTTGTATGACCTTGGAGATCAAAAACATTGTATTTGTCTCACTTTTGTTATAACCCTTTAGATAGGGCCTACCCTTGAGACACATATGTATGGAGAGCTCATTGGTGTCCTAAAGCGATTTTTCCCTTGGGCCGCTATATAAAAGTGTAAGACTAAAGTCAAGCCCAAACTGCCATTAGCCTTCACCATACAGTGCCCATTCGAAAGGGAAAGCTACCCACATTTACTTGAGGTGTTTTTAGTACCACTGGGAGGAGATTAAAGCCTTAAGTGGCTTAGTGGATGCTCGTGAGGTGGTAATTCCCCAAGCAGTGACCAAAAGAAAAAATAGTTAGAGGCCCACCCTTATTGATTGAATTATGGTGTCATTCTTAGTGCAAGGGATGTGGCTCCCTTGAGATGAGATAGAAATCCTTAGCATTGTATAAGCTACTTGTTCTACTTGTAGCTTTTTAGGGAGAGGGTGATTGGGTTATCCTTCCATTTTAGGAGGCCCCTATCTATCCTCTCTCGCAAGACAAGAGCACATACACCCCCTACAGGTTTCCCTCCACTTGTTTCAAAGGAGATTCCAAGTTGTGGGCCTGAGAGTGTTGCCATTGACCATTGACCTTAGGGTAGGAAGTGTTTTATGTGTGTGAAGTATCTTCAAATTGTGATTAGACCCATGGAAATTGGGGTGAATAACCCTAGAACATACACATTATGCTCACAAAATTTGGACATTCAAACAACCAAGACTTGTCTTCATATTTTTTTTTGTGTTTGTCATCATATTTCACAAAAACCTAGATGAAAAATCACTCAAAAACACTCAAACTAGGGCTAAATACACTATTCACCACAATTACTTGACAAAACACCACATCTGTTGAAAATAGTGCATCACATTTGCAACTCAGAAAAACACATTTGATAAGTCGTGCACCACATTTGCTAGTTGGAAATTTTTTAGAGAATTCTGGTGTGTCTCATTTTGGATCAATTCCTGACTATAATCACCTTGTCAGACCACAGACTTGCTCATTTTAGATTAGTCATTTTTCATTTATATTTCCATTGCATTAGTTTCATTTTAGGTCAAACTCTAGGTCACTCATTAGTTGCATACACTTTTGCAGACTTAGACTAGGATACTTATCAGACTTTTGATTAGAATATTGTCACAATTTTAGGTTGTCTTGACCCTGTCTTTTCATCAATCAAGTCTTTATCCTTAAGTTGGTCCTTTAAACTCATAAGTCTTGTTTGAGGCCACTTTGTCAATCATCGTCACTTTAGTATGTCTTCTTTAAGGTCTCGACAATCAGATTTGCCACTTTGGACTTAGTTTGGTTGGTAACCTCTTTTTAGGCCAACACAAGTGCTTAGTCTTCATATCATAACTTTAGTCATATCATACCTCTCATCATTCATTACATTTTCATACTTTAGTCTTAGTCTTACCATAGATTTTGGATTGCAAGTGGCATTAACATATCTTAATTTCGTTTATTGTCACTTTGTACCTTAATCTTGGCTATAAGTGCATTCTTATTTGGCATTTATTATATTGAAAAACTCCAAAAACATAGCATAGTTTCGTACCTTAGTCCTAAGTCTTACCATTACATTGTGATTCCTTAGGATTCATATTTCATTCATCCATTTACAAGTATTTTATGGTCCAAATGAGATAACAAAGGAAAAGAAAAGAAATGAACTTCATCCAAGAAGAAGATGACTTTTTCAACCAAACTAGCAACATGAATTTTGGTTCTTCTTCTAATGAAGCAACTAGGCCACAATCATCATTTCCCAATCCTTTCAAAAAATTCATTATAAGAGATGACCAAAGACCTCTAACTAAAGAAGAGGTTGAGGCAGCAACCCAAGACCTTGAAGTAGCATGGTTTGTGGATGAAATAGTGGCACAAGATCCAAAACGATTCCTAGCAAAGTTATTACAAAGTGGAGCTAAACTTCCCCATGGTTTTTATGTTAACACACTTCAAGCAACACCTATCAATGACACTACACAAAACCAAGGAATTTATGCATCTACTCCTAAACACACTATCCCACAAATAAATGCTACTATTCCATTAGGAGGAACAACACAATAATCTACAACAATCCATATGATACTATTTGGGACACAAAGTTCACAAGCCATGACACAACCCTTTGGAAATACATTTAATCCATTTGATTAATCATCTAATGCCATGGGTGTATGATCATCCAATCCTTTTCCAATGGGTAGAAACAAAATGTGAAAGGTTTATATCTGTGGACCCAGGCCACAAGCAAACACTACACCAAATACCAATTTGAACACCAACACATTGTCACAAGGTCCTAACACAAGAATTCCCCTGCAAAGAAACACACAAGGGTCTTTCCAACAATATGGCAACCAAAACACACACGTTCAAACTAATTCTAGCCCATTTCAAGTATAATTCAATATGAACACCTCCCACACCCATCAAATTTCAAATTTCACTCCACATATCCAAACTCAAATTCCAACTTTCATGTCCCATATCCGAACACAAATTACAACCTTCACCCATAACATTCTAAATCAAGATACACCACATACATTTGGCATCAACACCAATTCATCTACCCATAATATTGGATTACAAACCTCAAACATGGGCCCATATCATAATGCAATTGCAAATGCAACAAACACTTCATTGACTCAAGTCGATGCCTTAGAAAATCAAATGCTTGCACTACAAAAACAAGTGGGCAACATGCGAATATTGACAAATAAAACTTATTCAACACAAAATTTATGTCCATACCCATTTGATAGAAGCATATACATGCCTCCATTTCCTCATTGTTATGTCATTCCAAATTTTACCAAGTATAGAGGAAAGGGGAACCCCCTTGAACTTGTAAGAGAATTTTACACAAATTGCATAGACATCACATTAGAACATACATATCTCATGAGATTATTTCCAAGGAGTCTCGTAGGACAAGCACTTGAGTGGTTTGCACACTTACCTCCAGACATAAGAACATGGGATGAACTAGCCGATAAATTTGTGACACACTTTTCTTATAACATTGAAAATGAAATTAACATAGCTACATTGTTCCATACAAAACAAGAGGAAGGTGAGTAATTTATAACATTCTTCCAAAGATGGAGGAGTTTGGCTAGTCGATGCCCTTGCGAGATTCCTAAGAAACAAAGAGTTGTCATGTTCGTTGAAAACTTGATCACAGACCTAAAGTATTAATTGCAAGTCCATTGTTGCACTAAATTTTCTGACCTAGAGGAAAAAGGCACCACACTTGAGAAGGCCCTCATTGAAAAATTGGAGCTTAAAACTTTCAACAAAAATTAGAATGCCCAAAGTACCTAAAATGACAAAAATAAGTATTGGGCTCGTAATAAGAATGTCACAAATGATGGAGTTGTCGACACAAAGGCTATACATAAGGCTGGTCCCACAATCACACTTAAAGGACCCAATGCACCAAACAACCCACCACATTTCCATGAGAAAATAAGAAACACCGTTCAAAATAACCAAGAACATAGACCTCAAAGGAACTTTCTAACAAGATGCAAATACACTCTCTTAGGGGAACCAATTGAATCCGTCCTAAAAAAAAATTTGTAGTCCAAGGTCATTCAACTTCTTGAGGCAAAACATTATGATCCAGGATAGTTTAAACCTTCATGGTGGGATGACCATGCCTTTTATGATTATGACCATATCAAACAACTCAAGAACATAATTCAAGACCTAATCGAAAATGGTGTCATAGAAGTGGATAGCCAACAACCAACCTCCAACAATAACCATACAATCTTTAAGAATCCTTTGCATGACCATGGGATAGGGCAAGCCTTCAGTTTAGGTGCAAAGACCAATAACCAAGCTAACTTCACTCGTGTTTCCTATGACTATACTATACATCATATTCGAGCCTTAGATGAACATGTCAATACCATCACCATCAAGAAACAATCAGATTGTGTAGTAACCACATGACGAACCAAGGTGAACCTACAAGGTGCTCCCCATAAACAAAAGAAAAAAACCCAATATAACCTCTTAGACCACTTGGGGAAACACTTGCACAAATATCCATCCTTGAGTTACTTTGTATACCCCCCAAACACAAAGCTATTATGGACAAATCATTACAAGACACCTTCGTACCTACTAACCTTGATGTTGATCTATTCTAGGAAATGGTGGGATACTTATCCAACATCCACCATGTCACCTTTTCAGACCAAAACTATTCATCTCAAAAGTCCAATCATAACAACCCCTTACACCTAGAAGTTTATGTTAATAAACATAAAATCGAACGAGTCCTGGTAGACAGTGGAGTGAGATTGGATATTTGTACTCTTAAATTGGTTACAACATTAGGCTTCTCTGAAGCTTGCATGGATACAACAAAGAGAATTATCATAAAAGTTTATGATGATGAAGAATGTTCTTCCAAGGGTTTCATATCATTACCAATCGGATTTGGGCCAGCTATATTAGATACTACGTTCCAAGTATTAGACCTAGATCTCCCTTAAAATTTTTTCCTCGACTGACCATGGATCCATGTTATGAAGGCCATTCCGTCCACATACCATAAATGCTTGAAGTTTCCCTATAAAGACACTGAGATCACAATAGCTGGTGATCCTGACCCTTTTCAATATTGCAACAACCTAAGAGGAACACCCGAAGAACAAGTGCTAATAAATCAAGAAGTTTCATCATCCTCTTCCTCTCATTACATCAACCCTTCCACTTTAAACAAAGCATCCACTTCAAAAACTCCATATTTTGATCCCAAGATCTAGGTCCAAGATAAGGGGTGTGGATAGTATCATATGAAGATATCATATTGTGTTAGTCATTTACCTACATCTCCAAAGACTTATGGTAAGCCAATAGTAGTCAAAAGGGAACCAAAGATCACTATTTGAGTATCTCCCATGACAACCTTCAGAAAATGGAAAGAACTAAGTAAGGAAGCCATTAACAAAGAGGAAATTACTACATGGTTATACAAGGAAGAAGAGGACATCAAACCTAAGCAACTCCCAACCGAACAGTATGTTAAAGGATTCAAAATCATGAGATGCAAAGGTTATGATGGACATAATGGACTTGGTTTGCACAAAAATGGGATGACAAAACCTCTGCTACCATCCAAATGAACAAAGAAATTAGGGCTAGGGTTCAAACCATTAAAAGTGAAAGCTCCTAGTACTAAAGTAATTTTGAGTGAGGAAGTAAGTGCTTCAAAGGATATTGAGACATTTGAGGACAACCACTAGAGACCGAATCTAATGAGTGGGAGTGGGACTCTTGCACATCCAACAACTATGAATTAGCTGAGATATTCTAGGAACTTGACCTATTTGACACCAAAACCAAAGGCACAACTTGGATTGATTCCTTTTGGGATCTTGAAAACACTTTCATCTTCACCTTATCCACCCATTCATTGAACATTGACAGTATCGATGATGGCATTCCCTTAGTGTACGTACAATTGATAAACTAGGACCAACAAGGACCACCCATCCTAGATGTATTTGAAAACAATGAACCAATTGTTGAGTTCATGGGATTACGTGAAGGAATTCCTAATGGAGATCATAAAGCTAGCTTTACCATAGACTTAGATAACATAGCCTATTTTGGGGAGTCAGTCCACCCTTCCAGTCACAAAAGTGAAAACGATAAAATAAAAAATGAAAGGTCTCTAGGTGAAAACTGAAAGGTGCCTCTAGACAAAGAAAAAGTAAAAATAAAAGACGCACCCAAGGATGAAAATATCTCTGAGTTGCCCAAGGATGGAGGGTTGGAATTACTTCCCATAAACTAGGAGAAATCACCCATGCTAGTTGAAAAGTCTACGAAAGTCAACATAGGCATGGATAAAAATCCCAAGATTGTCCATGTTGCAGCATCATTGACAAAAATAGAATAGCCAGAGTTATGTGCCTTCTTCACAAAGAGAAAAATCAACTTTGCTTGGTCTTACACTGACATGCTTGGTCTAGACCTTGAGTTGGTTTTACATCACTTGTCATTATTTCTCAATGCTAAACCAGTCAAGCAAAAACTCAGAAAAATGCATCTACAAATCACCCTATTGGTCAAGGCTAAGTTAAAGAAGTTGTTGGATGTTGACTTCATTCGACCTATTGATTATGTAGAGTGGATTTCTAATCTGGTACCAATGAAAAATCCAATTGGAGGAATCCACTTATGTAATGATTTTTGAGACCTAAACAAGGCATGCCCGAAAGATGACTTCCCCTTACCAAATGTTGACATCATAATGGACCTAATAGCAAGCTACGGAATGATATTCCTCATAGATGGTTTCTCGGGATACAATCACATCAAGATAGCTCCTGAAGATTAGCATAAGACAACCTTCACATGTCCTTAGGGAACATATTACTGGAACATCATGCCTTTTGGATTCAAAAATGTTGGGGAAACATATCAACATCTCATGACCATGATCTTTCATGACCTCATGCACGCTCTTATGGAAGATTGTGTGGAAGAATTATTGGCTAAATCATTCATAGTAGGTGTGTTGGCCTCCTCTAATAGTTTAATAATTAAGCCCTTAAAGTTGTAACTTAGAGATTAGATATCTGCACTAAGTAGTTATCTTGCTCATCATGAAGGTTCATTTCATTGTTAACCAAGGGATGTGAACTTGAAATGGGTCAGCATTGTATGTGCACTAGGACTCAACTATAGTCATCCTTGTCCTATAACTAGAAAGGAAACAGTACTGAAAATAAAATGTTGGAAAGAAATTAACATAAGTACTGAGCATGAATTATCAACTAAAATGAGCATCAATGACTGAATTGAGAATGGATGACAAAAATAGAAATCTCAACAAACAGACGAGAAGTTAATCTGTTTTCCTTGGCTATAGGAGTAGTCACAAAACAGTGTTCCAATGGCTGCAGGAACAAACAACTTTTGAGACCGAAGCTAATTACTAAACAAAAAAATAACTATTAAACTAAATGGATGGAATTCTCACCAAGTGGGCCCCCTTGAATCATTCTTCCCTAAGCTAACTCAGATGCAACAAGTCAAAGTATCATTTTATTTATTGAGAACATGATTAAATCATATCAACAATAAGACTGTATTACTTGAAACTGAAAATGCAAGTACAATCTCATAACATCCAACCTTGTGAGAAGGGGCATCTGACCATTATAAAGCTTCTAACTAATTCCTAACTAACCAGGCAGTCGACTCCAACATAATAGGATGACGCTATTTATTGAAAGCATGAAAAAGGGGGAGGAAGTTATGCATGCGCTAGATTTAGTCAAAGCAGACTTTCCCCAACGAAGATCCAATACAACAAAACCCCCTAGATTTGCTCAACTAATAGACATGATCATTTAAAGGTAAGTTAAAACTTCCACATGAGCTGGGAGTTTCCCTCCATTGACCTCTTTAATGACCATCTTTTTGACTTCTTTAGCAACCAACCAACTAGCATGAACTCCTTCCACTTCACAATCTTCATTTATATATGCATCTTGATGTGAACCTACATGATGACATTAGTGTGCACAAAACAATTGTGTATCCATAATCACCTTAGAATAACATCCATTCAATCACATGTAAATTAATACAAATATATCACATAGCTGGTTAATATTATTAAAATTCACAAGGATAAGTTCATGCCCCAAGGTTCATAATTTAGGGAAATAAGATAGAGAGCGTCAATAACTAGGGGCTAAATTTTATGGTAACAACAACAAATATATGATAAACCCTATCAAAACTAAGCCATTATTTGGACTCGTCATCTCCCCCCAACCTAATGATCTATTGGTCCTCCAACAGAGGGAACTCTATTCCTTTTCCTTGTTAAAGCTCTGAAGTCACTAATTACTGCCTGTCCTCGATCAATATCTGTAGTATCTGAATTTCGATCCTAGTAGAACCCCTGCTTGTTTTCCAATCTGCTCCACCTTGGCCTCTTTGTATCTATATCATATTGATAGGTTTTGTAATCTAGCATTGGCCACAATAGGATGGGTGGCTGAAATATCAATGGAAGCCAATAGTGTTGCTTCATCCTCCCAAGATGCATGTATGTAATGCTTCTTTTGCAAGCTGTATAGTAATTTTGTAGGGAATGGGGTTCAACTTGTTTCAACTAATCTGGAAGATCATTCCATCTCTATGACATATACCCCAACACTGTTTTTCCTATAGTAGAAGCTATCTGCTCATATTCCTAGTATGCTTCCTCCCTAGTAGGCATAATCCTATTTTTGTACTTCGGATTATAAAGAATTTTGTGCCAAGTGTAGTAAATGTTTGAAGGGTTACTTGATTCAGCTCTCAGAGACAAGGGGGTATGGAGTTCTCTTACTCTGTATATTTTCAATTGCTCCCCCCAACTGATTTCATTTTGGATCCATGACATGAATGCCCTCAAGTGAATATCCCCAATGTACAACAATGGATTCTAGTCATGGTCATTAGGAACAACATAATTATGCAAGTACAATTCACAAAAAAAAAAACCTTCAAGAGGAGAGGATTGGTAGGCTTATAAAAATTCTTGTGGTGTTTTAATGGAAGGGCTTAAACCATAAATGACCCTTGACAACTTAAAAGAAAGATGACGCTCCTTTAAATGCAGTGCATATATCCTTGGAGGAGTTCTACATGCCATCATTTGTGGTACTAGAGCCACCACATTATCTACCTTATCCTTTAATGCAATAATCTCTGCATTCTTTTCCTCAATTTATGCTTTTGTCTTATTAACTTCTTCATGTATCTTGAGTCTTTCTTTATTTCACTCTTCCTCTTTCTTTCGCATTTCATTCCATAAGTCCAGGGCTACTGATTCCCATGAAAAGGTAGGAGGTTTATGTTTTCCTACTAGGATCTTTCCTTGCACCAACTCACGTTGTTGAAATTGCTTCAGTTGCAGTGGTTCTTGTTGTTTGTCTTGCTTTGGTTGTAGTGGTTCTTGTTGTTCATCTTGCTCTGGTTGTAGTGGTTCTTGTTGTTCAACCTACTCTACAACAATAAGTTTTGCTAATCCTATGTTTGCTTGTTCCTCAAAATCTTCTTCCACTTCTACATTTACCTGTCCCTTAGGAGCTTGTCTCCTTCCTAGGTGTCCTTCTGAGTCCAAGGCTCCTCTATGGAGGCATATTATTAGTTGGATTAGCTATTTTTGATTTCTTTGGAGGACTTCTATGTTTCTTAGTGGCTGCAGGATGACCAGTGTCGTCAAATTTTCATTTCCTAGGGCTAGGTTTTACTTTTTCTGATGTTTGCTTCTTGGGCTTGCCTTTTCTAATTTTTGCCTCTCTCATTTGTGCTTCCTCTTTTCAAATGGAAACCCTAGCATAAAATGGAGTTTTAGGGAGAACATCGACATTAGGGTTTGAGGATGAACTTTCTTCATCTGAATACTCTGATTCAGAGGAGCCAATTTATATTGCAGGAGGGTTTGTGCCAGAAGTTGAAGCTCTAGGAGTGGTTTTAGTAACCCTCTCACCCCTACTAACCCTACGAGCTTGGGGATGACCTCTAGGACCCACATTTTCCAATCTGAATTGATCAATGCTCAAAAATTCTTCCCATGACATACCAGACACTTCTTGCAAAGATTTTTCTACTAACAATTTAATCAAACAGTGATGGGAAATAGAGTTTTTCCTACCTTTTTATATTTCAATTGCCATTATTGCAAGAAGGTTGTACAACACATTTTCCATGTTCATCCTCCTGCCATGTCTCATCTGGTTCATGAGCTTGAAATGTACAGAATGAAGGCATGATTGGCGGCCTTCGCAAGTAATATATTTGATAATGTAGACAACAACTTGTTTCCATTTTTTTGGAAGAGAAGTTCTCCTTGTTCCTTGTTTATCTACCATAAGTGGAGGATCACTAGGCTCAGTGAATTTTTCCTTAGCTGACCTAGCATCCTTAGAAATAGGGTAGGGTTCTCCTTCAGTAGGCAACCCTGTTACTTCAACAATCCTCTCTTCAGTGACTATAACTTCTATCCCTTTCACCATTGCCTTACCATCAGAGAGTGTGAAAATTCCAGAGCAATTTCCTCATTGAAACTATCTAGTTTTAGAAAGTAGTTTAACCATCCACAATTTCTGAATTCAGCCAAAGAGAGTGCATCCTGTAGTATCATATGATGAACTGTAGGTTCATTTGTGATCAGCTAGCCTCCCATTGCTTCTACTCACAATCTGGCAAACACCTCTACAAATTTTTCTTTCCTACAATCCTTCTTTTGAAAACCCAATTTCTTTTTGCTTCCTGCAACTCTTCTCCAGTGCTAACGCCAATGTCTTATGACTCTTCAATTTACCTTTTTGCTGACATTACGACTACGACTAAGGCAACAAAGAAGACATAGAGGAGGTACATCATCAAATAAAATGGCGGTGGCAAGTGTCATATCATATATGCAGGCCATCATTTCAACTATATTATTTCAAATTTTCTCATTTCAAATTTGTTGAATTTTGTAGACACCTAAAATTGTCCTAGCTTGTGAAATAACATTTTAACCCTAAATTTCCTCTATTGATTAAATAATAATACATTATTTAATTAATTCACTTTTTCATCATTTTTGACCAATTAAATAAATTTCATTTATTTAATAAAATCCTAAAAACCTAATTTTTGCTATTAATTGAATAATACAACATTATTTAATTAATTCACGTTTTCATCAAATTCAAAAAATTAAATAAATTTCATTTATTTAATATAGTCCTAATCTAACTTTATTCTTCATGATTAATTAAATAATGTCGATTATTTAATTATATCACTAATTAACTTTATTCCCCTAAGTTGATTAAATTATTAAATCATAATAATTTAATTAACTCACTTTCCTTCCAAATTTGAATAAATTGAATAATACTATTCAAAATATCATCAAAATCAAATCAAACCAATGCAACTTTGTTTGCAAAAATCAAACTTGATTTTCACGTTCAAATTTAAAAAGAATTGATTAATTAAATCAATTAATCCCCCCTCATAAATTATATGATATTAAATATTATTTAATCCTCATTCAACTTCTACATTAAATAATTATTTCAATTATTTAATCCCATCTTTTCTAAATTAAATAATTTTAAATATTTTTTAATCCCCATTCAACATCATCCCTTTAAAAAGTAATCTTTTATTTATTAAAAACAATTCATCATGCACTTCCTCTTAATATTAATTAATTAATTAAATTAATTATCTTCTCCACATGGACTAATTCTTCTTTTAGTTAGCTAAACAATCTATTTAATTAACTATTCAATTATCTCTACATGCATTATTCCCTTAAACATAACGACCACTTTCTCTATGTTGACTAAAATATCTATTTAGTTAACTCTTCATTTAATCCTCTTTCAACTTCTACATTAAATAATTGTTTTAATTATTTAACCCCACATATTCTTCTAATTTAATTAAATGAGTATCAATAATTATTTAATTAAACAACTTTCTCCTTTCCAAATTAAATAAATTAAATAATTTAATTCTTTCAACACCATCACTTTAATAAATAAACTTTATTTATTTAAGTCAAATTCACATGTGCACGTTCCTCTTGATATTAATTAATTAATTAATTAATTTCCCTAAAAAACTTAACTAGCTCTTCTAAATTAGTTGACTAAAATATCTATTTAGTTATCTGTCTCATTATCTCTTCATGCACAATCTCCTCGAACATAACAAATACTTTCTTCTAGTTCACTAAAATATCTATTTAGTTAACTATCTCATTATCTCTCCATGCATTATCCCCTAAGTTGATTAAATTATTAAATCATAATAACTTAATTAACTCACTTTCCCTCAAAATTTGAATAATTAAATCAAACTATTCAAATCATTTATCAAAAATCAAATCAAACTAATGCAACTTTGTTTGTAAAAGTCAAAATTGATTTGCGTGTTCAACTCCAAAAAGGAATTAAATCAATTAATTCATATTCCTCACCCACTTTCTGATTGAGCAAATTTTTGGTTGTTGACTAAGAAATCTAATTTTGCTAACTCAACCATCTAATTTCTAACTCAACCCTAATTGATCAATCAATTGCTAACTAAGCAATCAAAATATTAACTAGCCAATCTATTATTCAATCACCCTAATTGTGCAATCAACTTTGCACAATTTCCTCATGTATAAATCCTCTCAACTCATTTTGACCATTGATCTAAATATTCTCCAACGCGATCTTGACAGTCGATTCAAAATTGCTTTTTCTATATAACAATCCTTTCTCTTCACAAATAAGGATCAAAATTTCAACTTACCTTATACCACGAAGTGCTGTTGCAATCACCATTGATAGAGCTTCAACCTTTTCATTCAACCAAGCATCGATCATCAAGCTTTTGTACGTAAGCAATGGAGGCTTTGCAGTGATATGGACAACTCGACATCATGCAAATACACTCCAACATGGGATGGTAATCTCTTCTGTTGTTATTTGAATTCGTTTTGTTAATCTTAGGATCTCATTTCATTCAAATAGCTTAGATTTGTACATTTCATGAGTGATGGAATATGATAGATTAAGTGTTTTTGAATTAGATTAGTTTCTAATTTCAATCTTGCATTTTGATCTTGATTTCGCATCGTTTTCCTGATGGATTCCTTCCCCCTCACACAAATTTACTGCCATGCTGGTGCATGAATGACATGTATGACACATGGGTTCACACTCCCCCCAACCTAAATTAAACCATGTGTCCACATAGGCTGGGATGTAATTATGATGTGACAAGGTAGAGTACAAATATGTGCTATGTGAAATATTAATATTAATGTACAGTAATTAAAGAAATGCATTTAAGATAATTAAGATACATCAAGATGTTATGCACGTACCTGGAAATTTGGAGTGTCATTTGCAAAGAATGTGGAAGGAAGTATGGGTTACTTTAAAAGTATAGTTAAGCTTATTAAATGAAGTGATGATGGAGTGAAGTGATGGCGGAGTGAAGTGATGGTGGAGTTATGGAAGAGAGAGAAAGGATGGGGATGCATGGGCGGATAGATTTATTGATGGAGAAATTGATTCCCACAAAAAATGGAAATATTTATTATGATTGAATGCATACCTTGACTAATCAAAATGATGGACACTAGGTCCGTTTCCTTCAGTTGCAGGAACTTCGAAGGTCTAGTGTTGAATAAATTGTTGCATGAATACTTGTTTGGAAGCTAGTTTATGGTATAACTTGAGACAGTGATCGTTGACCAGGAGCTTGAATTTGACAGGATCAATGATTGTGAGTTGAACAACACCATTGGAGAAGATCTCTGCAACTTTGTATGGTCCCAACCACTTGGTTTGCAGTTTACCTACATTGTCTTTATACCTGGAATCATAAAAAAGTGCCCAGTCACCTAGCTGGAACTTCTTTTCCTTTATGTATTTGTCATGTCATTTGATTCTCTAATTTTGCACCATCTTAGCATGATGAAGAGATGACTTTCTCATCTCATCTAAGGCATTCAGTTGCATGATCCTATGCTTTTGTGCCTCAGATATGTCCATCCCAAGGTCTAGTGTTGTCCTAAGAGTTTTATGTTCAAACTCTATGGGCATCATGGCTATTTTTCAATACAGTAATTCAAAAGGAGTAAAACCAGTGGTTGTTTTCCAAGTGGTTCTATAAGCCCAGACAACTTCTGGAAATCTATTTGCCCAATATTTTCTATGAATAGCCATTATTTTGGTCAAAATAGCCTCTATTTCCCTATTTGTTACCTCATACTGGTCATTAGCTTGAGGGTAATAGGGGTAGATTTCCTATGCCTTACATTATATTCATTGACCAATGTTGTGAGAAGAGTTGATGTAAACTAAGCCCCTTGATCTGTGACTAACTCTCTAGTAACTCCATAACGTGTGAAGATTTCTTCATAGAGGAATTCTACAACTTTATTGTTTCTGGCATGTTTCATGGCTTTGACCTCAACCCACTTAGTCACATAGTCAGTGCAAACCAAGATGTAAGATTTTACATTTGATGGTGGATAAATTGGGCCTACAAAATCAAGTCCCCATTTATCAAATGTTGTGATAACTACTTAGGGGTATAGAGACATCTCATATGATTTAGTTGGTTAGCCCATCCTCTGACATCTATCACACTTCCTAGTGTACTTGCATGCATCCTTATGAAGTGTGGGCTAGTAATACCCTGTATTAAGAATCTTCATGGTTGTTCTCTTGGCTACAAAATGCCCTCCATAGGGTTCATTATGACATGCATGGAGTATATCATAGGTTTCATCCTCTCTTACACATCTTCTCATCACATGATTTGGTCCAGTATAGAATAAACAACTTGTAATCCATGAGAATGGAAAAGTTTACTCAATAAGAACCCTTCTCTCTTTTGGAGAGAAATGAGGGGCAACTCTCCCTATAACTAGATAATTGGCTATATCTGCTTACTAAGGTGTGTGCACACTGATGGAGAACAAATGTTCATTAGGGAAAGAGTCATCAATGACTTGAGTATCCTTTGATGTAGTCAATCTGGAGAGAAATTCTGCCACAACATTTTCCTTACCTAGTTTGTCTACAATGGTGATATCAAATTCCCACATTAACAACAACCACCTTGCTAATCTACCTGAAACCAATGGCTTGTTCATAAGGTATCTTATGGTTGCATGGTCTATATGGAAAAAGATCTTATATCATGTGATATAATGCTTGAACTTGTTGAGAGCATAAATGACTGCCAACATCTCCTTCTTTGTCACCGTGTAGTTAAACTCAACTCCTTGTAGGTTCTTGCTGACAAATTATATTTCATTCTCAATTGATCCCTCCTTTTGTTCCAAGACAACCCCTATAGCATAATCATATGCATTTGTGTGAATATGGAAAGGGATTTCCCAATTAGGGCCTTTGAGCACAAGAGCATGGGTTAAGGTTGTCTTTAAATTAGAGAATGCTTTATCACAATCCTCTATCCACTGGAACTCAACATCTTTAGTTAGAAGATTATAAAGTGGTGCTTCCATCTTACTAAAATATTTTATGAAGTGCCTATAGTATCTTGCATGTCCCAGGAAGCTTCTAACATATTTTTTCTTGACAAGAATAGGAAGATTGGTAATTACCTCAATCTTGGTTGGGTCCACTTGAATTCCTTTTAGAGAGATATAATGGCCAAGGACTACTCCTTCCTGTATCATCATGAAGCATTTCTCACTGTTCAAGGACAAATTATGGTCCTCACATCTCTGCAAAACTTTTCTTAGTTTCCTAATGCTTTTGCAAAATTAGTACCATAAGTAGTAAAATCATCCATGTAGATCTCCATACAATCATGTGAGATATATGAGAATAAACTAATAATTGCTCTTTGAAAGGTTGCAGGTGCATTACATAAACCAAATTGGAGTACTAAATAGGCATAAGTCCCCCAAGGATAGGTAAAAGTTATCTTTTCTTGGTCTTCAAGTGTAATCTATATCTAATTATAACCACTGAATCCATCTAGGAAAGAAAAATACTACTTTCCTATAAGTGAATCCAACACTTGGTCTATAAAAGGAAGGGGAAAATGATCCTTTTTGGTGGTAGAGTTTAGTTCTCTATAGTCAACACAAACTATCCATTTACCTCCCTTTTTAGGCATAATTACCAATGGGGACACCCATTGGCTGTCTAAGATAGGGTAGATAAATCCTACATCCAATAACTTTTGTAGTTCCCCTTTTATAATATTCCTCAATGCAGGGTCGATTCTCCTCTATGGTTGCCTTACTGGTGTGCATTCATCTCTAATGTAGATCATATGAGTATAAAGCTTGGGATCCAATCCTTTCATTTCATGGTAATCCCATGCAAATGTATCTTCAACAGGTTTGTCAGGGACAACTGCTGCTCTTGATTCAACTTGTTGTTAATATTCAAATGTTTCCCCTCTAAAACTTGTACTTGTGTGGTCAACTCAATCATGGATATTTCATTGATGCTTGACATTTTTAGTTCATGTGGTAATAATGAAGCATATCTGTTGTTGCAGGAAATTTAGGTGCAGGAGGAGCGGGCAAAAGTGTTTGCAATGGACATGTAGAACTAGATTCATGAATGGATGATTCTTCATGTACTTCACAATGGTTTTGAATTATATGGTTCATGTACTCCTACCACAAGACTACCTGGGTCAGTATGTTTAGGAATAATGACATTCCCAAGCATGATATCTGCCAGCTGTCCCACCACATGAACAGTAGTGGGTTCCTTCTTTTTACTCCCTGGATTTTTGAGACATGCTTCCTTGATTGATTTGCTATATATGGGGATATATTTTATGGCTTGGAACAAGGGTATCTTGACACATATGTGTTTCAACTAATCCAAAATATCAAAGGTTATTTCTTCCTTCTCTTCCTTTTGTTTAACAACTTCTAACCTTTAAGGAAATGGTGGGTCTTGATCAGACTACTGAACTAGTTCAAGATTCTTGGGCATACTTGACTGAGTAGGGATATTAGATAGATTTTGATGCTCTTCTTCTTCCATAGGAAGCTTGGTTATGATAGGAGTGGAAGGAGATGACAAAGTGGTTCTTGAACATAGATGAATATCACTCACACTCACAACATATGCAGGAAATTGATTAGGATCTGTAGAGTAGACTAGCTGCTATTGTGATTTGTTATTTGGGTTAGATGTGGGTTGAGCTGGTAACTGAGTAGGTCTAGGTGTGCTAGAATTTGAGCTAGTAGGAGGAGGCATTATGGTAGGTTGTTGAGGCTGTGGAGGTGGATGCATGTAATTGGTTGCCTAGTTTGGCCATTGTCGTCCTCCCCTCCATTGGGATGTTTGCTACTAGTTTCCTGGAGGTTGCTGCCAATTCCCCTAGAATTGATGCCACTGGGGTGGAGAGTTTTGGTAATTGGGTCAAGTATTTGGAGGGTTGTTCCAAGGCTGAGGTAGATAGCCTCCAAAGTTGGATGGGTATGGGGGTTGCCATTGATTACCAGATGCATGAGAATTAAAATAAGGTTCACTAAAAGATAATGGATCTGGTGGCATGCCTTGTCTTGGAGCCCATGGTCTTCTTTGTGCAATGTAGAAAACCTGATCATCATCAACCTGAACTGGCCTAAATTCTAGTGGAATCTACTTGCTGTCAATGTTGGCTACCATTTTGCATTTGCAGTCCTTCTTCTTTTGCCTACAATGTGGATAATATTTTTCCAACATTGCTTCTTCCTCCTCTTGTTTCTTCTTTGCTTGAAGAGTATCTAGCTGAGTAGCCATATTGTTTACTATATCCTGCTTGAAATTTGCAAGCAAATGAGTAATTTCCATCCTTAAAACTCCATTAGTGGAGGACTTACCCATAGAGGATTGGTAACCTCTTCCTTTCTTTAGAGCTTCCCTGGAGTAGTTTTGACATGTCTTCTTAATATCATCCTAGGGAACTTGGGTGATATCGCCTCCTCCTATCAGGTCCAGAGCATTAATGCAAGTTTCACTGACCCCCCTGAGGAAGAGCAACTTTTGAGACTCTTCATTGAGTGCATGATGTGGAGATTTATGTAGGGAAAACGAGAACCTTGAAATATAGTCCTCCAAACTTTCATCTTTCTTCTTTTGCATCTTGAAGATGTCATCTCCTCTCATATCACTGCCCCTACAATATTCTTTATACTTCTCAAGAAACTTTGTTTTCATATCATCCCAAGTCTTTACAGTATTCCTACCTAAGCTCATAAACCATCTTAATGCAACTTCTTTCAAGGTGGTAGGAAATAGTTTAAGCCTATGAGCATCAGTAGTATAGTCATAGCTTCTACAGAGGATATCAAACTCAAACAAGAAAGTGTTAGGGTCTTCTATTACCAGCCCATAGAACTTAGGAAGAATTAAGGCAAGGATGTTCTTGAGGTTATCAACTTCATTCTGGTGGGTGATAGGAAATGGAAAAGATGGTTGGTTAGGTCTATTTGGATTTTTACCATCCATATTAGCTTGATGGAGTGCTAAAGCAAATGGATTCTCAAGCAAGTTTTGGGTAGCTTTCTCTCCAGATGAAGTTTTTCAGAACTGGTCAAATTAGGAAATGCATCAACAAAAGGATTTGCCTCCTCTTCTTCTTCGTCTCTTGGCAGATTTTGAAGCTCAACTAGTTGGTTATCAAGATTAGGGTAATTAGGAAGGAATCTCCCATGAGCATCTCTTCTCCTAGCTCTATGCATGCGGTATTAACTCAGTATCAACCAACTCACACAAAGAATTGGTGAAAGAATAGAAAATCATTACTTTTGTCAAATTAAGGGTATTCTAGGAATAAACTTTAGAGATACTGAAATGGAACTTCCTAGTTTGACACCATCCCCCGCAACGACACTAAAAATGTTGGCCTCCTCTAATGGTTCAATAACTAAGCCCTTAAAGTTGTAACTTAGAGATTAGATACCTGCACTAAGTAGTTATCTTACTCATCATGAAGGTTCATTTCATTGTCAACCTAAGGACGTGAAATTTAAATGGGTCAGCACTATATGTGCACTAGGACTCAACTATAGTCATCATTATCCTACAACTAGAAAGGAAACACTACTAAAAATAAAATGATGGAAAGAAATTAACATAAGTATTGAACATGAATTATCAACTAAACTGAGCATCAACAACTGAACTAAAAATGGATGACAAAAACAAAAATCTCAACAAACAAACAGGAAGTTACTTTGTCTGCCTTTGCTGTAGGAACAGTCACAGAACAATGTTCCAATGGCTGGAGGAGCAGACAACTGCTGAGACCGAAGCTAATTACTGAATAGAAAAATAACTATTAAACTAAATGGATGAAATTCTCACCAAGTGGGATCCCTTGAATGAGTCTTCCCTAAGCTAACTCAGATGCAACAAATCAAAGTATCATTTTATTTATTGAAAACATGATTACATCATATCAGCAATAAGACTGTATTACTTGAAACTAAAAATGCAAGTACAATCTTAGAACATCCAACCTTGTGAAAAGGGGCATCTGACCATTATAAATCTTCTAACTAATTCCTAACTAACTAGGTAGTCGACTCCAACAAAATAGGAGGATGCCATTTATTGAAAGCATGAAAAATGGGGAGGAAGTTATGCATGCGCTAGATTTAGTCAAAGTAGACTTGCCCCAACGAAGATCCAACACAACAACCCCTAGATTTTCTCAACTAACATACATGATCATTTAAAGGTAAGTTACAACTTCCACATGAGCTGGGAGTTTCCTTCCATTGGAATTTTCCCTCCATTGACCTCTTTAATGACCTTCTTTTTGACTTCTTTAGCAACTAGCCAGTTGGCGTGAACTCCTTCCACCTCACAATCTTCATTTATATATGCATCTTGATGTGAACTTACATGATGAAATTAGTGTGCACAAAACAATTGTGTATCCATAATCACCTTAGAATAACATCCATTCAATCACATGTAAATTAATAGAAATATATCACAAACCAGGTTAATATTTTCAAGATTCACAAGGATAAGTTCATGCCCCAAGGTTCATAATTTAGGGAAATAACATAGAGAGTGTCAATAACCAGGTGCTAAAGTCTATGGTAACAACAAAAAATATATGATAAACCCTATCAAAATTGAGCCATTATTTGGACTCATCAAGGTGATCATCTGTGAGTGTTAGACAAGATTTTCAAGAGACTAGAAGAATATGAAGTATGACTGAATCCAAAGAAATGTGTATTTGGGGCAACATCAGGAAAAATCCTAAGGTACATTATTTCCAGAAGAGGCATTGAAGTCAACCCTACCAAAGTTAAAGCTATCATAGACATGCCACCACCTACCAACATAAGTCAACTACAAACATTACAGGGCAAATTATAGTCCATCCAAATATTCTTGCACAACTAGCAAAAAATGTTAACCATTCTAGCACTTGCTAAGAAAAGGGGTACTGTTTATGTGGATAGATAGATGTCAAGAATCTTTTTAGAAAATCAAAGATTACTTATTAAAACCACCAGTCCTAATGCCACCTATTGATGGAAGACATCTCATACTCTACATATCAGCAACCACATTAGCGTTGGGGGCATTACTTGCACAGAATGATGATGCAGGTAGAGAAAGAGCAATTTAATATATTAGTCGTACACTTATTGGATATGAACTCAACTACAATTCTATCAAATGTGCCCACCTTGCAGTGGTTTTTTCCACTCAAAGACTTAGGCATTACATGTTGAACCATCAAATGAAGCTTCTCACCAAAATAGATCCTTTAAAATATCTTCTCAGCAAAGAAACTTTGATAGGTCGGTTAGCTAAATGGGTCATGATACTAAGTGAATATGACATTCAATATGTTGAAAAAAAAGTAATAAAAGGACAAGTTATAGCTGAACAACTCACAAATGTACCTAAAAAAGTAGATCACCCATTGGTATCATACTTTCCTGATGAATCTATCTTCACACTAGACACTCCAGCCACATGGAAGTTGTACTTTGATAGATCTCATACAAGCCATGGTTTAGGAGCAGACATACTATTTGTTATACCCCAAGGTGATACCATACCCAAGTCATTCAGAATTTCTTTCTCTTGCACTAACAATATCACAGAATATGAGGCTCTACTCACAAGACTTCACATGGCTATCAAATGTAAGATCAAAAGCCTTCATGTATACGATGAATCCCAATTGGTCATCTTACAAGTTAGTGATGATTATGACACAAAGGATTAGAAGCTCACTCCTTATAAATGAATGGTTGAGAGTTTCAAGAAGTACTTTGATGGCATCATATTTTGGTAGGTCCCATAAATCCAAAACAAGGCAGCCGATGCAATGGCCACAATCGATTCTTTCTTGGATATCCCAAATAATGTGTCGCAATATGAGTTCTTGGTAGAACAACTATTGATCCCCGCCTTCTACATTCCTGAGTCTAAGACGATGTATGAACTTGTTGGTCCTAACTCCCCTTGGTACCAAGATGTCTATGACTACCTACATAACCAAATTATTCCCCCTGGCCTATTTGCTAATCAATGCAAGAATTTCATTTGTAAGACCTCTAGATATGCCATCATCAGTGACACTCTTTATCGTCGAAGCATAGACAACACCCTCCTACGATGTCTTGATATTGATGAAGCACAAATGACCTTGCGTGAGGTACATGAAGGTATATGTGGAGCCCACTCTAGTGGTATTACTCTAGCTAAGAATATCATGCATGCATGATATTATTGGCCCACGATGGAATGTGATGCATACCATTTTGTCAAGAAATGCCGATAATGTTAGATTCATGGAGACCTTATACATGCACCAACTCAGGAACTACAACCGATCACATCACCATGGCCCTTTACCCAATGGGGACTTGACCTCATAGGTAAAATCCATCCCACCTCATCTAGTGTCCATAAGTTCATTATCACAGCAACTGAGTACTTCACCAAATGGATTGAAGTTATTCCTATGAGATACATTACTAGCAAACAAATATCTAAATTCATCCTTAATTACATCATTTGTTGGTATGGTGTCTCACAATCCATCATTGTTGATAACGGTCATCCCTTTAAGAACCAAAATTTCTACTAACTATGTGAGAAATTCCATGTTCAACATCACTTCACCACTCCATACTATCCAAAAGGTAATGACCAAGCAAAAGCGTTTAACAAAACCATCATCAAAATCCTCAAAAAGACTGCCAATGATGCTGGTTGTGACTGACACCTTCAACTCAATCCCACCTTATGGGCCTACCACATTAGTATCCACACTCCCACATGAGCCACACCATATTCATCAGTCTTTGGTTCTGAGGACATCCTACCTATCAAGGTTGAGTTTCCTTCCCTAAGGGTATCCATGCAAGGGATCATTGATGATGAAGAATATCGTGTATCTAGACTGCATGAGTTGGAACTATTAAATAAATGAAGAAACAATGCATTGGTTTGTTTACAAGCTTATCAAAATCATCTTCATCGCAACTACAATAAGAAGGTCTTGGTTTGTCACTTTGACATTGGTAACCTAGTTTTAATGAAAATTCCTAAGAATCAAGCAAAAAGAGAGAAGCCAGGAAAGTTTGAACCAAATTGGTTGGGTCCATACATTTTCATGACAGTATATGGACCAAGAGCTTATTAGCTTTCGACTCTTGAAGGTCAACCATTGTTAGATCCTATCAATAGCCTGCATCTTCACAAATTCTACACTTAGCTTCAAAGAATCATGTTAAAATCTAAAAATATAAAAAATCGTTGCCTTGATGAAAACTTGGCAAAAGAGCATCTTGGTGACACAAAAAAAAAAATAGTAAAGAGAAATAATTTGTCCAATAGTGAAAACCACTTCGGTGGTGCTTTGGATAAGTACCATGGTGAAAACCTAACAAAGAGGTGCCATGTGTAATTGATCTTTTCTCCAAAATCTACCATCATTCCTTCTAGTTTCCTACCCTTCACTCATAATATTTTTGCTTTCACGCTTTCTCATGTCATTGATAATAATGCTTGTTTTCTTTCCCATAGCCTGGAATGGTTGAAATTATGTGTCTTTCACCTTCCATATCCATTCGTAATAAAGCTTACCCCATTCCATTCCTAATAAATTGGTCTCATACTTGACTAGGGGAAAATACTTAACTCATGTCTTCAATGGATCCCACACTTGATATTGGAGGTCATTATCTCGAAAAGCCAAAAAAATTAGAAAACTTCAAAAAGCCAAAAAAAATCAGAAAACTTCAAAAAGCCAAAAAAATAGAAAACTTCAAAAATACAAAAAATCAAAACATGTCAACATCCCAAAAACATCCAAATAACCTTTCAAAAATCCAAAAAATAGAGTTAGAGTTAGTTGTGTCAGTTCATGTCTAGTCGAACTACGTTGCCTTTGCTTGTAAAATGTAGGCAAGTCCATCAATTGATGAGCCATCGAGGCACTAGGTCAGTCTTTTAGGGTTTTTCGAATAAAATCAATCATGAGTCAATCTATAATAAATAAAACAAGGTCAAATCTTGTCGAACTACAAGGTCTCTGGACACTGTTACGTAGGCAAGGCCATCTTTTGATGAGCACTTGAGGCCCTAGGTCGATCCTTTAGGGTTTGTCAAGTCAATCACTACGTATGCTACAGTAAATTGAACATTGTCATTGAACACAAATGACCATCAAGAAAATCATGAATTAACAAGACAAACTATCCAACAAGTCTTCAAACCAAATCGAACAATTGCTTAATCAGCCAAAACATCAAACATCAAACTTGTGACTTAATGGTCTCATACAAGATATGTCCTTCTTGAAACAAGACATTGTCACTATATCAAACTTTTTCATTTTCCTTATAAAGGTGGTTACATAATGAAACTAGACTTGACGTCTTATACAACATGTTTCCTCTCCTGAAACTAGGCATTTTCAATCAATCAATCTTTCAATCAAATATTCAATCAAATATCAACAAACAAACATTGGAAAATGATCTAAATGGTTGTTGACTTTGTTGGTCTAGTTTTTCTTTTCTTTTTTATTGATTTACTTTTGGTCTTGTTACTAGCTACCTCGAATATGTCCCATGAAGGATTTAGAGTGATGATGTCTCATGACCTGTTTTATTTTTTGATTGTTGTTTGTGGATTGTCTTGGTGAAAAGATTGGGGTAGCTTCGCTCTTAATATGAGTCAAGACATTCCTTGTCTATTGAGTGTTTGTTTTTCGTAAGTGGATAACTTTGCACACCTTGGTCTGTGTCATACCATGGTGTTTATTATCCATTTTTCATATTTTTAACACCCAACGATGATTAAATGCAAGGCCTAACATATATTAAGCAAAATATCAATCCCTTTTGTCTCCACTAATTCCATGCTAACATCCATTTCTTTTGGTCCTATAATGATGGTGTCTTGTTACACACAAAAATATTTTGCACACATAATCATGTTAGAAGCATCATAAGTATCACAAGCATCATCATAAATGAATACTAATCACCCATATTGTATCATAAAATTCAAAAACATAGATATCATATATGCATTTCACATAGGCATCCAACATCATAATCATCTCATGTCATCCTACATCCATAAAGTATTAGAATTTAATACATATCATTACATAACATCCAACATAATCATTCCATATACATATCCATAAGTGATCATACATTGCATAATACATCATATTTAGCATATCATTATCCATTATCATACATTGCATTCATAACCCACAATAAACATCACATAGCATTGCATCCATAGTTCAAAATCTACGATAGTGTAACATCATAACATAATGCATTCATCCAACATCTAGGAATCATATATAAGCATAAAACATACATTAGCCATCCAAAGTGTATCAACACATATAATCATATCATCAACATATAAAATGCATAGACGTCATAAAGCATAATAATCCATCACATGACATCATAATACATAGCATGGGAACACATATCATATACTTGATATCCCTCAAAGTGGAGCTCATGGTCTTGAAGGTCAAAAATATAAGTGTCTCAATACAATATCAAAAATGTGCTCTAGTCAGAGCTACCCCTGTCCCTTGAAGGTGATGGTCATGGTGAGGGCTAGCACTCCTGTCAGTCCTCTGCCTATGACCCTGAAACTCTATGCCCTAAGCCTGATGGTGGCCTATCATACGAAGATGATCTAGGCTGGCTAACCCCATCACTGTTTTGTGATCTACTGTGGCGTGAGTGAGACTTGTTATGGCTGTGTGTCTATGTGTAGGAGGGTGCTCTCTCAACTGATAGTACCCTCTACTCATACAAGTCCTTATAGTACCTAGCCTCCTGATCAGCTTGGAATAACTAGTGAGAAAACTCACTCATGGGACTAGTGACAGTAGCAATGAAATACAAACATCATTGATTTTCCCACTACCTACCAATCATTGTTGCATCCCTCTCCATCCTCAAGGTGCCAAACTTTTCCTCCAAGGCCTGTATCCTAGCTTCCACAACATCCAATTGAGCCTATAGATCTGCTATCTGATGATCCATTGATCCATCCCCATCCCTGATGGGAACATCCTCTAGGCCCTCTCCATGCTCCTCCTCCATCAGAATCTCCTGTCAGACCTGCCTCTCCTACTCTTCCATAGCCTCCTCTAGCTGCTCCTCTTTGACCTCATGCTCTGCCTCCCCCATGACCACCTCCTACTGCTCGACCTTGGGAAGAGGTCCCTCATCCACATGCTTCTCCTCCACTCTCTCCTCCTCATGCTTGGGTTCCTCCCTAATCGGCGAGAGGTGTCCCATTTCTCTCTATCCCCTTGCCCTCGTCTAACGGGCTCGACCTCCTCTACCTCCTCTGCCATCTCACCATCATCCCCCTCCCTTTATCTCCTCATCCTTTGTCTCCCCTCCATCTAGCCCTCTAAATAAACCTCAGGGGCCCTTGACTCTACGCTCCATTGGTGTTGGGTGGTTCGTATTTGTCAATGGATCGAGCCTATGGTTGGTCTAACAAGCATCATAGTCGCGTGTGGTGCCCACATCCACAATTGCATCTCCCCGACCCCACTATACAAGTTGTGCATTTATACCCTGCTCAAATATCACTACAAGTATCATCTAGCCCCATGGTTGTATCTCTCACTATGATTGTGCATACTCTGGTATCCCAATTGGCAGACCTTGGCACTCACCAAACTGCCTACATACCTACTCAAGAAGGTACATCTCAATGATATGTTATGATTGGATTATCCATCCAATTAGGTACCTCGACTATTGACACCATGGAAAATGATCATCCTCATCCCCCATGACTGACAATCCCTATAGGGTCTCCATAGGAAAGTGGCTAACAAGTCAATGGCATGCCGCAAATATCCCACATCCTCGATATGAGTTTGCATCACTACCCCATCATACAAGAAGACATAAGGCATCCCAACTCCCAACTACCTCCCCACTGGTGGATGGAACATGACAATGTGCTCCCAAGCCCATATCATCAATAATGTGGTACCACAATTGATCGACTGTGCTCCTTTGTAGGCCATGTCATGCAACTGAAAGTATATCATAGCAAGTAAACATGGTCCCCATGCATAAACTATCCCCCTGTCCATCATACCCACTAGCATCTTGCCCCAACTGATTGGAAACCCATGCCCTCGGCGGTCTAGAATGACGATCCCGGTAGTGACTGTACATAATATGCAATCAAATCGATGGTACCTCTCTACCAAAACCTCCCATCAGATCTCATACTCCTCGACACCTAGGTCTGCAACATCCTCATGCTCATACATGGCCTCAATAGCTCAATATCTGCACTCTGGATCATATGACACCCATGCTCCACGGATAGGTAGTATCAGAATCCGATATACATCCTCTAGTGTGACCGTTACCTCCCTTGTCAGCAAGTGGAACAAGCTCGTCTCATAATTCCATCTCTCAGTGAGTGTAGTCAAAAGTCCCCTGTTATCCCTAATAGTGGGCATGAATGTCACATAGTACAAACCTTGAGAAAGAAGTTGATGCTTCTCAACATTAATCAGTGGCTCTCGAAATTTGAATGTAGACGATCAAGACTCTCAAGTGTAGATCGGGTCATATCTAGCCTATGGTCACAAGCAAAAGCATCACATCAATCAAAAGCCCTAGTCAAACCTATTGGACTTCAATTCCAAAATAAATTTTATCCTAAACTAGGGTAAAACTTAAATAAGGCAATTGTGTCGCATTGCTAATACACATGCATTTTACATAATAGATGTGTCACATATTTTGCATATGTGTTTCACTATCACATTTGTGTCACATGCCTAAGCATATGCGTTTCTTTAGTCATTTATGGTTAACCCCTAACACTTGTGTTGCCTATTTTTACATGCATCATTTTATCATGCACATGTGGCTCACATTCGTGATTGCATCATTCCTAACCACGGGTGTGGTGCAGGATGCTAATGCGGTGCACTTTCATAGTTGCATTGCACCACATTCACCATTCCCTAATCTGTAGTTGCATTGCACCATGTGGACATGGCAAACCACCCCGCATGCGGTGAACACGATAGCAGTTACAACGAACTGCGTTCAACAAATCTACTTGCTCACAATCAGAGCCCTAAAACTATGCAAAAACAACAAAAATTAAAAGATAGTTAAGGCGTACTTACCAGGTCCCTGGAGCCCTCTGGTTGTTTGAAGGTCCTAACTCTAAAACCGTGGTGAGCATCATGTGGAATGGGTAACATCTTGACAATAGGTCACTATTAGAGCTCTCAAATCACCAAGGTTGAAATGTGAAAATGAGCAAAATTACCACCAAGTTTCTATTTATACCCCCTCCTTGGGTTAGGTTTTTATACTGTGTGCACTTAATGGTGGGTCTCAAAACCTAATTTAACCACCCCGAAGGCTTGAATTTTGAAACTTTTCCACAAACACATTGTCTAACATCCAAATTGATTATCAGAATAATTTTTCAAAAATTTTAAAGTTTGCAAAAAAATTCAAGGGGGCATTGGTCTATCCCATTTTCTGTTGACACACTGGGGCATATTTTGTTTTAAATTTCTTTGACACAACGTGATAAATTGCATTGTATCAAAGAGGGGAAAAATGTAGATACTAAAAATTGTCCTTCACTTGTAAACACTATTTTTCCATCAATCCCCTTTCTTCCCTAATAATTAAATAATTTTAATTATTTGATTGTTGTCTAAAGTCACATTTGTCTATAAATTAAATAATTTTAATTATTTAATGAATTCATTTATTTCCTTTTATTTCTCCTTTGATTAATTAAATAAATTATGTTTATTTAATTGCGTCACTAATGTCCCCTTTCTTTCTATAATTAAATGAATTCTTATTTATTTAATTATTGTCATTTTCTACTATAATTAAATAGTTATTTTAATTGTTTAATTGTTCATTATCCTCTTCTATAAATTAAATAAATTTTATTTATTTAATTGTTCACTAATTTGTCCTTTTCTCCTACTTTTGAATTAAATCATTATTTAATTAAAAAGTCAACTTTCCCTCCTAAATTAAATAATTTTATAATTATTTAATTTTCTCCAACAACCTCTTTTTCTGTGCCAACCTCTTTATCTATGTCATTCTTATCTCTTCACATCTCATTTAATTTCCACCCTTGATTGAATTATTTTATAATTTTATCTCAACCGTCCATCCTTAAATTAGTCCTATCTTTGCCCTAATTTTTCCCTAACCCTATTTCATATCACATCTGTTAATCTTGGCCATTGATTTCCATGTCATATTGATTTCTATCCTAGCCCTTCATCCAAATTTGGTTTTCTATAAAAGACACCTATCATTGTCATTTCAACCTTACATTCAATGCAAGTACATTTAAGGAGACAAGTACAATCTTCAATATTTTGCTATCATTATCACTAGGCTTATTGTTGCATACTCAAAATCTTAGGGCAATCAAGCATATAAAGCAAGATGGAGAAGGACAACAAAGGTGAATCAACCATGGCATAGAGATATTGGTAATATTGCTTTATGTTTTTTGTTCCTATGTTCATTTGTGTTTCAATGTTGGTTTAGGGACTCTAGGGTTTGAGTTTAGTTGATTCATTCCTTTGACCGTAATTTTTCCCTATTCTACACCACTTATAGTATATTTAGAAAAGTGATCACTACAGGTGGACTCATTGTCCATAGAGAAAAAGATAGAAGACAGATGGTGGCTCACAACCTATTTTGAACTGTTACAATTACATCTAACATATGCATGAATTATAGTTCCATTGAATCACAATAAACAAACTTTATCTAATTTTGATTCAACACTCTACCTTGCTTTTCATTCACACAACTTTGACCTTCAACTCAATATTAACAACTTAACTTCACACACACATCACACATTACTTACATTACCTCAAGACATTGAAAACAATCCAACTTATATATCTGCATCAAGTATAACATCAATTAGGTTGGCCTAATTAGATGTAACAATCAAAATATACCTTGTAAACTTCAAAAAAATTCATCCACATAATGCACCACAATTCAAAACTCAAAAAATCTTAAGATAGGCCAGCATGGATTTATAATAGATCCTACATAAGTCAACAATACATATTTGTGCTTCTCACAAAATCAAACGTGTTAGGTTGGTACGACATAACACCTAAAACCAAAATCCTTTAATTGTGTATCCACATCTTGACACGTGGACCTCAAAATTTGATGCCAACTAGAATCCATGTTCTATTGACATATGGAAACTTATCTTCAAAATCATAAGGCCAAAAACTCATATGTGGAGAAGTGCGGATTCTCCCACACAAACACATTGTACAGAGAATAACTATAATATGACAGGCTGATCTTTGTTACTCATATCTCTCAATCCACTTGTCCAAACATGATGAAATATTGGAATTAGGTACATATGAAATCCAAAAAAATGATTTTTGAAGTGCAAAGTGATATCTTCATTTGCAAAGTGGTGCGGACCCAAAAACTAATGCACTATTACACTGAATTGGCAGATTTGATACTTAGTCAAATTTCCACACAATAGATATTTCCGAACCAAATCATCTTGCAAAAATGTATTCCTTATTAGCTCCAAAACCTATTAGAACTAATCAAAATGGTCTTCAATCAAAATCTTCATATGAGTTACAATGTTGACATTAATGACAACACTACAACACATCATTATGTACCTTCCACGCTCATGCTTCCAAACAACATCATCAATGACAAACTTCCTCAACCTTCTAACAATCTCCCCCTTTGTCATTGATGGCAATATGCCAAAAATCTCCAAAATATTCTCCAAACTACTCTCCCCCTTTGACATCAATGACAAAGGGTGCATGTGCAACTTCTTCTAACTGTCACCAGAACTCCCCTTGAGAAATTTAAGCATATATACAAATTGAAAAGAATAGATTGATTCCCCCAAAGTTATATGCCCAAGAAAAACCAAAAAGGTATTGGAAAAATTCTCTGTATTGTCCACATATGTATAAATAGTTTGAATAGAAATGTTGAAAATGCATATAAGAATAAAAGATAAATCAACCAAAGGTGGTTGATGCTTGTAACTTCTTCAAGTGATCTTCCTAGGATTTCCTACCATCTTCCCATTCTTTCTTAGCCTCTACAAGCAGCCTATTTTTCATTTCAAGCTCAAGCAATAATTCTTCTCCCTCTTCCGAAGTGGTAGGTACTAGATTCATCTTCTTAGCTTTGTTTTCTCTTAGAAGAGCTTATGAAACATGTATAAATTTTTGATCTACTAGATCCCTTACCTCTCCAAAATACATAATAATGTGTTCTTTTTGTGCTTGTAGTTGGAAGAACTTCTTGTGCATGTCTTCTATTGTGTTCCTTGTTTCTCCAATGAGGTCAACTACAAAATCATATGCACTTGAGGTAGCATAAATTGGAGAATCAATAGAGTCCATCTCCTTTCTTATTCTTTGTGAGGCTCTGGGCCACTTCATGCCATATTGATAAAGTGCCTTAGCCTCATCAATGCATCCTTCAGTATCCTTCAATAATTCTAATTTTCTTTTTTATGTGCAATGGCACATTTTTCAGTCATCTCTAGCATCCTCTTATCCTTTAAGCCTTTCTTGACTTCTTTCTCTGCTTCTTCCTTCAATATGGATGCATAAATCTCAAAGGAGTCAATCAACAATTTGAAATTTTCCATACCAAAGAGTGTGGTGTCAACATTTGATCTGGGTACATGGTCTCTTGCAATGCCTTAACTGCTTCTTCCATAAGTTCTCCACTCTTTTGATTTCCTTTCATGTGGATGCATGAAACATGTCTCCTAATTATAGCTTGTGGATGGGAGAGATCTTGTCCAAATCAACATTTCTTTGTTGCATCAGTAGTTGTAGCAATTGGGATGATACAACAAGTTGAAATTTAGGCTACATGCTCAAATATTCTTCAAGGAATCTTTGAAGGAGCTGAAAGGTTCACTAGAAGCCTTAGAAATTTCCATAGCCTTTCCCTTGTCCTCTGCAATACCAAAGTCTATTGGTTTTTCTATTTCTGCATCTCCAGATGCATCCTTGTTCTTTTCTTCATCTTCTTCTTCATGCTCTTCTTCTTTTTCCTCACCAATCTTTTCTTCTTCATTCTCCACATCATCATTCTTATCAACATCAACCTTGTTTGTGTTCTCTTCCTCTGTAATGTTTTTAGTGTTTTCTAGAGGAGTAACTTCATCTTTTTGTACTAGAGGAGGAGTCGTGGTATTTTCCTTTGCAATGTCTTCTTCGATTATTGCCTCCTCATAATTTCCTTTTGTCATGTCCACTTCTGGAGGAGTGTTATCCTCTGCAACTTCCTCATTTATATCATGCTCATGTTGAGCATCATCTATCTACAATTATTCCACTACATTAGGTTTTAGAGCAGTGGTATCAACATTCACTTCTTCCTCAACTACTAGATTCAATCCTAGCTTTTGTACAATCTCCTCTACTTTATCATTGTATTCCTTCCAGATTCTCTCAACATCATCTTTGTCTTTACCCTTAAGGGTTGTTACCCTTTACTTAGTTCTCAATTCCTTACTGTACATAGTAGCCAATGTGGCTCTGTCCTCTTCAAAAAATGGAGCACCAACTCTTTTCAAGGCTTCATATTTTAGCCTTTCATGCTCTTTTATTACCTCTTGTCTCCTTTCTAACAAAATATTCCACAAATCTTCAAGAACATGTTTGTTGATGTTTCACATGTCCACTTCAAGAACAACAATATATTTGACAATAGCCTTAATGATGGTAGCCTTGTCTACCTCATCTGCATCCTTGTATAAAGTTGCGGTCTCTCCCAACATGTCATTGTACAAAATGCTGTTAAATAATGCCTCCAACTTCATGGGGAAATGAGGCCTTACCGATTCCTTTTGTTCTTGCTTTTTTCCTTTGACTGGAGTCTTCTTCTAACTTATTTCTTTTTCTTTCTTCTCCAAAGAAGCCTTCTTGGCTTCCTTCTTCTTTTCCCTTATATGTATCTTGAATGCTTTTTCTTTCTTTCTCTATCTCTTCTTCTCTCTTGATGTCAATGATATCAATTATTCTCCTTTTGGTGCTAGATTCACCTCGTGAAGCATTACTTCTTCTACAAACTAGTGGGGGTACATCTTATTCCAATTCTTCCTCTTCTTTGACAACATTTATGCCTATGATTTTTTTCTCATTGCTTTTTTCTTTACTCTTCTCTTGGTTGGGGAAATAGGTGGTGCAATAATGGCAATCTTATTCTTCTCAGCTCTAGTGGAGTGCACAATCAAAGGGGATTTATCCCTTACTAGAGGGGTGGCAGTAGTCTTTATTTTCTCTCCAATAGAAGGAAAAGTCTCAAAGGACTTCTAGACAGAAGGAGGAGTGCTAGCAATCCTCCCAGATCTCCTTGAGCTTCTAGATGCTTTTGTTGCACTTGAATCTACCTTGTCTCTCTCTCTAGCATACTTCACTCTTTCTTTAGAAATACTCGTTTACTTAACATATACATCAACCATTTTATCCACTTTCTTCTTGATCTCTGGTTTCCTCTGTTCCATGTGAACTTCCATATATTTTTCCTTAGAAGTACCATATCTTGGTTTTGTGGTGTATTTGGGGCTCTTCAACAAGATATCTACATAACCAATAAGATTTACCTCTGTTACCTCATAACCCAATTTAGGAACCCAAACAATTCTTGGTTCCATTGCCTCCATAATGCATTGGTTTGTAGATACAAGGAATGTGATATCATTTTTGTATCTCTCAACAATTGTCCTTAAAATTCTCTCTCTCATGCATTCTCTTCTGGAATACTACAAAGAAATTAGTAAGGACATCATCTTGTGCTTTGACATCTCCAAGGTTCCTCATATGATCTGCAATTTGATGTACAATAGGCCTTCCTCTTATCTAGGTTACACTTCAAATTATGGGAATATCCTTCAAGAAATAAAAGAGTAAGTACATGACCAAAGTGCCATACTTAAATACATATTTCTTTTCCTTATTCTTCTTCAAATTCTCCATCAATTATTTCCTTAGCAACTCACACAGGTCATAATGTCCACCATTTTCTACCATCTCATATGCCACATTGATTGCGGTGGTGGATATAGAATTGTCTCTTTTTGTATAATAAATTTTGTAACCAATCATCATAGCTATGTATCTCATAGATAGATTCTTAATGGGATTTACTACAAGAGCTCTCTTGTCATATATTCCATAACCACTTCATTCTTAATAGACTTCAAAACAAGGACAAATCCGATGGAGCATAGACCAACGACTTCTCTTATTACTTCCTTAATGATCATATTAGGAATATTAGTCCAAAAAATTGATCATGTATTCTTCTCAAAGCCATTTTGTTCCACTTAGCATCATAAAAGAAATTAGGGAACCATTGCCATACATCCAGTTTCTTCTCAACTAGGTTTTTATATTTTGGCTTTAGGGTGAAGTCCTCTCATGTTAACTCATTTTCGCACATATCACTTAACTTAGTGGGAGAATTCTCTTCCATTTTTCCATGAATATATGCCCTAATATCTTCAGTCGATAAAACCCCATATGAAATATGCGAGAATGCACCTAACGGGTCATCATCTATGGCTTTCGCAAGATACCTCTTGAATTTTGGTTGTGGTTTTTCTATAACCTCTATAAACCTTGGTGTATCCATTTCAAAAATAGATTCAAAACTATTTTCGAGCAAAGTTCTTTAATAATTAAGGTAAAAAGATTCATAAAATACCTTTTCTACGCTTGTCAAATTAGGGTTTTGATGCACTAAAACACAAATAGCCTTGAACATTTAAATTCTATCTCCATTTCTCTACTCCTTTTTGAATGCTTTTGTGAAATGATTTTTCCTTAATGAAATCACTTATAACCTTTTGATTTGACCCAATTTTGCATTGAAGGCTTCAACCCATAAAGTTGGCAACACTTTATCTGTATATATAGACAACTTTCAAAGCTCCACAAGCTTCTGCATCATTGTGTTTTCTTCTGTAATATTCACCAATACAACGAGCATGTTGATCTACATCACATATCTTCATTCTCAAACCTCAACATCTCTTCTCTAGCGGGGGACAAAAGATATCCATTAAATCTCCCCCTAAGCCATAGCTCTTGGCTTAGTTTCCAGAGGAAACATTAGCACTAAAGGATGGTAGATATTCTCCCTTGTCTTTTGTCTCTTCCTTCTTTCTCCAAATATTTTCCATTTCCTTCTTTACTTCAACCGAATCAACCTTTTTAACTGGTTCATTCCTTTTTACTAGATTATCTTTCCTTGTATTTTTGCTTTTGCAAAATTTAGCAATGTGTCTGGGTTTATTGCAGTTGTGACATGTGATATTCTTCTGAATAATATTCCTTCCATTCACTTTAGATCTGCATTAATTAGATTTGTGTCCAAATCCATAGCATGTATAACAATAACCATTCAAATATTGAATCATTCTACCATTGTTATAGCCATTCATCATTTGAATTTTGCATTCACTTGCTCTATGGCCAAATATTTTGCATGTAAAACATTGACCAAAAAAGGATGGAACATTTTGATTCATTTTGATTTTACATTCCATTGCTTTATGTCCAAATTTATTGCAAGAATAACAAAAATTGTTGAAATATGGATACCTTTGTGCATTTTGTTTTCTTATCGGTGGTCTTCTAGCTTCATTTCTCTGATTCTCTATCTTGCCATTGTTCTTCTTGTCTTTAGTCTTCTTTGGTTCATTGATCTTCTCTTCAGCATTAGTTTTCTGATCTGCTTTTGAGCTTTCACCTTTTTCAAATCCCAAGCCACCTTTGTTTTTGGATTCTTTTTGACTTGCAATCATCTCATCAAGCATTGTAAAACTCATCTTGAATTATTTTTTTGTGACTTATTTCTTTTTATAGATCTGATCTTAGGTTTACCACTTCTTGTTCAAGTCTTATGCATTCATCAGATTTGATTTTCACCATTGCATTCAAACATTCCTCAACTCTTTTCTTTTATTCAACTTTAACTTTTAGTTTGATGACAGTTTCATTTGCTTATTTCAACTATTAACTAACTTCCTTTTGCCTTTTTCTAAACTTCTTGATTTTCTCTCTCAATTTTTTGATACACTCATTTGCTTCTTTGACATTTTCCTTTAGATCTCTATTTTTTACCTTCATTTTTTTTAGATCTTCAAGAGCAACTTTGAGTTCATATTTTTCAAGCATGCAATCTTCTTTATAAACTCAACAACAAGAATCTCTTCCAGAGGAATGGGAAATTTTCTATTAGCCATGTGTTCAATCTCCAAGACCTTCCCAAAGAGGTTAAGCTCCTTCCAAGGAACCAAGCTCTGAAACCAATTGTTGAACACCCAAAATACTGAGAGGGGGGTGAATCATTATTTTCTTAAACCATTCAAACATTAAACAACCAATTACCAAAGCATATTCATCTGCAATAAGGAAAGAAAGAAAGCATTCACAACATCACATAACACATGAACACCAATATTTTTACGTTGAAAACCCAAAATGGGAAAAACCACAGTAAGAGTTAGCTTACAATATATTATAACCAATTATAGTATATTTATAGAAGAGCTCACTGTAGGTGGACTCACTATCCATAGAGAAAAATATAGAAGAGAGATGGTGGCTCACAACCTATTTTGAACTATTATAATTGCATCTAACATATGCATGAATTATTTTTCCATTAAAGCACAATAAACAAACTTTGTCTAATTCTAATTCAACACTCTGCCTTACTCTTAATTTGCAGAACTTCGATCTTCAACTCAACATTAACAACTTAAATTCACATTTTTCTTTCAAATTCACATAACACACATCACACATTACTTACATTACCTCAAGACATCAAAAATCCAACTTATATATCCGCATCAAGTATAACATCAATTAGGTCGACCTAATTAGATGTAAAAATCAAAATATACCTTGTCAACTTCAAAAAATTTCATCCACATAATGCACCATAATTCAAAGCTCAAAACATCTTAATATAGGTTGGCATGGACCTACAATAGATCCTATATAAGTTATCAATACATATTTGTCCTTCACACAACATCAAACGTGTTAGGTCAGCACAACATAAGCCCTAAAACCAAAATCCTTTAATTGTGTATCCACATCTCAACACATGGACCTCAAAATTTGATGCCAACTAGATTCCATCCTCTACTAAAATTTTGAAACTTATCTTCAACATTGCAAGGTCAAAAACTCATCCACGGAGAAGTGTGAATTCTCCCACACAAACACACTATATAGAGAATAACTGTAATATGCTAGGCCAAACTTTGTTACTAGTCCAGACATGATGAAAATTTGAAATTAGGTACATATAACATCCAACAAAATGATGTTAGAAGAACATAGTGATATCTTCATTTGCAGAGTGGTACGAACCCAAAAATTGATGCACTATTACACTAAACTGGCAAATTTGACACTTAGTCAAATTTCCACACAACAAATATTTTTAGACCAAATCATATTGCACATATGTCCTCCTTATCAACTCCAAAACCTATTACAACTAATCAAAATGGTTTGTAATCAAAGTATTCATAGGATTTACAATGTTGACATCAATGACAACATTGCGACACATCGTTGTGTACCTTCCATGCTCATGTTACTAAACAACATCATCAATGACAAAATTCCTCAACCTTCCAACAAATACATAAAATGAAAAGGATCCAAGATAACCAAATGGAAAACAAGGTAGGAACATAAAACCATAATGGATCTCAACCATCAAAGACCAAATTGTAGGCCTTGACACTCTTGCTCCTGCCTCCTTCCATGTTCCACCTTTCTTTTCCCATCGAATTTATTTCTTTCACCAAGTAGGAGAAAAGGAAACAAGTAAAAGCATGAATTATGTGTCCCCTAACACATAATTGAAAATGATTCCAAAACCAAGTCATTTAAAGGTGGAAAATGAGAGGGCATTACAAAGAGAGTTTGTGAAGATAAGATAAAATTTGAAATGTATTTAAATAATTTAGCATTGCAAATTATCACCCTTAACAATTTCACACTATGTTTTTCTCCCCCTAATTTATTAGACCTAATTAAGCTCCTAACTTCCTAAATTATGCATTTTGGAGCCCATTTGAACTGGTCACTTTCTAATAAATTGCAAGCACTCAACAAATGCAAGTAATTAATAATTTTCCCTTGATATATTGTGTCCTAGAAAATAGGGCCAGGATCCACATGCCCATGGGCGTATGGGTCCCCCTATTCTATTAAGGACCAATTTTTAATATGTCAGAATGGCCATTTTAACATCCAAAATTCAAATTTCAAATGTTAGCTATCAGGATTTAATTCTCTAGAAGTTAGAGAAATGTTTATAAATACCTAGTTGTTACACCATTTGAAATCTAACACAAGAATTCATGAGAAGAAAATATTGTCAATAGCAGCATTTAAGAGCATCATTACAACAATTCAAGATCCCAACATCATGTAAAATCTCATACGAGTTTATGTTATCATTATTTTGTGAAGGCTAACACTTTTGTAGGTCTCCAAAGTATTCAAGAAAATCAAGCAAGCAATATCAAGACCTTGAGGTGATGTGCATGACTTTAGTCCTTCAAGGACGCCATTGAAGGGTGGTGATTTGTAGCACTTTGTGATTTCATCATTACTTCCTTTTAATTATCTATTTATCATTGACATTTGTCATTGTGGAAGTGGAAACACCTACACGGGGTTTGATTGAGGCAAGCCCCTAAATGGCCCAACATTTTCCCTTTTTGAATGTGTAAGTTATAAATTTGAAGATGAATGAAGAAAAGTTTTTTCAGTGTTACATTCAAAGCCCTAAATATTTTCAAGTCATGGAAACTCACCTATAGAATTATTTGACAATGTTCCAACAACTTTTTAGGCAAAAATAGAGATCTCATATCTATCATCAGAGGACCTCAAAAGTTGAGCAGGACACCCTTACAAGGGCTCATACACCATTGGGCGTATAAGTCCTCCTATGCACACTGAAACCAAATTTTCTAGGCAGTTACACAGTCCCTTGCACTTCCCAAATCTGCTTGTAAACTATTGTTTTAATCTATGCATTGTTGGGATCTTGCATTTTTCATATTAGGTCACATATTTGAATTAGGTTAATCATATTCAATCAAATCCAATCCATTCTAATACTCAATATGATGGAGATCCAAGTCTAATTGGCTCACCTTCATGGTTGAAAGTCAATATATACACCTTGTTGATCTCCATCTCAATGAAACCCTAGGAAAAGGTCTTGAATCCTATTGTTCTAAGTAGTTAGGAGTTAAGATCACCTTTTTCTATGTTTCACATGATAGGAGAGGAAGCCAAATAGTCACATTCAAATGCATGAGGTATTTTTTAGATTAGTGAGCATTAGCATTGTCAATAATTAGTTGAGTGAAAGTGATGTTTAATTTTTTGAAATTTACATGGTGCTAGCATGCCACAATAGAATCCTAGAAAAATTTCTTAAAATAAGCATGCGATCATAGTTCAACAAGTAGAACATGACTATGATGCAAAAATTTGGCAATTTGGTCAAAGAATGGCTATGACAAGAGCCAAGCAATCCCTAAAAGATGCCAAGGGAGGGTAGGCTAAATCGTGTTCAAAATATAACATGAAATTATGAAGGCATGTAAGTTCCTATGTTATCTAATTTAAACTACATAATGAAAGAACGATGAAATCTTCTTTTATCAAAATTTTCTTGATACCATGGATGTGTTCAATATTTTTTTATGGAGAGGATGAATATAGTTTCTTAAGAATTTAAATAGTATAACCTTGTTTAGCATCCAATTCCCAACCTTTAGAAATAGCTTTTGGATGAGAGATTTATAAATTTGACGAGGATAAATGGAGCATTGGATTAATTTAAAATAGTTATCTAGGATTGAATGAGATTTTTTTTTTGATTTGAGAGGGAGGAAAAGCTAAACAATGGTAGTTGGTGTATGGAGGGTTGATATTAATTGGATTAAGTGGATGGTTGAGATTAAAATTTGATTAAAATTTGGATAGAAGGTAGTCAAAAATGGGTGGCTACAATTTGCTTGATTGATTAAATGGGTAGGATTTAGGATTGGCTTTATTTTGGATTGATGATTTGTATTTATTTTAATTTTAGTTGTGGATATGACATGATCGCCATATTAGACTAGTATTTATGGCTTTAGGCTAATTAATCAAATAATAATGTGTCACTAGGATGTGGTTAATTTAGGTGTCTATAGAAAAGTATCCTAGGATTTGTTATCTTATCCGTTAAGTACATAGGATGGTTCATCTGGCACATTGAGTTCCATCATGCTTATTGGAATAAAATTTGGGAGATTTTTGAAGATCTTGATAATTCTCCAATCCTATTTATTCTTACCTTGGACAATTTTGTATCTATAGATGTTCCTAACTATTGTTCTCCTCTTACAAATAATTTATTCCAACATAAATTTATTAGATGTTCATGTCTAAGAATATAGTTTGGACACAACATTGATGGATGAGTAGTGTATTTCGATGACATTCTTTGAGATCTTTCATCACAATCTTCTCCTATTTTAACTAAGTTCAATATTAATTATGATGGGGCTTCTGGAAATTTAATGTAGCAAGACCATCATTGTTTTCCAAAGGTAGTTCATTGGAGAAAGGACTTGGAAGAACTTGAGTATCTATTTGTGAGTCCTACCTTATAGATTTAAAGAACATAATTGAATATTTGATCTCCCTCTTTGATGATAATTTTATAGTAGTTGTTACTTTATTTTTGGTTTGTATTCTATAAAAAAATGTACTTTTATGAGTTTTTATCATCATCAATTAGGCTTAGGACACTTGATCCAATCTTGGCACCTTTCATTACTAGCTTGAGACTGATCATTAATTTTTAGAGATATATATCTTGTACTTTCTTCCTATGTATTTCTTTCTAGAAAGGGGATATATTTTTCATTTAACTTTGGATTTATTTATTCCTAAGGCGAGAAACATTATTTAGAGAATTGATCATACTTGACATTTATAGTTGATCATTCACCATCAATGCAAGAGGAATCACAATTGAATGTTTAATTTTTGACACTTAGAATAGTGTGGGAGTGGTGTGAGTTATCCTTTATGTTTTTTGCTTGGGGTGTGTCAAAATATGAAGAAGTTGTGGTAAAACATGTAGAATATTTGGAAAAAGTATGGTTACTATGGAGATTGATCTCATGGAAGTGTCATGTGCCACTATTGGGGGTTTTTAACATCTACTAGAGATAGATTGACGATCCTTATGTGATTGTGAACATTTGGGAGGTAATCTCGTGTACCATAAACCTTTTTAGTGTTATCACAAGTACCACAAGCCACAAGGGTGCTCTTGGAATTAACATAAGAACCATTATTAATAAATCCTCTTAAATCAATTGTTTGTTCTTATGTAGCAATAGTTATGATTGAATTAAGTATAGGAAGTAGGTGTAGAGCCTTGATTTATAGTTTTTACTCAATGAACTATTCAACAAGTTGTGGCATTTAACCCACTCTAAAAATTGTATATATTGTGATGAGGGTGCAGCCCAAGACACAGAAAATAACCCACAAAAAAGAGAATAATTGTATTATTCAGAAAATGGAACTTCTTACATGTAGAGGATCTCAAATCCCCAAGTTCTACAACACATGCAAGTTACAGAAAGCTACAGAATAACCCTTTCGCAATATGCGAGCTTGTCCCCCAAAAGCTACCCAAAAATTGGAAACCCGCCCATAAATAGAGCTCCTCATTAGTTTGGAGCCAAAACAACATTCAAATTTGAGTTTAGGCGGTTTGGCGCCAAAAATTTACAACATGAAGTTCAAATTTCAAAAGAGCATTTGCAATTGTATCTTCTAGAAAGTGCGCCAACTTCCCGGGGCCATAACTTTTGATCCGAGACTCTGATTCGTGAACCGTTTGAACCGTTGGAAAGGTCTCGAAGTCAATAACACACTCAAAATATGCTACACTAATTTTGGCAAGTTTTGGGGCTATTACAGGAACTATAAGTGCCTCAAATCTAACTCAAAAGATTTTTAGGTGCAAATCTGGGAAACTAAAACTGCAATATCTTTCAACCCATGAACATAAAATAAAAATCATAAATTGGGAATTTATTATGACGAAAAGGGTATCCAAAAATGTAAAAACATCTAAAAACCGATAAACTTGAAATTTAACTATTTTTGGGTGATGCAAGATTGCCCTTACACCACTAGATGCTCCTGCATCAGACACCCAGGGTAATTTGAGAAGTGACCCCGTCACGTCTCAGATGGTGGAGGAAAACCCAAATGGTCAACCTCTACCTTAGATAACTAGGATGAATCTTCAACAGGCCTTCCTTTCCATTTCACCAGGTATTCTTCATACTGCCTGTTCTTGGTACTCCTTCCCACACGACTATCTAGGATTTCTTCAATCTCCTCCTTTTCTAAAGTAGGTGCTCGAATCCCACACTGTTCCATCATTGGTACTTCCTCTACGCCACCTTCATGATACTCTATCAAATCTAAAATGTTGAACACATGGGAAATGTTGAATCCATCCAGCAACTCTACCTCATATGCATTCCCTGAATCATGCCTCTTCAAAATTTTAGAGGGACCGAACTTCTTCATCTTCAATTTGTTATATGTTCCCACTGAAACCTTTCTTTCCTCAAGTGGACCATCACTTCATCACCAATCAAACTCCTTATACCTCCTCTTTTGATCGCCTTAGCCTTATATTGCATATTCATCTTGTTAATATGTTCTCTTACCTTCTCATCATATATCCTTGATGTGTTCTACAAAATCTTTGGCTTCAACACTTATTTTCTTCTCTTGGTCCATCAGCACCTCAATTGGAGCTGCTATGCGTGGGGCTACCTCCATACACAATCACCGGAGCAGGTGATCTACGATTAGCGTTGAAATGGCCAAAGAAAATTCTGCACGGGGTGAATCAAGTCCCATCCCTTGGGTTTATCTCCTACCCGGCATCTCCGATGGAGTTACCTAGACTCACATTAACAACCTGCATTACCCATCTGTTTTATTGGATTGGTGTGTAGAACAGACTGAACTTCAACTCTATCTTCGACTTCTTCCCGCGAAATGATTATACTCCAAAAGTACCCCACAAATTTAGTGTCACGATCTGAAACAATACTCTTTGGAAGACCATGTAGCCTCACCACCTCTTTGAAGAACAAGTCGGCAATGTGGACTGCATCATGGGTCTTCTAACATGGAATGAAATGTCTTGAGAAAACCTATCAACCACCACAAAGTCATTCCACTGTGGTGTCGCGGAAACCAAGAACAAAGTCCATACTTATATCCTCCCATGGCCTCTACGGTATAGGTAGGGCTGATACTGGCCTGTATTAAAACTCCCCGCTCAGCGCAGCTATATACGACGCTGCTGCAGCTTTGTACAAACTTCTTCACATCGGTGACAGGCGGGGCCAATAATAATGCTCGCGGTAATGGCAGTAGTCTTGTCCCGGAGCCAAAATATTACGCCATTCCTCCCACTTCGCTAGCACTCTAACACATCGGTTCTCCCCTCGCCGGAACTCGGGATGCACAATTGACTTCCCTTAAATAACATGCCATCACGGATTGCCGAAGTGCATTACACCTTCACCGTCTCACCATCCGCTGGCTAGCGGGTTTTGCTTACAAGCTTTCCAAGCCTCTAATCAGGGATCTTACGCATCACCGATTATTCTTACGAGTTCATTGAACCCACACTTCAATCTGCATCTTTGTCATCAATGTATGCCTCCTACTTAAGGCATCTACAACCCTATTTGACTTCCCACTCCTATGTTTCAAAACAAAGGTATAGCTCTGCAAAAATTCTACCCATTTTATATGCCTCTGATTTAATTTTCCCTGACTATTTAGGTACTGCAAGGCCTGATGATCAGTATATAGAACAAACTCCTTCGACAACAAATAATGTCTCCATTTCTTTAATGCTTGAACTATGGCATAAAATTCCTGATCATATACATAATACTTTCTCTTGACATCATTTAAGTTTTCACTGAAATAGGCAATGGGCTTACCTTCTTGGCTCAGCACTACTCCAATGGCACAACCACTGGCATCACAATCCACCTAAAACACCTTGTTGAAATCTGGGAGGGCTAGAACAGGTTGCTATGTCACCTTCTGCTTCAACAGTTCAAAACTTTTGCGCTCGATTGCTCCACTTGAACTCTTTTCTATCCCCTCTCATTGTTTCAGTCAGGGGTGCACAAATACTATTGAAGTTTCTGATGAACTTTCTATAAAAACTAGCGAAACCATGGAAGATCTCACCTCGTGCTGATTCTTGGGGTGAGCCATTCCGAATAGCCTTCACCTTCTCACGGGTCCATCTTGAGACCTTGACTGAGACAACAAACCCCAAGTACACTAACTCCCTCTTCACAAAACTGCACTTCTTCAGATTAATCAACAATTTCTCTTCTCTTAACTTCTTAAAGGCTCTTTGAATATGCATCAAATGCTCATCTAATGTCTTACTGAAAATTAAAATATCATCTAAATACACAATAACAAAACTTCCTAGAAATTCTTTTAGTACCTCATTCATGAGCCGCATAAATGTGCTCGGTGCATTGGTTAGCCCAAAAGGCATGACTAACCACTCGTACAGGCCTTCTTTGGTCTTGAAGGCAGTCTTCCATTCATCTCCCTCTTGAATCCAGATCTGGTGATATCCACTCTTTAGATCAATCTTTGTGAAGTACTGAGCTCCACTCAAATAGTCCATCAGGTCATCCATCCTTGGTAGGGGAAATCTATACTTGATTGTTATCTTGTTTATGGCTCATGAATATGTACACATCATCCACTCCCCATCCTTCTTTGGTGCTAGTGCTGCAGGTACTGCACATGGACTCAAAATATCCTATATCAAACCCTTTCTCAACAACTCTTGAACTTGTCTGTTCAACTCATTTTTTGTTGGAGTCATTCTATGAGCTGCCTTATTTGGCAAACTAGCTCCAGGATTCAAGTCAATCTGATGATGGATCTTCCTTATTGGCGGTAAACCCTCATGTACATTATCATAAACAATATCCTGAAACTCATCCAACATCCCAGAAACTTCTTCTGGAACCTTCTCACTATCCTCCTTACTCACTCTAGGAATCAATGCATAACACACACGCTCATGCTTCATACCTTCTAAAAAATTTCTTCCATCTACATAACAAATTGTAGCACTACTGCATACCTTTTCTTTGGTCTCCTTCAGGGGTTTCAACTTGTGACGAACCCCCATCAACTTTGTCGAGGATTCAGGTGTTTGCATGGCCATCATGTTATATTTCGCCCCATCCGGTATACAGCCTCCCCAACAACATGTGACATGCATCCATGGGGATGATATCACAGAGTACTTCATCATGGTAGCTCCCGATCTTGAACTTTACTAGGCACTGCTCATTGACCAAAACTTTGTGGTCTTTCTGCAACCAGGCAATCCGATACGGATGCGGGTGCCTTTCCCTCTTCAGCTTCAACTTTGTGACCATCTCCTCTGACACCAGATTATCAGTTTTCCCACCGTCAATAATGACATCACAACATTTTCCTTCACACTTGCACCTTGTGCGAAACAGATTATTCCTCTGTTCTGGTTCCTTTTCGTTAGTCACTAGGGCTCTCCTAATCACTAGGGTTTCTCCCCTTTCAACATCATCTGAATGTTCAGATTGGGCCTCCCCATTTCATGTGCAACCCTTCCACTGGCACCACGCCATTTGCTTTTTATGCGCCCGCTTCCTTGGTGTTGTGGACATTCATAGGTTCGATGCCCTTCTTCACCATACTGGATACATGTTCCTTTCAAACCACCTCTTCCAGATCCTTGTCCATATCTCCCTCATCCTCTACCTCTTTGATCACCACTGTTTTGATCACGAGGGCGGTAGAAGTTGTCATTCCTTTGGCTTCAGCTGATACCCACATCTTCACTTTTCTTTTCATCATCATTTTGGGATTCACGAGGTTTTCCATTGCCCCTTCCGCTTTGACCTCCTCGTCCTTTTTGCTTGCCATCAAATCTTTTGTTCATCTTCTCTTCCACCTTCAGAGCAAACTGATACACATCCTCAATGGTGGTCATTTTGAATAGGCTTAACTCCTCCTGAATGCTCGGTCATAACTCATTAAGATATCAGGCTACCTTCTCCTTATTGGCCTCTGTGTGACCTATTCTGATGATTATCTTGTGAAAATCTTCAGTATATTCTTTCACAGATCTGCTTCCTTGCTTCAACCCTTGCAATTTCTTCAACAGATCTAACTCGTAGTCCACTGGTATGAACTGCTTCTTCAGTTTCTCTACCATGCGATCCCATCTGGTGATCTTCCTTTTCCTCTTGATTTCTTTCCAACTAGGACCTCTTTCCACCAAATGGCATGGCCCTTCAGCTTCATTTTTGCAAACTTAACCCGATCTGGGTCCTCTATTTCCTCATACTCAAAATATTCTTCTAGCTCATTGATCTAGTCGATCAACTCTTCTGGGTTCAGACTTCTGGAATAACTGGGGACTTCTGATCTGGGTCTTTTCACGATCTTCAAAATGGCCCTTATTAGCTGCATTTGGTCTTGATCAATTGCTTCTTCTTCCTCTTCTATATCTGAACCTTCTTCCTCTCCTTCATCCTCACTTTCCTCCCTCGGGTTTAACCCTCTTCTCAACTGCTCTTGTAACGCATCAATCTGTCTCTGGAGGGTTGCTAGTGCATCTCTTCCACCGGCATTTTTGCCACCTCGACCACCTCTAGCACCACCAGGCCTACTAGGCATCACTCTTGGAGGTATCTTTCTTGACCTCGACCCACAACCACGGTTCTGGTGCGAACTGCCTCACGATCGGCGATCTGTCCACACGCTCAAGAAAACCTTGCTCTGATACCACTTGATGAGGGCATAGCCCGAGACACAAAAAATAACCCACAAATAAGAGAATAATTTTATTATTCAGAAAATGAAACTTCTTACATGCAGAGGATCTCAAATCCCCAAGTTTTACAACACATGCAAGTTACAGAAAGCTACAAAATAACCCTTTCGCAATATGCGAGCTTGTCCCCCAAAAAGCTACCCAAAAATTAGAAACCCGCCCATAAATAGAGCTCCTCATTAGTTTGGAGCCAAAAAAAACATTCAAATTTGAGTTTAGGCAGTTTGGTTCTGAAAATTTACAACATGAAGTTCAAATTTCAAAAGAGCATTTGCAATTGTATCTTCTAGAAAGTGCGCCAACTTCTCGGGGCCATAACTTTTGATCCGAGACTCCGATTCACAAACCGTTTGAACCGTTGGAAAGGTCTCGAAGCCAATAACGTGCTTGAAATTTGTGACGCCAATTTTAGAAAGTTTTGGGGCCATTCCGGGAACTCTAAGTGCCTCAAATCTAACTCGGAAGATTTTCAGGTGCAAATCTGGGAAACTAAAACTGCAATATCTTTCAACCTAGGAACAGAAAATAAAAATTGTAAATTGAGAATTTCATTATGACGAAAAGGGTATCCAAAAATGTAAAAACATCTAAAAACCGATAAACATGAAATTTAACTATTTTTGGGTGATGCAAGATTGCCCTTACACCATTGGATTCTCCTGCATCATATTGGCATAAAATAGTTATGTGTAAACATGGTTTCTAAAATTTGATCTTTGTTACAAGTTGTGCATTAGTTGGAGGTGAAGTGAGGAATACTAAGTATACTTAACTATATGTAACATTTTTTAGAGTTGGTGCAACATGTATTGAGCATGAATTCACTTCAAGAATTCAGTATCTCTTACTTCCTACTAATTAAACTACATTACAAATATTTTAGTGTACATACACTTATGACTATGCATGTAGGAAATTCCAAGGAGTGCATTACAAACCTCCATTAGGACCACATTACAAAATATTTCCTCCTTAAAATGTTGAATTGCATAGAAAAAACACTAGAGAGTAAAATGCATACATTCAATCTTGGAAGAGTTGAGCCATCTTAATTTATAAGGTTATGGATGAGACATGGTTCATAAATTCAATTGCTTGATGATGAAATTGTGGAAATTGGGTTATTAATGTCATTATCATCAATAAAAAGGTCTAATGGATACCTTTTCAGCCATATTTGTGATTGGAATATTCATATTGTTTCAAAAAAATTAACATTACGAGGGTTGGTTATGTACTGTTGACTAGAACATTAGGATCAAAATCAATTATTCCATTTGAGGGCTTGACATTTTCATCCACTATTCTAAACCATGTAAGAAAATAAATTGAGTACAGAACCCTATCATGGAGTGATTGTGAGACTTATATTTATTGCATCATTATCTATCTTAGGTAATTTTCTCTTGTCCAAAGGTGGCATTTTCTTTGGCATAGAGGTTATTTCTCACGTATTATTTTCATTGAATTGATCAATGGTTGTTGCATAGTGATATACTTGTCCCATCATCTCAAATTCATCCATCTCCAGTCTAGACTAAATGAATGGTCACAAAACACTATAGTACATGAGGACTTGTTGCTCCAACTTGAATGAACATAGACTTACATAAAGATTAGAAGGCATCAAAGTGGGTTGTGAATAATTGGTCATATCCTTTATTTAATTGTGACCACCACATGTAATAATAATTTTAGACATGTTTAGGATATTATCCATCCTCTAAGGCTTCCAAGAAATAATTTTAGGTTATTATATTTTCCTCTTATATGGTCTTCTTTTCAAATTGAATGGGCTTGCCACCACTTCTTGATCCTAGTGAAGAGACTTTCAAAAGTACATTCTTGATCTTCTCTCTTTCAAATAAAGTATTTATGGATCTCACCTACTAGGCCATGTTAGATACCCATGTATAAATGTAATCTCTCACAAACAAAGAAAGGGAGAAAACTCAGTGGGAAAAATTCCTCCCTAAAAGAGAGATGAAAAGTCCCCCCATAAGAGAGAAGAAGAGATGACCATGCATCCCCACTCAATGTAGAGTCTCCTACAATGATGGTTGATTTTCAAAACTGAATAATGAAGTTGATTCAATCTCATTGAACAACATTCCTCCCCTTAGGAAGAAACATAACCAAGATGGTGTGTAGGATGTCTCCCCATTCCTAAAAGCAATATAAGGGAAGAAAGATGTGGAGTTACGTCTCTAAATTATGGTCAAGTATCCCCACGTTGATATCAAAAGCTATCACACTCCAAACATGCATTCTAGGACACATTGATGAAGAGGAAAAACAAAAATCTAGTAGATATGATTGTAGAACACAATCCAAAGATAAAGATATATCCTTTGGAGACAAAGAAGCCTCCTCCAAATTCTTCTCAAAAGTATCCACACACATGTCAAACTAAAATGTAGAAAAATAGGCTTATGTTTGGTGATTCACCAAAATTATATAAATGGACCTATTTTCCTCTATTTTATTAGGAAATGAGATCACCACAAATAATTGACTAACAAACCTTAGGTGAATCAACTCATTGTGAGAATCTTCATATTTCCTTATGCTTTAAGGATGGGGATCAGGTTCAAACATCACTTTTTGGAGAAAAACTAAAAATAGCAAATCAACCAAATTATGCCAATTCAAACTTGAAACAACAACATGAAACTCATTATTAGCAGAACTAGAAAATAGATTGCAGATCTGATAAGGGAAGAAAGGTGTTTACTAGTCACCAAAAGTTAGTTTTTGAAGAAAAATTGGGACTCATTCGCCCATGGGCGATGGGTCTTTTGTCATGGTTTTTAGAAATATTTCAAGAGCCTCTGATGCTAATCTGTAGCTTTTGATTTGAGCAAGATTCAGTGTCAGAGAGTCAAAAATTAGATTTGTAGGTGAGATTCTGTGATTTGACAACTTTGACAAATTTTCCAATCTTGCACTTTAAGAGGTCTTCAATTCTTCTTCAACCTAAATTTGCAACATACATATAAGAGAGAAGAATTGTTTATTTTTGGGTGAATGGGGGTTTTCCTTGGTCAAACCCTGTTATGGTAATCAAACCTGGAATTGAAATAAAGGATGAAAGACAGAATGAACAATGAACAATGCTATGTTACCACTCAATAGACCCTTGAATGAACCTTAATAATGTAGATCTTGGAAGGTATGCAACTTGCATGAAATGGATTTAATGGATGTGGATCTTGATGCTTGAATAATGCTTTGAATGCTTGAATTAGATTTTGAAACCTACATCACAATGTTAGCTCCAAAAACATGCATGATACAAGAAGACTTTGACATGATGATTGGATATTGAATGTTGCAATAAATCTCTAATAATTTTGTTCTTGAATGCTCTTGATCATCAAATTTTCTCTTGTGAAATTTCTCTTGAAATCTCATAAAAATGCTAGGTGAAACTTAGTGAAATAACCTTGTATTTATAGGTATGTATCCTTAATTTTCTGAAATTCAAATATCACAAGCTGATATTGAAATATGGATTCGATGATATTAAAATACCACCAAAAATATATTTTAAATTTAGGTTCAAAGGCCTAGGGAGGACCCATTTTTTCATGCGCGAATGTGTCATAGGTCCCTATTCCTAGAACACACATTGCTCAAGGTAAAGTGTTATGTATTGGCATTAATTATTGTCAAGTTTTCCCTTCGAAAAATATAATTTATTAGGCTTGTAAATGAATAAAAGGCCTTATTAAGGCATAATTAAGTCCAATTTAATTAAGATGGCCCAAATAAGTGTGAAAATGTAAAGGGATACATTTTTCAACATTAAATTAAGGCATTATTAAGCTCATTTTAATTAGGAGGGCCCAAACAAAGTGTGAAAATGTAAAGGGATACATTTTTCTACACTACATTTAGCCCCCACTTTAGTGAGAGGATATCAATCCTATGTCAAATTCACACTAAAGTAGACAATCGAGAGAGGTCTAATTGTATAATTGTTGGAAGGATAAGATGAAAAATATAAATGAGGATGATCAAGCCCCCAAGATCTAAGATCTCATGGCAAAACCAACAAAGGCACAAGGAGACACATGCCTATGTTAAAAATATATATGTATGCAACAATGACAATGTAACATGCCCATTGTTCTACTTAGTAACTTTCCTATGTTTTAACCTCAAGTAAATAGTTAAAGCATCTAACCAATATGAGTGATAAAAAATTTCTTTTTGAATATAAAGATAGCATGCACATTTGAAACAAATACTTGTCCAAAATTTCTCATTGCATTAAATCAAAGTATTTACAACTTTCCAATATATTGATTTCATAATATATAAATACATGATAACTTTTCTCTTTTACAATCTTTGCATAGAAATGGATACAAAATACACAAACAAGGCTCCTTTGAACTTTCTGGCAATAGATGTACAAATTGTCCAGGTATCCTCCATCAAATCTTGGTTGCCAACTAATGAGGTGAAGCATCACTTAAGCACTTTTCCACCAACCTTGGACTAACTGCGGTCCCTCAGACATCCACCAAACTTGGTAGATGGCCCTACCCTTCAACAAAGAGATTTGTTTGGTAACCTCATTACAAATTTGATCTTTCTTGAGCTTGGTGTCTTGTCCTACATATCTAGATCGATCAAATGATGGCTACAACCTACACATATGACATTCCCTGCCTGGATCACAATGATTGATAGTGTAAATAGTGACAACTTACACTACTTTGACCAAAGTATTCATTGCCCAGTACTTCGAATGGATGTCATATAATTCACCTACCTTCCTAGTTTGATTTGTTTTGACCATTCATAACATATGCATAGGTTGTCCCCTTACGCAATGGAGTAACCTTAACCTTATGAATAAGCTATAACCTCTAAGTTAACTAATGCACTTCTACTAAGTAAATCAAAGTAACTCAAAGTCTCAACTTAAGCTAAGAATTAGCTATATAAGTCCTATCTATAAATAGTATTTAAACCCTTTATAAACTCCCATTCCTTAATATGGAATAAATACAAACATTCAAACAATATGGTTCCCTAGACTATCAAGATTATTTTACTTTCACAAAAGATACGAGAATAGCCTTTCCCTAATAAGTAGCTAAACAATTTTCCCAAATGTGGAAAAAAATGTCACACAATCTTTCAAATACAAGAAAAGTATAAATGAGTAGAAATTAGCATGCCTAATAGTGCAATGCTCCAATTATCCAAACTATATTCCTAACTCGACCTTCTCCCAATTCAATTTGCAACTTAGCAACTATCACTTCTTCCCTTCACAAAATTTCTCTCTAAACCTATCACAAAAACTCTCTCATAGAAAATAAAAAAATAACAACTCAAAAATTTACAGCAAGAATGTAGATATGCATCCCCAAATGAGGTAGAAAGAACCTCTATTTATTCCCAAATGTGAATGAGTCGCTCAATCATATGAATAGAAAGAATGATGATAAAAAATGCAAGGCAATTATCTTCTATAGGTCGACTATATTTGTCTAGCTTATCATTTGATCAATTCTCTTTTTCAATTTGCTTCAAAAGTAGGAATTCATATTGCAGTTTAGACTTCTTTTTGGCTCATACTTTTCATATATTTGTGCCATATTTACAATACACGCCATATTCATTTGGTCACTATTGCTTATGACCAGGTTAGAGTTTCTTATGTGTTGCATATCCTCTTTTACTTCATGTTTGACTAAGTATTGGTTTAAATGCATTTCACATTGGTTGTATTTGATGTTATATGCTATTCTCCAGTGCTGCAGATGTTTCACATAACATAACATTTCAAATACTTCTAACTTTGTTTAATTTCCATGCACAACCAATAAGTGTTATTCGCTTATTTCTGCACAATATACATAATGTATAAGATGCACATTATACTTAGAGTTGGCTGCATTTTAGATACTATGCCTTGATAAATAATTCAACGCTATTGGAATTATTATCACTTATATTTAATATATATAAAATATAATAGATATATACATCTCACAATATGTATATATGTATATGTATATATATACTTCTTCATTTATAAGTTCATAAAATACTTTATTTGATATTCAAATATACATACATATTCTCATAATTCACATATTGATGCATGCATATATATACATATATACATATGTATATATATATTCACAGTCACATCGATCAACATATATACACACAATGTGTGTATATATATATACATACATATACATATGCATATATATATATTTATGTATGTATGTATACATACATACATACATACATACATACATATATATATTTACATATACATATACATATACATATACATATACATATATATTGTAGAGACTAAAAAATGTCCTGATCAATATCATACACTTGAAACAGATTTACTAACATCATTTCCTTTTTAACCCATCCTCTTTTCGCTTAATTGATGAAATTATTCTAGCTATTTAATTAATTGCATCATTTTCATCTATTGGCCTAAATAATTAAATTGGGTTAATTCACCCCTTTTCATGCTAATGTTTCATCCTATTAAATTAAATAAATCAAAACATTTAATTTAATTCCCTAAGTCATCTTATTTAATTAAATAACCCTAAGTTATTTAATTAAATATCATTCCACCTCTCCCACATTTATTAAATCATTTAATTTAATAAATATCACTTTAATTTCTCAAAATCCCCTAATTGCATGATTAAACATTGTTTAATTAGCAATTAAACTAACTTTCCTCTAAGCAAAGGGAATATTCCTTATCCCTTTTTTGCACAATTAAAACTTTGTTTTAATTTGTAAATTGCTTTTTTTCTCACCCATGGGAATATTCTAAAGAATATTCTTATTCCTTCATCATTTGAAAAAGGGATATTTTCACTTGGCTTCTTGAGCAAGTTTTAACCTTCAACCTTTTGAACAAGTCACCTTTGACCTGTGTGAGCAAGTAAAAAGTGTGTTTGTTTGATGTTGGTGTAAATAAAGTCTTGTACCTAGTTAATTCATTACTAGGGGACTTATTTACATGTTAGTTAAGTTTACTTAGGTCCTAGGAAGGAATCTTTCTAAAAGGTGTTAGTTGTCATTAGTTGTTATCTTATCCTTTGACAACTACTACATGTGAACCTAGGTAAGTGTGATTAGTTGTCTCATGTCATATGATTAAGAAACTTGTCATAATCCTATGACATCTTGCATCTCACCTTGGCTATATAACCAAGGGGTTTCTCACATTTGTAATCATCTCAAATTATCTCATATCATAGACATTGAATACAATTTATTCTTGTCATATTCATCTTTCTCTCTCTTGTGCTTTCCATTTGGTCTCAAGATCTTGACAGCCATAGCCAATTCTAACATGGTATTAAAGCATGTTCAATTCTAACATGGTATCAGAGCAGGTTGGGTGCCATTAGAGAGTCTTTTTCTGAAGAGAGATACCAGATTTTGGGAGGTTCCATTTTTGGCTCTTTGTTGTAGGTTCAAATCAGAGCTTGTTGGTGCAAATCTAAGCTCACCATTATGTTTGGAAGGTTTGAGAAAGTCAATTTTTCCTTTTGTTTCATCCAAATTGGACATACGAGGCCAAATCTATGAGGGTTTGAAATTGAAGTGTGGTTGCCAGATCCAAAAAGTAGCTGCAATTTTGGAGCATTTTGGGTCAAATCTGACCCTGCCATCGCATCTAGAAGGGCCAAAAACCCTAAGATTGACTATCAAATTGTCCAAATCGGAGTAGTTGTCGGGTCAGTCGAAATTCTTTTGCTCAGAGACTCGAACGGCCCCCCAGATCGTCGTCATTGCATCGACGTCCGTAGACTTGGTGTACCTTGTACCAACAGATGATACAGTCAACATACCACCCAATTCACTGCTGCCACATGGCCTCTGCTCATTAGCCACCCACGGGCCCATTCAAATCGGCCACTAGAAAGTCAAGACCGGTCAATCCACAAATCTCGTCAGCACTCATTTCAAATCTGGCAAGTAGCAAAAGAATATTCTAGAGTGGTGGTACTTGGATGGGAAAACAACTGTCAATCTTCATTAGGCATTTTTAGAACATTCTTGCAGAATATCCCTTCAATTGGCCGATCTGCGACGTCCTACCAATGGTCAATTTTAAGCCAACTGCAGTTTGTGACGGGCTCCGGAACATCAAATTTAATCAGTGGTGCAATCAGAATTTGGTTTTGGTATCTGGTTTTTCTAGAAATTGCAGATTCTCACAGGTGTTGCTGTTTTGTGCTCATTTTGGAAACTTCAGGAGCTCATATCTTGTTCCTACGGTAACATTTTTGGGTGTAGTTTGTTTTGAAAGTGCATGATTTTTTGTGTACTTCTTAGTGGTATGATTAGATTGATCTCATTATATGCCAAAAATTGTACTTAATTTTGTGGCCTATTTTGGGAATTTGCATGTACTAAGATCAAAGTCCACTTCACTATTTTTGGCAAGTGAAAATTGTAAACGCATCACTTATAAAGTGCCAAATCAGATATTTCTTGGGGGGTTTCATGATTGAGTGATTTGGGGGGGTAATCTTTTTCCTTTGTTGGCTTATGTCTCTTGATTGGTCTATTGTGTGACTAAATTGAGGAGTTTAATATGGGCATAAAAAAGAATCCTACTGGAATAAGGTTAAATTGATGGAACTTTAAGTCTTGGAGAGATGGAATCGTAACACATTGTAGGTGGCTTAATATTTTGCCATATCTCTATGGACTGGTTCCTAAACCTTCATCAAAATGGAAGAGAGTTGTGTGGGACATAAAAAAAGAACATATCCTGGGATTAATTGGTTGTAGTTGTGATATTGATACACAAATGGCCACTAATGGTATTGAGATCTCTCGTGACCTTATGACCAAACTTTGGGAGATGTATGGAGACTTGAATGAACCTCCATTCCCAAAGGATCCTGTTGCGGATTGTCTTGTTCCACTTGCAGAGTTTTTCCCTATTGATGATAAAACAGCTAAAAAAATTATTGATTGGGAAAGGTATGATAGCTTTGATGACCTAGAGCCTTCTCCTTCTCCTCCTATAGAGACATCTATTGAGACTTCAGTTTCTATGGCTCCTAATCCAGATTTAGAGGGTTCATCTTCTTCATCTATGAGTCAACATCTTGACGCTGAGGAATCTTGTAATCCAGCATTGGTAGAATCATCTACTATTGTACCTAAGGACACTTTTGATTCAACAGTTTTGGATCCTTGTGATTCAGTGTAGCAGGATATACATAGTCTTCCAAATATGACTACTTGTGATGACTTCCTGACGGGTATTTCAAACTTGTTTGTGGAGTCTCATCTTGTAGATTTGGGAGACATCATCGATAGCATTCATCTTCTCTTTGATGGAGAATAACCTTCTTCATTTTTTGTGAGGGAACACTCTAACCCCCTTGTTCATTCTCTACATGATCATTCTTCACATATTGGCGTGAGTGTGGATACTTTTGGAAAAAAATTGGAGGAGGCTTCTTTGTCTTCAGAGGGGATATCCTTGTCTTTGGATCATGTTCTACATTCATCAGATGTTGGATTTTCCTCTTTAGAAGTGTGGCCTAGAATGCATGTTTGGAGTGTGTCAGCTTTCGACATCGACATGGAGACACTTGAGCATGCTTTAGAGACATCATCATACACCATCCATCATCCTGATATCCTGCATACATCCATGGTTTTGTTTCTTCCTAAGGGGAGGAACCTTGTTCAACGAGATTGGATCATCTTCAACATTCAATGTCGAGCTTCTACCATCTTTGTAGGAGACTCAACATTGAGGGGGGGATGCCTTGTCTCTCTTCTACTTCTCTCTTATGGGGGGGTCTTTTTCCTCACATGGGGTTTTTACCTTCTCATGCATCATTGAGAGTATTGCATTTCTGTTTTTGTATCTTTCATCTCTCTTTTAGGGAGGAGTTTTGTCCCACTAGGTTTTCTCCTTTACTCCGTTTGTGAGAGATTTATTTTTCATTTCATTTTCATTGTACATGGGTACCTAACATGGCCTAGTAGTCGGGACCCATTCTTGCATATTTGTGTCATTTGCATAATAATCTACTACTCCCTAAGTTGCACTTAAGGGGGGGTGTTGGTGTAAATAAAGTCTTGTACCTAGTTAATTCATTACTAGGGGATTTATTTACATGTTAGTTAAGTTTACTTAGGTCCTAGGAAGGAATCTTTCTAAAAGGTGTTAGTTGTCATTAGTTGTTATCTTATCCTTTGACAACTACTACATGTGAACCTAGGTAAGTGTGATTAGTTGTCTCATGTCATATGATTAAGAAACTTGTCATAATCCTATGACATCTTGCATCTCACCTTGGCTATATAACCAAAGGGTTTCTCACATTTGTAATCATCTCAAATCATCTCATATCATAGACATTGAATACAATTTATTCTTGTCATATTCATCTTTCTCTCTCTTGTGCTTTCCATTTGGTCTCAAGATCTTGACAGCCATAGCCAATTCTAACATGGTATCAAAGCATGTTCAATTCTAACATTTGAGGCAAGTGTGAACCCTTGATTAAATCTCATCACGCATTCTCATCCGTTGATGAGAATCCATGATCCATGTCTCTCATCTCCTTCATCTTGGATCTTTGATTAATCTTTTTGATCTCAACCCTTCATTCCTCATTTGCTTTCCTATAAATAGGTCACTATTTGGAGACAAATGGATCCATCTTTTTAATAGAAAACTCATACTGTTGAATCTCATCCATCTTTTTAATAGCAAACTCATGCTGTTGAATCTCATCCATCTTTTTTAGAGCAATCTTATGTTGTTGAAACTCATACATCCATCTTTCAATTGCAAAGTCATGTTGTTGAATTCACTTGCATCCATACTCTCATATTTACTCACTTTTTAGCTTATCTTAGTTAATTTTAATTGCATCATAGCTTAGAGCATCCATTAATGGCGTCCATGCATCCATATTAGTTTGCATATAAATTAGGGTTTTCATCTTTTAGCTTAGAATTATCTTATATTAGCTTAGCAATAGCATTATTAGTTCATTTCTAGCATAAATTCATGGTAACTTGGCTTGCATCATGCTCATTTTTAGCATAAACTAGGTTTTCATACGTCAATCACAATGGTTTCATCGATTCTCTTCCATAGAATCGACTGAAACAGGCTCACTGATCACACGATTGGGAAAGGGTCATTGTTTCACATCAACATGACATCAATTCCAAAACAAGATAAGTTTCAAATGGGTTAGATTATGAATTTAACTATTTTTGTGTAGTTTGTAGCTTTCATTTTCAATTAAATGCTTAGTTTAGATTTCCAATTTGAATGATCTTGTTTGTAGATGTAGGTTTTTTGGGTGAATTTATGCTTCGATTCATCATGAATCAAGCATAATCGACCCTCACCAGCATTTCCTTGTCTGACATTCTAGCGCTAGAAGGAGGGCAAATTGTTAATCTAACCGTTTTTAGCTTGAATTCCATTTTATGTTCTTTTGCAGGACCTGGCGATGCCCAAATTACAAACAATGACACTATTTCAATAGCATCACCATATAGCAATGCCCTAACAATTTGAAATTCCGATGTTGAATTAATGCTCTAATGCTGATTTAAATTTGGCGGTCCACATATTTAATCTGGAGGTATCGAAAAGTTTAAACGACGACGCTCAAATTCACTAATCCAACACTTTCAAATTTCAAATTGCGATGCTACCATGAGTAGCGATGCTGAGCAAAATACTGATGCTATTGTGCTCACTATTCTTGCTACAGAGCGGCGCCCATTTTCACTAGAGCGGCACCCATACTTTAAACTGCGACACTATCATTTTCAGAGACACTTAGCAAGGGTAAGAAATTTTACGCTTGTGTTTTCAACATGTGATTTAATCTCTTGGATTTATTTGACTACTGATGCATGTTTGACTATGTTTTGGTTGTTAGGCTAACAGGGTTTTGCAGGTTTTTAAAGACATGGAGTGAAAGTGAAGAAAATATTTTCTATCTTAAATTCTATAATTGTAACAAGCATTTGACGCTTTGGGGAAATTATAACCCAATTTCATGCTTTCTACTTTCTAATTTAGGAAATGCACTAGAGTTCAATTGGGTTTAAAATGAAAGCTCAAAGTTGGATAAAATTGAACCTTCACATCATAATTTTATTTGGGCTTAAAATTGAACAAGGCGACTTCGTTTTCAATTGGTGTTTAAAAAGAACTCATCACTGCTTTGAAGGGTTAAAATTTACAACTATTTGCTATGTTTTGTGATTTTCAACATTGTTAGTGGATGCATATGCAATTCTCTCACACCATTTGGCAACCTTGAGAAATATAAAGATTCTCTAACACTTTGCAAGATCACCTACATCTTTCAATTGGGTTTAAAATTGAACAATCATGCTAGTGTGAGAAAGAGACATTATGTGTGTTCTCTCCTTGTGCTTTACGCGAACTAGGCGGTCGAACTACAAGTGTACTCCCTCGCTTTTGTTAGCTTTAGAGGGGCCTACCTAAGAATAATTCAAAGGTGACTCCAACTGGTTTTTCACTTGGTCCAGTATATAAAGGGATAAGACTAAACTGTCAAGTCCTCATGGTATGTAGGCCTTAGCCGTACAATGTCTTTTAGAATGGGGTACTACTGTAAAAAGTATAAGAGCCCCTAGTAGGATTGATTAAAGCCTTTAGTGGCTTGTAGGACACTCGCAAGGTGCCATGTCCCTGATTACCCTTACTATAACCCATTTGTTTAGCAAGCCAAAATCCTAAAATATTTGTTGGTGCAAGAACGATTGTTCTGAAGTCGCCCCACATTTGTACTATTCAATTTTAGAAACAAAAAAATTCCTTTTAATCTCCAAATTTTATGGATTTTGAGATTTTGTGGTCCTAAGAAGTGTTTGCCGTGGAGGGGAGCCAGTGTTGCCAAATCTTTAACTGCTTGCATTGTCTAGTGTTTGAAGAAATCCTAGTGGAGACTCAACAATATGGCCATTTCTATCCTAGGATTGTAAATGATTGTGAGTTAGTTTAACACTTTGCTTGGTTTTAAAATGATACAAAAACAAACATTCACTATCATCTTAAAAATTTCAAACACTTTGACTCAAATATGGACTTCTTGAGTTAGCTTTGATATTACTGCTTGTCCTAAGGATTTATCCTTAGCGATTTCTAAATATCTTGACATTAATCTCAAACCCATATTCTCCCAAATATAACTGTTGATGCAAGTTTTTTCCCTTAATCTAAATGTGCAAACTAACTAATATGCAAAATGAAAACCACAAGACCACCTCAATGATTAGCCTAAGGAAAAGCATAAAAGAAAGATAAAGATGAGAGTGGTTATACCTTTCTTGCTGATCTCCTTGGTTGGCCCTTGATGCAGTTGGATATGTGAGCTCCTTAGATGGAAAATCTGATGCAAAGGGGTTGAGATGCAATTGAAGATACCAATGGCTAAGGTGGACGAGGAATGGATGCAAAAGGATGTGATAAAAGCTTATGGAATGCAAGTATGAAAGCTCAAATGACTTAGGATCATAAGTTTGTTACAAGTGCATAAGTTATCCCTAATGAATGAAAATGGGGGGTTATTTATAGAAGAAAATGAAATCTCTAAAGAATTCAATAGTCAGGATTGAGCCACCATGGCCAAGATGAAGGGCTATGGTGAGTTGAGGACTCACAAGCCCTCACATCTTTCCATGTGGTAGATGAAGTGTCACAAGGACACATGAGGTGGAAGATGACATGTGATGGAGGTACTTGCAAGTACCTTGGCATGTGACTTGATGTGACCTTTCAATTATCACATGGGAAAGAGGAAAGATTTGGGAGAGTAAAAGTGAATTTTAAATTCACAATGATTGGGAGATCTTAAGGATAAGACAAGGTTCCCAAAAAGAGAGGTGAGAAGTACCTTGGATAAGACAAGGTCCACATGTGATTGATGTGACAAGTCAAAGATTCTAGAAGACTTAGACACATGTGAGTGATGTGACAAGTAAAAGGTTCTAGAAGATTTAGACACATGTGATGTGACAAGTAAAAGGTTCTAAAAGATTTAGACACATGTGATGTCACAAGTCAAAGGTTCTAGAACTTGCATGGAAAAGAGGGAAGTCTTGGAAGGATACAAGTGAATTTAAAATTCACATGTAGAAGACAAAAAAGAATTAAAAATTCCTTGGGGGATGGGGAGAGTTGACCAAGATGTTGATTGAATAAGATAATTAGTGATTAGAAGATAATTAGTGGTTAAGGAAGATTAGAAGCCAACTTGCAAAAGTTGGAGGATGTGACACATCCTAATCAAGGATTAGGCATGTGCACATCCCTAATGAAGAGATTAGGAGATGGATTAAGATTAAGAAAAGGTGATGGAGGATGTGACATGTGAGGGATTAAATAAATGTAATATTTATTTAATTCATTTGATGAAAAAGAGAGTAAGGGGGGAATAAAAGGATAAGGTATTTAATTATTAACTAAATACCTTAGGGATTTAAGGATATTAATTAAATAATAGCAATATTACTTAATTAATGCAAGTAAGAGAATATTTAGACGAAAATAGATAAATTTGGACAAATGCAAGTGTCCAAATTTGGATGTCTACATTTTTCCCCTCTTCGAGATGGTGCTACAAAGTAGCATCATTTCAAAGAAGATTAAAAGATAAGCACCAGGAGGAAGATGATTAAATTGGAAAAGATGCCCCAGTCATCAAAGGAGTGACTAGGAGGAAAGATGAAGGTTAGGGATGAAGGATGCCCCCTCGAGAGGACATGCGGGTTTAAGAGAACACAGGTGTGCTCTCAAAATGTACGAGGTGATGCGAGAGTAGATGAGGAAGATAATGCAAAATAATGGAGAAGAGAGGATGATAGGTGATAGGAGATGGATGAAGCACAAAGGTTTTTAAGGACAAATGTGATGTTGCCCTAGTCAAGCTACAAGCCAAAAGGGATTGATGATGGATGGAGTGTTGTCAATGAGGGAATGATATATCCCAAAACAACATGAGGATAGGGAAGGATACATCCTGATGAATGTTGTTGATGAGGGAAAGATACATCCCAAAACAACACCAAAGGATAGGGAAGGATACATCTCGATGATGATGATGAAAGTGTTGTTGATGAGAGAAGGATACATCCTGAAACAACACCAAAGGGATAGAGAGGGATACTGCTAGATGATGATGGTGATGATGATGATTTGATCAAGGCTTGTAGCAAGGCTGGGAACAAGACCAAGGATGTGATTAGATGATTTGTGATAGATTGAATGGATGAAGATTGGATAGAGATGTGACATGAATGAAAGGACCAAAATGATGGAGGATAAGATGTTTAGAATAACCAATCTATATTATTCTAAGAAGATTGAAGAGATGATGATAAGAGATTGGATGGATAGGGGAGGGAGATTGATGAAGTAGGGATGGATGGGCGGATTTTTAATAGATGAGAGGATGGAATGGGAGATGAAATGAAATTCTAATGCAATTTTCCATTTTCAGAGCATTGATTTTTGCTATAACATAAGACACAAGATACTAGGGTATGAAGAACCAAGGCGAATTAGTGTCTAATGCATACAACAAACACAACAAACAAGAAGGCTATCCCAACACCCCAAAGTCGCCAAGACCTTGGTTAGGCCAGGTATTGGGATAACCACAAGAACAAAAGGATTCCCCAGCATAACACAAGACCTCGAGGATCTTGGTGGGTACTACGTGGGACAACCAAGAAGACAACAACAAAAAGAAAAAGAATCAAGATATGCCCCTATGTTGACCAGTCAAAACACACCATAATATGATGGATCATGACAGTCTTGGAAAGTGATGATAGGGAGCTCAAATGATAAACAAAAACCAAAAGCATCAAAAGATTGCAATAAATTTTAGACATCCTTTGCCATAGGATCAAGAAGATGGATGGGGTTGATGAGGTCTATTAGGAAGGTACATCCTATTGAGGCTGATGATGGATAGTAACTAAAAGATCAATATGACGTAGGATACTCAAAACTAATTGGATCTCATGATACAAATGGATCTCATTTGTGAAGAACTAGCTGAATAAGGACATACTTGATGACACAACACGAGACACGAGACATAATACTAACACACCCTAATGACCTAGGGGCTTGGGGGCTGATCAAAGATTAGCCTTGCCTACGTGAAAGCACATAGCCCTCATAGTTTGATAAAAGGATGACGATTGACCATGGATAGAAGCGAGAAGAGGATGATGGAGACCGATGATAGATGACAAAGTCTAGATGGACAAAAGCAGCCTCGGGGGTGGATCAAAAAATTGACCTTTCCTACATGAGAGCGCAAGGGCAACGTAGTTCAACGAAGGACCGACGATAAATGATGGATAAAGGATTATGAGATGACCAGGATAGGTTGATAAAATGATGGGACCGATATGATGAGACAAGATAGATCTGTTGGATAAGATAGGATGATGGTGATCACATGAAGCTCAGGGATGGGATAGTTATCCAAATAAACAAAAGATGAATTGGGAGGATGGTACGATGGAGAGATGAGTGATGAGAAGTGATAGGATATTGGAAAGATGATTGAGGATAGGGAAGGATACATCCTGATTAAAGGGTTGTTGATGCGGGAATGGTGTATCCCAAAACAACACCAAAGGATAGGGAGGGATACATCTCGATGATGATGACAATGATGATGATTTAATCAAGGCATTGGGTTGCATGATGGATGAGCCTATATCCATATACCAATGACAAGGGATTGTGAGATGGGATGAGGATAGAGATGAAAGGATGGATAGATAAAAATAGGAAGATAAGGATGGGAATATGGATGGGATTGCCACGATGTATGGATAAAGGGATAAAGAGGTTACTGGATGGATAGATGGATAGGTAAGGATTTGAACGACGGAAGGGATTGTGATGATGGATGGATAGAGGGATAAGGGTGAGGAGATGGAAGGTATTGTTTGGGTGGATAGGAAGATAAGGATGGGGAGATGGGGGGGACTATTTAGATGGATAGATGAAGGATGTCTCCAAGGACTATATCACAAAGGAAGTAGATTCCCCCACTCTAGATATGTCATGTATGATGAGGCGTGAGGGATAGAAGATAGAAGGATAGGAAAATAAAGGAGTGAGATGGATATGGATAGGATGCATGGATAAGGAAGGGAGATTAATGGTAGCAAGATGGGTGGACAAGGAAGGTAGATGGATGCGAATAAGGATTAGGATAGTGTATGGATGAGGGGAATGTATGCCAAGAGGTGTCCAAAGCATGTTTATATATTTTCCCCTATCGATATCAAGATCAGAAGGAGGATGGAGGGATTGGGATAAATGGGATATGATGGTAGGAGGTGGAAGGTAGGTAGGATGCAGGAAATGGATAAAGGGATGAAGCTTCCCCCAAGTGTGGAAGGAGATGGATGGGGATTTACACATGACGCCTGTTTGCCAGGTTTTCATCATGGTATGTATCCAAGGCGCTTGTTTTCCAAGTTTTCACCATTGGACAAATTATTTCTCTTTACTTTTTTCTTTTGTTTTTGACTTTTTTGATTTATTTTTTTGGTATTTTTGACAATTTTTTTACTTTTTTTGACCTTTTTGGATTTTGAATGGAATGTGGATGGAGATGGATATGGATAGGGATGCAGATAAGTGGATTTAAAAGACATGCAATAGGGATATGGATGAAGGACTCAAGCATCAAGTTCCATATGAGGTATTAAGAGCCCATGTGTGAAGTGACTGTTGGATGTTGGTACAACCTTATTGGGATAAATGGATTATGCAAGAGGATGAATTAGAGGGATTTGATGGGGAAGATATGTGGGATAATGGATGGGATGTTGGAAAAGATATGGATAGAATGATGGGGTAGGTGTGTGATGGGGTGGTGAGTTTAGGACCAACATTGACACATGTGGTGGTGTATGTGAAAGGATAGGAGGATTAATGGATGGAGAATGTGGGATAATGGAGGAGATTAGATAGTGAATTTTGGGACATAAGGACCCAAAATAGATTTAGGAGATGGAGGGGGTGTATGATTAGCTTTTGGATTAGAAACTTTGGATGTTGTTATATATTTTTCATTTGAAGGCATGGCATCTTTTTTCTTTGGGATCCACATGGTTTTGATTTTTTCTTTGGTGGGCCTTTATGGCCTACGGATTTGATTTGGATTTTGGATTTGACTTTTCTTTTTATCAACATGTCTTTTAGAGGGGACATGGGGATCTTTATATTCATGTGGATGTTTAGATTTATGCATTTTTATTTTAGCATCCAAAGTGCTTTTAGTAGCAATGGGATGGGTGCGAGGAGATGGATGATGTGGAGCGATGGAGGTAGGATTATGGGGATTATGTGTAGATGGAGGATGTGTAGGTATGTGCCTTTGTTGATCCTAATTATGGGATATGAGAGTGGGATGTTTATGATGGGTGACATGGATAGGTGTTGGATGGATGAAAGGACGAATAGGACGAGATGGAGGAGGTGATTTTGGGATATAAGGGCCCAAAATAGACGTAGTGGGTGGAGGGACATAAGGACCCAAAATGGATGGAGCAGATGAGGGAGGAATATGGATGGTTGTTTTGAGATGATACGATGGAGGAGGGGGGATGGAAACAAATGGCTTGGTGGAGTGATGGCAAGAGCATATATTTCTTGTGGAAGTGGCTCGTTGAGGACATTTAGAGGTTGTACCAACATCTTTAGATTGTGAGTATTGAGAAATATGTCCAAGACCTTGCATATGGATTTGTTCTTTGACCTGGATGGGCTCTAAGATACCTTGCTCATGAAGGCCTAAACCTTTTGCTTAATAGTTAATGTTCTTAAGCAATCGATCCATGACAGGATTTTTGTTGTTCTGGAAGAATGATGCGAGTCATTATTAGGCAGAGGATGATGGGTGGTATATATGCTTTGTTTTTCTTCTGCAAGGAGACCACCATGGAAGAATGTGAGAGTACCAAGGGGATATAAAAGTGATGTGGGGATAGTAGGTTTAGGCGACGATGGAAGATCATGGGATGAAGATGATGGGGTAGCAACATCTTGATCGAGACAAGGGAGCGGTAAGGGATCAAGAGAGGGATTAGGTGACATGATAGGATTTGGATTTGTGGTAGTGGGTGATAAGGGCTCATGAGATGGAGTGATTAGATATTTAGTGACAAGGGGATCCTGGGATGGAATGGATGAGGGACTATGATCTTGAGGTGGATTAGATGGGATGGCAGGATCTTGATGTGGAGAAGGGGATATGTTGGTATGCTTTGGATCAAGCTCTTGGCATGACTCATCTTGTGGGGATGTCAGGATGATGGAGTGTTGGAGGAACTCCTCAAGTGGGGGAGATGGAAGGATGGAGGATTCATGAAGTTCATGAGAATGGATTTCGGTGATACTAGGAGTGGGAGGAGTGGATTGGATTTGCAGATCTTGACCGGATTGGGTGGATTTAGGTGTAGAAGGGGTGGATTGGATTTGATTATCTTCAATGGGTTCGGTGACTTGGAGTAGGAGATGAGGGTTCAATAGATTCGGTGGGTGTGATGGTTTCAACGATTTGAGTGGGACTAGGGGTGGTAACAACAATGATAGGTGTTGAATGGAGAAGGGTCTCATCATTAGTGACCATGGATGATGGATTGGGATGGCATGGTTCCACGACTTCAAGTGGTGGAGTTGGGGATGTCTTCTTTGTAATAATTCCTTGGAGAACTTCAGGAGTGAGGATTGTGCATACTCTAGGTTTAGATAGTGAGGTAGGAGTGGATGAAGGATTTCAAATTGGTGGAGGATTAGGATTAGATGGGGGAACGAGATTGGATGTAGGACTAGGAGTAGATGGAGGATTACAATTGGATGGAGGGTTAAGGTGAGAATATTGTGATAGCAGATTAGGATAAGAAGGCACAAATGATGGATTGATGTTGGAGGAAGTAGATGAGGAATTAATATAGGGATATTGGGATGGTGGATTAGGATAGGAAGACATGGATAGTTGATTAGGACAAGAGGATGTGGGTGGTGGATTGTAGTAGAGGTATTGGGACAATAGATTAGGATGGGAGGATTGGGATGGTGGATTAAGATAGGAGGACGTGGATGGTGGATTAGGATAGGAAGATCTGGATGTTGGATTAGGATAAGAAGGTGTATTTGTAGAATAAGGATAAGAAAATGTGGATGTTGGATTAGGATAAGAAGGTGTGAATGTAGGATTAGGATGAGTAGACTGGTATGGATGATTAGGATAGTAGGCATATGTGGATGAAGGATTGAGGTATGCAAATGTGGACGTGGGATTATAATAGGGATGTTGGGATACTAGATTGGAATAAGAAGACATGGATGTTGGATAAGAAGATGATGTAGAGGGAGGATATGATGGAGATGTGGGTGAGGAAGATAATGGATATCCCTTGTCAAAGGTAGCATAAGGAGCATTATTAGGTGCAGATGAAGGCATAACACGATAGCTCAAAGGGGGGATTAGATTTTGGAAAGTGGTTGGGGAAAGCTTACTATCGATGATAGCATCAAGGGGATCGATGTCATATACCTCTTGATCGACAAGGCTTTTGTTATCGTCGTCAACGTAATTAGGGTTTCCCTTGACTACTATTTTTGGTGAAGGATAAGGATTCATGATGTTAGATTAGGTGAATACAGATTGAAAATATGGGAATGGATGATTAGAAGGAAAGAAAAGGTGATGAAAGGATAAATTGAAGAAGAAGATCTTGGATGGCAATGGACTAAAGCTCAAATCAGGATTTAGGTTAAGCTCAGATTGGGATTAGACTAAAGCTCAGATTTAGATTGGATTAATGCTCAGATTGGGATTGGATTGGAGGATATGATAGGATTGATTCTAAACCAAGTTTAGGGGTTTTAACTAGAGGACGTAAGGTGCTGACAATCAGATTTTTCCAGATTTAGCAGTTTAAAAAAAATGTCAAATTTTGCCATTTTAGGAAACTATACATACATATATTTGAGAGTCCAGTTTTTCCCCAAAAACTACCCAAAACTAAGGTAGGATGAATTTCCAACTAACATCTCAATCTGAGACATGCATTCTGAGTTATTAACGAAAACATTTTTTCAAAAATTGAAAAAAAAACACTAAATTGCGGTTTTGAGGGTCAAGATGAAAGTTTGAAGCCCTGAAAATGTGTCAAAATGGGGGCCAATCGACTCAAGGTCATTGGGAATCCACATGCCATCTCATAACACAACCACTCATAAAATTTTAGCCCAATCGGACACCCGAGTCAAAAGTTATGGCCTTTGAAAGTTTCTGCATAAAAATCAAAACCCTCAAAATGAAGTCTAGGTGATTGGGATGGATCATTTGATGATATATATGGACTCTAATGATGTTATAAGAAGCACCTATGTGGTTTGGTCGATGAAACGATGACTTATGAAAAATGTTGATGAACAAAAACGATGATGGCGGGAAGACGAATGAAGGCAAAATTAGCTGTTTGAGGGGAAGGTACGCCCCTCTGTAGGGAAGGTATGCCCCTTTAGAGGGAAGGTATGCCCTCTGAAGGGAAAGTATGCCTATTTAGTTAGAGGTGGGAAACAAACGCTCAAAATGGGTAAAGGGGTGCTTTGAATGACAGGATGAATGTTTGGATCAAAGAGATGAATGCTTGGGATGGGGAATGTATATTTGGAATGAAGAGATGAATGCTTAGAATGGGAAAATGAGAACTCATAACGAGCAAACAGGTGCTCAAAACGGGCAAACGGGTGCTCGAAATGGCTGAATGGACAATGAAAAACGCTGTTTGGAGGTAGGTTCACCCAAGTTAGGGTAGGTACACCCCTTTAGAGGGAAGGTACATCCCTTTAGAAAGAAGGTATGCCCCTTTAGAGGGAAATTACACTCAACTTAAGGGTAAGTTCACCCAAGGATAAGGGAAATTTCTCCTATTTAGTGAAAAATAGGCAGAAACAGATATCAGATTGAGTAAAAAGGAACTCAAAACGAGGGGGTGACTGCTCTGACTGAGGGGATGATTGCTAAATATGATGAAAGGATGTTCAAAATGGAGGGACAACTACTTGGAATGGGCAAATGAGTACTAGAAATGAGAAAATGAGTGCTCGAAATGGTTGAACGAATGATGAAAAAGGCTATTTGGAGGGCAGGTTCACCCCTTTGCAAGGCATGTACGCCCCTCTGAGGGCAGGTTCGCCCAACCTAAGAAACAAGCTGTTTGACTGAATGGTAGACAAAACTAATTGTTTGGAGGGCAGGTTTGCCCCTCTGGAGGGTAGGTACACCCCTCTATAAGGCAGGTACACCCATTTGCAAGGAAGGTATGCCCCTCTAGTAAAAAGTTTGATAATTTTGATAGAAACAAACTAAGGGATGATTGAGATAGAGGGTGGGTACGCCCCGTTAGAGGGTAGGTTCACCCCTTTGCAACAGACCTAGACTTGACCTAAGTGAAAAAAACTATGGAAAGGACCAAAATACATAGGAAACAACAAGCAAGAGGCAAATACTGACTTGATTGATAAGATATGCAATGGTTTCGCACGAAGAAAATAGTTCAAGCAACACAATCATAAGATTAGTAGTAAAAGGGTATGGCCAACACTTTCCTTAATCTAGGATAAACAAGGTGTCTAGGGAGTCCTCGATATACTCTCGGTACGTGAGGCACAACCGCGAACACCAGCCTATCTACAAGCGTGAGTCGGGAACCCTAGCGAGATACTGAAGGGCTCAGACCAAATCTTCACGTCTATCTAGGTATCACCCTAGCTTCGACGCTCTGCCAGACGTGATGTGAATGGATTGGGGTACAACTTTGGCTCTCCCCCCTTTGTATACCCTGTTGATATGTGTGGTTGGGATCGTCCCTTGGGGTGATGAAATCCCCAAGCAGGTCCCACTAGAAAGAGAGCACTAATCATTTTCGGCTACTCCCTAGGCTCACACGAAGTGCAAGGGGAAAGTGTGAACAAAGTAGTGCCCCCTTGGGTGACATAATGGACTTGTAGACATGCCAAACAATAGATTTGACTCCCCCATAATTAAACTATGTGCATAGATTAATCCATGAAAATGATAAGGAAAACAATAAACAAACTAGATAAACTGATCGTCCTGCAAGAAAAATGTTAGTTGTTTTGTTCTTTGTTCTTCATCAATCATGAAATAAGTTGCACAAATGTTATTAAAAACATAAACACACTCACAAACAGATGATATTGGGGGGTTAGAATATGAAAACAATGAAAAGGGAAGCCAAAACAAAGCTTAAATGACCATTTTTACCTCACAAAGGGCTTTGTTTAGGGTAGGTTCACCCCTCTATAGGGGCAAGTCCACCCCTCCTGGGTAGGTACACCCCTCTGCAGAAAATAGTTAGCAAACAGACAAAAAAAGAGCTAAAAACAATAGTTTTACCTTGCAGAAAGCTCTATTTAGGGCAGGTTCGCCCCTCTACAGGGGCAGGTCTACCCCTCCTAGGTAGGTATGTCCCTCTGCAAGGGAAGGTACGCCCCTCCTAGGAAGGTACGCCCCTTTGCAACCTGAACCTGCAAAAATGAAACAATAACAAACATAAAAGATAGGGACCTGTTTGTGGGTCCCACCAGATGTTCCATAAATGTGGATGCAAGTGTTTTCCCTTAATCTAAATGTGCAAACTAACTAATATGCAAAATGAAAACCACAAGACCACCTCAACAATTAGCCTAAGGAAAAGCATAAAAGAAAGATAAAGATGAGAGTGGTTATACCTTTCTTGCTAATCTCCTTGGTTGGCCCTTGATGCAGCTGGATATGTGAGCTCCTTGGATGGAAAATCTGATGCAAAGGGGTTGAAATGCAATGGAAGATACCAATGGCTAAGGTGGATGGGGAATGGATGCAAAAGGATGTGATAAAAGCTTATGGAATGCAAGTATGAAAGCTCAAATGACTTAGGATCATGAGTTTGTTACAATTGCATAAGATGTCCCTAATGAATGAGAATGGGGGGTATTTATAGAAGAAATTGAATTCTTTAAAGAATTCAATGGTCAAGATTGAGTCACCATGGCCAAGATGAAGGGATATGGTGAGTTGAGGACTCACAAGCCCTCACATCTTGCCATGTGGTAGATGAAGTGTCACAAGGACACATGAGGTGGAAGATGACATGTGATGGAGGTACTTGCAAGTACCTTGGCACGTGACTTGATGTGACCACTCAATTATCACATGGGAAAGAGGAAAGATTTGGGAGAATAAAAGTGAATTTTAAATTCAGAATGATTGGGAGATCTTAAGGATAAGACAAGGTTCCCAAAAAGAGAGGTGAGAAGTACCTTGGATAAGACAAGGTCCACATGTGACTGATGTGACAACTCAAAGATTTTAGAAGACTTGGACACATGTGAGTGATGTGACAAGTCAAAGGTTCTAGAAGACTTGGACACATGTGATGTGACAAGTCAAAAGTTCTAAAGCTTGCATGGGAAAGAGGAAAGTCTTGGAAGGATAAAAGTGAATTTAAAATTCACATGGGAAAGCAAAAAAGAATTAAAAATTCCTTGGGGGATGGGGAGAGTTGACCAAAATGTTGATTGGATTAGCTAATCAGTGATTATAAGATAATTAGTGGTTAAGGAAGATTAGAAGCCAACTTGCAAAAGTTGGAGGATGTGACACATCCTAATCAAGGATTAGGCATGTGCAAATCCCTAATGAAGAGATTAGGAGATGAAATAAGATTAAGAAAAAAGTAATGAAGGATGTGACATGTGAGGGATTAAATAAATGTAATATTTATTTAATTCATTTAATGAAAAGGAGAGTAAGGGGGGAATAAAAGGATAAGGTATTTAATTATTAACTAAATACATTAGGGATTTAAGGATATTAATTAAATAATAACAATATTACTTAATTAATGCAAGTAAGAGAATATTTAGATGAAAAAAGATAAATTTGGACAAATGCAAGTGTCCAAATTTGGATGTCTACAATAACATAGGAAATTATGGATATAACCTCATGATTTTCATGAAATGGACATTGTGAAAGTTATGATGTTTTTGACATAAACATCTAGTTTGAAAACATAATCAAGACAAGTGTTTGTGGTAAAATCAATTCACTTAAGCAAATATAAATTGACAAATGAACCCCACATGAGTATTTGGAGACCGATTTCTCTTGTTGAACAACCTGATTTTCAAAGTGCTATAATTCAACCAAACTTTGAACTCATAAATAGTGAATAAACCAATCTCATTAGCAGTTTGAGAAGCTTCACTTTTGAAAACAAGGAAACAAATACACAGTGGAGAAATGCAACAACCATTTTAGATGAAGAGGAGGAACAAGTCGATATTGAGGCTGGAAGGCCAACATTACCACCTCTTGCATGGCTATAAATATCTTCCTTTCTTCCATAAACTTAAACTATTTTCACATGATCTCACATAAAATTAAGATCCCTAAGGAAAGGTCTACAAGTCATCAAATTAGACTTAGGCATCTCACTCCAAAACCTCTTAAGAAACACCTTTTAGCACTTCACAGAAATAGAGATAGGTTGGTAGAAAAATTTTATAGACACGCTTCAAGGTATAATCTAGAATTATATGCATTCTTTTGGAGTCAAAATCCTGATCTTTTTTACATGATACCAAAATCCTATAAATGATTCATCGAACAATCAAACTTTGTAGGGGAAAATATCGAACACTTCATTTTAGACATAGGAATCATAGAACAAGGTTTGGACAAAAGTGGGCTTCAATATTTTACTGCAATTGTTACACCTTGATGAGAAACTTTTATGCTTGAGCTAGGAGAGCCCAAACAGGTTTGAACATTCCCATCCATCCTCTCATTTAAATCAACATTGAGTCTTTAGGATTTGAACATTTTAGAGGTCTAGCATCATTCTCAATACCTTGGTCTTGGAAAACAAAAAGGTTCACTTTAGGTCAACATTGGGTCAAACATTTCACTCACCCATTCATCAAATTTTATAATTCACTTCATCCAACTTTGCAAAATTTTGAGTATACCAACACTTTGGGACTTAAAACATCAATCAAATCAACTGCTAACTTAGCAAATTTTTATGTTAAATGTATCCTTTTCCATGCACTTAGTTAAGGTAGTTATCATCCTTGAACTAGTTCATCTTGAAGGTCACGAGTCTACCCTAAAGATTTCTAAGTTAATAAACATCCTTTATCCCAACATCAAAAATTCAAACTCGGGTCAAAAGTGTTGTTCCAAAATGTTTGCAAAGATCACTTCCCACATCATCCATCTTTTCACCCCCCATTATCATCATTTCTCCCAAAAGATTTAGAGTGTCCCTTTTACCTAGATTTGAGTCAACTAGAGAGTTCAAACATTACAAAACTCAACACAACTCTCCCATAGGTGATAGAAAATTTATGGTAAAGATAAGATCACAACATAAGAGAATCATGGAGAAAACCAAAGTTACATTTACCTCAAGTGATCCAAATCCTTTAGAATTTGATCTTAGAAGTCATGTTACCTCGTCACAACAACTGTCATCTCCTTCAAGACCATATAAGATCTAAGATGTCACAAATAATCCATTTGAGCTTACTAGGGAAGAAATTATGGAACATCAAGCCATTGAAAATATAGCTCCTATCTCCTCGTTGTTTGTAGCAAAAAATTTAACAAAAATGTTTCACAACTCCATCACTAGGGCTAAATCAAACCTACATACCTAGTCTTGCAACCAACCTTGCTGAAGATTTTGGTCACACCTCACCATTTGAAATTAGTACACTTGTGGGTACCCTTGACACTAATCCTCCACCTCCCACCACCGCTTAGACACCTAATTTTGGTGCTCCTCCTATTCTCAAAGCTCCAAAATAGCTACACACACCACTTGAACTTCATTATTCCACCACCACTTCAAAATTTCAGGGACACCCTTCTTCATTCACACCTATGAGTACCAAAAGTGTGCCTACCATCACACAAAGTGATATAGACCATGTATTTCAAAACAACACATAAGGGCATGTCAATACTATATCACAGAACCAACCCTTAACATTAATAGGGACATCTTTATCCAACCCTCTGGTGGGTTCATCCATCCCATATACGATTTCCACATCATCCACCATAAATCCAACTCAAAAAAATCCCTTGGTTACAACTTCTATCAATCCTGGAAGTAACTTGATCACAAATCCCTTGTTTACATATTTTGCACAAAGTAATCCTCAAAACATAGGGCAAGGAAATATTTTCAATCAATGGACTCAAGGTCCTAGTATGTCATTTCCATTGTAAAATTTAACATCTTTTCCTAGAGTCCCCTTTACTATGCCAAATCAATTAGGGCCTCAAACATACATTCCTCCACCTCATTCTACCATCTTAGAAGGAATGTTAAATCAAGGGAATCCTCCACTTTTCACTAGCAATCCACTACCCACTCAAAACATCAATCCATAATCCTTCACAGATGTCTCAACAAGCACCTAATCCCACATTACAAGCACATGCCTTAGCTTTACAACAAGCACAACAAGCCTATCAACAAGTCATCCAACAACAACAACAAGAAGAAACCTTAGCACAACAACAACAACAACAAGCACAACAAGCAACCTTATCACAACAACAACATCAAGCTCAACAAGCAACCTTAGCACAACAACAACAAGCACAACAAGTGGCCTTGGCAACACAAGCCGTGCGACAACAACATCAAGCACAATAAGAAAATTTATTAGCACACCAACAACAACAGGCCCAATAGCAAGCCCTAGTGGCACAACAACAACAACAAGCTCAACAACAAGCCCTACTAGCTCAACAGTATGCCCAACCACAACAACAAGGTTCCTATTATCCTCATTTGAACATCATCAATCCAAATGCATCAGGAACATATCCATCACTTTCACAGAATCTCACTGTTGATGGGTGTTTTAGCACTTTCTCAACATAGGCAGTGCATAGGTACACTACCTCTCTTGAAAGGAAATTTCCAACAAGTTGCTAAAAATCACCCCAAGGTCTCTCGGGTGTCAGGTCATGACATGCTTGGAATGTCTCAGTTGTTTTGATGTGATTTTTCTAGTAATCACAGGGAAGACTTATGGAGTTAATTTGGAGGAGAATCGGTTCTTCCAATGGAGTTCTTAAGATGGGAAAGTAATTGACCAATTGTTGTAGGTTCAAAAAATAGTCTAAAACTCATATTTTGACTTTAGATTTGGCTTTACAATGTGTAATTAACCTTTTTCAAAGTCACTATAAAATAGGGAAAAAGGGTAGGGAAGAGAGGAAGTTCCTAGACTTGAAACTAGCAATGAACAGTGACAATGGAGGACCCTATTGCAGACAAACTTCCCAAAACTAAGTTCCACTTAACCAAATTACTTCACAGTCTCATGAAATTAGTGCAAGCTTCTAAGGACTGTAGATATTCAACCATTCATTCACCATAAGCATGAATAAAAGATAGAAATTTGTTGCAATTTTCAATTTATGCTTAGACTAACTTTACACAACTATTTATCATCAATAAACAACAAAAAGTATGGACAAGGAAGGTTGCCAACAAACAACAAAATTCTTCAATATCAATTCACAACATTAACTAATCTACTAAAGCAAGCTAAAACATATAGAACAACAAAGCTAATCTACTCAAATTCACTAACTAAGAGAAGAAGAATCATGAAACATGCAAAGGAACTAAAGAATCCATCAAAGTCAACAAATTTATATTAAAATTCTAGTAGCATGTTATTACAACAACTCAACTCTATTTTGAAAATGAGAGGAGACCCCCTATTATAGTGTCCAAAAAGAAAAATGAATGGCCAAGATTGATTTTCATTGTGTGGCCAAGATTCACTACAAACTAGGGTTTCACCTACCCCCAAATATTTTACAATTTAAAATTACATCTTTGTCATGTAGCCTATTTTGTCCTCTAGTGAGCAACACTGTAGCTCTTTTGTCTTCTAGTTGATTTCTTTTTGCTGCAGCTATTTGGTGAGGAACTCATCATCAATTACGAGATTTCCTTCACTTTTCTTGATGGTGGCATATTCCACAAACTTTATAATCAACGCTTGGAGCTTGTTCCACTCCAATATATCTGACTGGATCACTTGGAAATTTAATTTCCTTGATTTGCTTGTAATCTCATCCCAGGCTTTGTCACATTTTTGTGTGTTCTTTACTACTTGCTCGGATTGAGCGAAGGCTCATGCAACAAATCCCATAAAATTGGGCATAAGTGCATATGCAGTCCCGTTCTCCATTTTCTTGTGGAAGTATGGCTTCAATTTCCCTGGGTCCAGCTCACTGGCGGGCACATCAAGATTTGTCATCAATCTCAGATATTCTCCACAGTCTATCCTGATTTCCTTGACCTAGTCAATATCTAGCTCCACTTCATGGAGCACTCATTCCAACACTTCCCTTCTGTGATCTAAGCCCAGCTTCCATGTCTCTACGAGCCAATGGTCACCCCTTACCAAAGCAAGCTCCTTTTCCCAAGATTTATCAAGTATCTTGAGAATGTCCTCAAGCTTGGGATACGTAATCCTACACAACTCAGGGAAGCCAGTGCAAAACTTATTTATTCCCTCAAGTATATTTTGCACCTCTAGGAACTTGTTGGTTGTCCTAACAGTGTGACCTATGCCTATATTTCCATTGTGAAGGACCTGCCTGAACCAATCCTCAGTGGCCTTCATCCAATTCTTTCTTTTCTTCAATTGGTCAATGTGATCCTTGGAAAACAATTGCGGTGGTTCCGAGGATATGGTAGGAGCTCTTCGACTAATGAACATTGTTGGATGTATGCTGTTAAGCCAACCACCTGTGCTTTCAACTCCTCCTTGGAAATCTTATCTTTGTACATTTGGTGCACAATGGTGGCAACAGATCCTTGGAGATGGTCAATCTTTTGCTCTCTTGTCACTGTTCCCAAATTGAGGGCTGAGACATTGTAGCTTACCCCTTCTTCTCCCACAACTTGAGTGGCTATCTTCATAGTTCTGGATCTAGATACATCCATTGTTAGCTAAGATCTAACCTTTGGATTCTTCTCTTTCTTTGTGCTTATTTGGGATCGAGCCAAGATTTCCTCTAGCCTTGCCCTTAGATCCTTTGGGGTTGGGGTTTTCTTCAATTGTTTCTCTAGCCATTCAGGCATCTGAGTTTATCCTTTTGGTGATTCATGATCACCTTCTTCTTCACAGGTGTGTTGGATTTCAATTTCTTTGTTTTTCAGAGTCTTTTTTTTCTTCTATCTTTTCTCCTTCTTCCTCATCAGAATCCTAGATGAATATGGTTTCCTTGGGTTTAACTTCTTCTTTCTTTTCTTCTTCTTCATACCGAGATGACACCTCTTCATTGTGCTTGAGGCCTTCTTTCTATTTTGATAGAGGCATCTCCTTATCATGCTCGGTACTCTTATTTTGTTCCTAGTTGGAAGCCCAGTGTCCTCCATTTCCTCTTCTTCGTTCTTCCCCTCATCAGAATGTTTCTTCTCCACTTCTTCTCCAACATTCTTGAGTTGCTGAGCCAACTCCTCCTCGAGGTCTGAGTCAAAAATTTCCACAATATATTTGGTACCCGGCTCTTTAGTGTCTTCCTCAGATGATTGTGTCTCTTCCTCATCTCCCTCATGCACTACTTTATCAATTACTAGGTGTTGGTACTTGGGGTGCTCATGGTAGTCATCTGCCTCTTCTTCCATTTCTTTTGTTGCTTCTCTTTCTTGCCTCTCAACCTCTTCTGATATTTGCATTGTTGCTTTCATTTCTAGTGGCTCAGTTGGAAGAGGAGGAGTGGGGAGATTTGCAACAAATTGTACCAAGGTAGCTTGTATGGCCAGGTTCATTAATACCCCAGACAACTTCATTAGGATATTCTGCATGTGGCGAGTGAAGGCCTCTAAGAGTGATAGAGTGGGCATTGGAATTGTTGCTATATCCAATGGAAGAGATGTTGATGGAGATATGGAGGAAGCAGAGAGCAGAGAGGTAGTGACTGTAGACGTCCAATTTGATCACTTCCATATAAATGTAGATGTCCAATTTGATCACTTCCATATGATCAAAAACGTCTCCTTATTCATCCAGTTGCTTATCTCATCTGTTAATATTAATTAAACCATTTGTTTAATTAATACCCTGCATCTTACATAAGGGTCCTAAGGTATTTAATTTAATAAATACTTTACCCCTCTTCCTCCTCTAAATTAAATAAATATACCATTTTGTTTAATTCAGTCTTAATCCCCTTTTGGAATTAAAATTCATTTTTTTAATTCCTCTTTTCTCTCTCATGGTCACATTCTCCAATTTTTGCAAGTTGGTCTCTAATCCATCTTAATTACTTCATCATCTTCTAATTAACTAGGGTTAGCATGTGCACACCCTTAATCATCATTAGGGTCACATCCTTCATAATCTCCCACTTGCTTCTAATGAATCATTAGTCCATCTAACTAAGTATTTGCACAACCTTAATCATTTGGTTAGTCTAAACTAATCCTCCTCCCATTTATGGCATGTGTCCTTAGGTCAACCTTATTAAAGGCTTTCTCCTTTTGGGCAAGGTACTCCACTTTCCCATGTGAATTTTTAATTCACCTTTTAATCCCCCATGGCACTCAAAAGGAATTTTTAATTCCTTCACTTCTTCCCACATGTCCTTCACTTATTCTTTATTCTTTCCCATCTCCCTATGAGAATATTTGAGGAATTTTTAATTCCTCACATGTCCTCTCACCCACATGGGGACAAGGACCTCCTTTATGAGGAGATCTTGTCCAATCCCAAGGTACTTTGTACCCCCCTCCATGTCATGTACCATCCTTCCACCTCATGTCCACTTCACCTTTTAGGGCTATATCACATGCCACATGTCAAGATGTGAGGGCTTGTGAGTTCTCAACTCACCTTAGCCCTACATCTTGATATTTGGTGGCTCAATCTTGGCCATCCATCTCTTCTAGGAATTCTCAAAATTCCTATAAATACCCCCTCTTTTCTCTCATTTTGGAAGAGATCATTTTGCTAGCCAAACTCTTGCAATTTTATTTCTCAATCTACACTTAGCCATTTTCATATTTTCATCCACTTGCACTCATCCTCACAACATCATTTAGCTTGCATCTTGTGCCATCCAAGGAGCATACACATCGAAGATCGAAGGGCCAACCAAAGGATCGATTCGAGACAAGGTATAAAGTTCCATTTGTTGCTTTTTATCTTGTGTTGTTTCCAACTTAGGCTAATCTTGAGGTGTAGGTTGTTTTGGTGTTTATTTGCACTCTTTTATTTGCTGCTTGTTTTCTAACGCTCACATTCGACCTATCACAGTGACAAAGGAGGATTATATAACCATGACTTGTGCAGTGGGGGGGTGGAAGCAAGGTGGATAAAGATATCCATTGCGGGTGGAGAAGTAGCAACCACTTCCTAAGAAGTAGGTAGTGGGGCAGGAGTGGTGTCTGTGAGAGTAGAGGCAGTAGGTGGGGACTTTAGTTGTTCAGCCTCTAGTTCTTCTCCTTCATGGAGCAGGTCCTATCCTAACAAAGTGGCGGACCTATCATAACAAAGTGGCGGATCTGTCCTAATCCTTTGGCGGACCTGTCCTTACAAAGTGGCGGACCTATCCTAATCCTTTGGTAGACCTGTCCTTACAAAGTGGCGGACCTGTCCTAACAGAGTGGCAGACCTTTCCTGACAGAGTGGTGGACCTGTCCTTACAGAGTGGCGGACCTAACCTTTGGTCAACCTATATTATCACTTGGCACCCCTTGTCTCTCTATTTTGAACATCGATACGATCATCCACCATCCTAAACGAACATCCGAACATCCGTTCTGAGTCTTCATACCCTCGTTTCGAGAGTCATTCATCCCGAACACTCTTTTGCTTGTTCCGAGCTCCCATTCCTTCATTTTGAGAGCCAGTCATCTGTCCTCTGACACTCCCCATTCGTCCTAAATCCGCTTTCATCTTTGATCCCCGTTATCCCATATAAGCCCTGTTGGAGTTGTCATCCGAGTTGACCTAGGTGTTCATCCTTAATCTTAATCATCGTAACTGACTTAGGATCGCTATCCGTCTTAGGTCGGTCATCCTTCTCGACCCAATCAATCTGCTTCTATCTCAAGTTGGATTCGGTGTCGTTATCATACATCTACCCGTCAATTAAACACCTAGTGTTACCAAGGATCCTCCTTAACCTCGGTTGTGGATTTCGGTCTTCATCATATCCATCATCAAATCAATCTTAATCATCAGATCAATCCAACCCCCACATCATCAAATCCATCCGGATCAAGATCCAAAACCTAGACTAATCCAGTGTCTACCAATCAATCCAATCCGCTTTCATCAAATCAATCCACGTCGGCCTGACCGATCGTCATCAGCTAAATCACCCATCAAATCGAATCAATCTTTCATCATCCAGGTCTTTCTAATATCTTGATCCATCTCATCATCTTGCATGCCCGTTCAGACTCAGTCATAGGCAAAGAAGATGGCCGACCAACAAGCCCTGAATTCCCAATCAAACAACCCTCAAAATCCCACCAACACAGTCAACATCTCATCAGATCCTAACTATGGTGCTAACATCCCTCACGATCCCCACAATGGCACCTCATCACAATCCAATGTGGATGGTCAAACAACGTCACCACCTGGGGAGGAAAACATGGCTGATCAATTTGAGCTCACATTCGAGGAACACTTCAACAACCCTGTTAATGCACAAATGATAGAACACCTTCTCGAAAGACATGGTGACAAAATCTTGGCTCACTTGATTGACAAAGGTGTCAAGCTGTCGTCAGGTGTTGACTTATCCAAGTATGGCACCTCCACATCTAATGTCCCCCAAGGTTCACATGACATCCCTAGTAGCTCGTATGTCCCCAACGTTCCTTCCGTAGAAGGTTGGCATCAACCTGAATTCGGAAATGCTGTCCTATATCCCATTGGAAATCCCACACATGCCACCATCTCAGTCATAGGAACACCCCAAACCATTGATCCCAATGATCCTTTTGCCTATGGCATGCTGCAAAATGTCCCGCAACTGCAACCATTAATGCTACCGGCACCACTCCCCTCAAACCTGCCTCCTGTTAACACTTGGGGCAGCTCTTTCACTACCTTTCCCCCACCTCTTGGGGCTACAAACCCTCCACCATCGTCATTCGTACCCCAACAACCATCCCAATCCAACATTCCTCCACCATCGTCATTCGTATCCCAACAACCGTCCCAATCCAACATCCCTCCACCATCGTCATTCGTATCCCAACAATCATCCCAATCCAACATACCTCCACCATCGTCATTCGTATCCCAACAACCTCCCCAAGCCTATGCTCCCACTAGCGCTCAACAACCTCCCTCGCAAAACATCTCAACCGCACCTCTACCTCAACAACAACCATTGGTCAATCTCCTATTTTCAACACAACCATCACAGCATCAACCGCAAGGAAATCAACCTCGGCCTTCAGCCCCGACCATATCTCCATTCCTTGCATCCATCTTACGCCCGCAAGCGCAACCACCACATAACATCCCATCTCGCCCACCACAACCGCCAACTATACATCAATGACCACCCCATCATTACAACTATTATAACCAGCAACAATATCAACAACAACCATCCTATGTGGCATCGCAATAGTCAAATCAACACCCCCAATATCCGCCAGCTAATCAACAACACCTTCTCCATACTTCACAACAGTACGCCACCCATAACTACCTGACCAATCCATATCTTGCCTCGTAACACCAACCTCTTTATCAACAAGGTCCCTTGGCGTATCAACAGGGGATGCTACCCCCTCATTACCCATACAACCATCCCCTAACGTCATCTCAGAATCCACAATCGTCCTACCATCAATACCCATCTGACACATCAGCTAGTGCAGACATACTAGAATTCAAAGCCGCTCTGAAAGATCTTCAGGCAGGGACTAGCAAACAATCATTCAAGTTCGAAGATATATGCCCATATCCGTTTGATCCCTCCATCTCATTGATTCCCTTCCCCAAACATTTTGAAATGCCAAAGTTTGACAAATATAAGGGGAACAAGGATCCTAAGGCCCACTTACAAGAGTTTTACTCCCAGTGTCAAGAAGTTATCCACAATGACAACTATCTTTTGCGCCTGTTTCCTCGGAGTCTGGCAAGCAACGCCCTAGGGTGGTTCATGACCCTTGAAAAGGGATCTATAAAATCTTTTGCAGACCTGTCGGAAAAGTTTGTCTCCTACTTCTCCTCCAACTTGGAGAAAGATACCGATACCTTAGATCTCATCAAAGAGAAACAGCGTGAAGGGGAAACCTTTACCAATTACCTCCAAAGGTGGCGTGCCTTAGCAAGCCGAATGAAAACCCCTTTGAAAGAAAAGGACATGGTCACCCTCTTCATGAAGAACTCTCATCCTGACATGGCTCATAACTTCAGATTACACTGTGTCACCACTTTCGCAGAGGTAGTAGAGAAGGGACCCATCCCTGAGCGTGCCCTTGTTGCCAAGGGGCACATCAAAATATATAATCAAGATAAGGAAAGGTCATTCAACGACAAGCCACATTTTTAGAACAAGAACAAAAATGCAGTAAATGATGGTGTTACTGATACCAAACATGTCCACGTGGCCAACACATCCCAGAGACAACAACAATCCATACCTAATGCCATATCTGTATCGCAAGGGACACCCCATCCTACCCAACAGTCCAATCAAAATAACCAAGGGAACACTAAACGCCAGTATGCTCAACTAGGAGAACCCTTGAGTGTCATCTTCAATAAGCTGTTACAGATCAACTATCCGATCACGTACCCTATCACCAAGCCACTCGACGAATCCAAACCTAATCCCGCATGGTTTAGGGAAAATGAATATTGTGAGTTCCATAAAATCAAAGGACACTCTTTGAATAAGTGTCAGGGTCTAAAAAACTACGTCCAAGATCTCATAGATCGAGGTGATATCAAGGTTGACCCCAGTCAAGCTCCGTCGTCCAATGCTCAATTGTAGATATATCAAAACGCCTTTCCAAACCATAATCAAGGCCCGAGCACCTCCAACAGTAATCCTCAAAACAACAGCACAAATAACGTAAGCTATAAGAATGTACCCCTCAATTACGAGGGTATTATTCATTACATTGAGCAGGTAGAACCTCGTGTATCCATGATACATGTCAAAGCTAAAGACCCTCAATGTGCTGTTACTACACGATGAGCCCGCATCACCGTTCTTGCAGCCTCTGCACCCACCCAATCAACTCCTATAACCTCCCAGTACAACGTCCTTCATCACTTAGGAAAGACCCCTGCACATATCTCCATTTTGGATTTACTTAAGTCTTCCCCTGTGCATCAAGAAATCCTCAATAGAGCCCTACAGGAAACCCATGTGCCTAATAACATTGATCCTACACAGTTCCAAGCCTTGGTAGGACACCTAGCCTCATCTCACCAACTGCACTTCAGCCAAAACGATATTCCCAACATTGATGTCAATCACAATCGCCCCTTACATATTGAAGTCATGGTTGCCCGACATAAAATAAAAAGAGTCTTGGTAGATAATGGCTCTGCCCTCAACTTGTGCACTCTAAAATTCATAAAATAGGTGGGGTATACTCAAGCAGATTTGAGTAATCAAATCATCACAATCAAGGCTTATGATAATGCAGAAAGGAATTCAGAAGGGATCATCAATCTTCCTGTCCAAGTGGGACCAGTGGTTCAGTACATTACCTGCCATGTCCTTGATCTGTACTTTCCATATAATCTCCTCCTCGACCGTCCATGGCTCCATGCTATGCAAGCCATCCCCTCCACCTACCATCAGTGCCTAAAATTCCTAGTCAATGGACAAGAGGTCACCATCTATGCCGACCCTCAACCATTTGAATATTTTCACGCTTTAGAAGCATCATTTCCCCATTTACATTATTGTCCTGGGGTTGAAATGGGGGCATCCCAGTCATCATCCGCTAATCCACCATCCATCGTGATAACCACTCCATCCTCCACCACTGATCCTACAGTCACAAAAGTCCAGATCATTGAAAAAGGGTGTGGCGAGTACGAAATGCATACTGCTCTTAATGTAGTGACCATGCCACCATCACCACACGAGTATGGTCAACCTTCGCATGCTACCCCAAAGGAAGACAAGACTGTCACCTTCAGTGGTAAAAACATCCCTACCACCACTTTCAGATCCCCAAGTATCAAGATTGACGCACCAGAAGAAGACATAAGCCAATGGGTTTATCAAGAAGAACCCCAGCCAGAAACTCCTCTCAAGGAATACTTTCAAGAAAAGTACCCTGGCCAACAAAGTTTGTGGAAAAACATAACTATCAAGGCAGGGGCCTAGGTAAAGAAGAACAGGGCCGGTTGCAACCCATTGATATGTCAAAGCTACCAAAAAACATAGGCATTGGGTATGACAGAAAGCAGAAAGGCCCTGAAACATCGTCTAATGCTTCCAATAGTGTCGCTGTGGACAAGGGCTTACTGGAAGACATACCCGAGGAGGAATCCATCATACGTGTGTACAATGATGTCAATCACTCCGACCTATCATCCATGTTTGAATGCCTATCCGTCTGCACTATTAGCTTATCCCTTTGTCACCCTGAGCTGATTGATTGGGACCTACGTAATAGCACACCTGTCAGTATGTCTGCGGATATATATGTCAACCTTATGGGATTGGGGGAGGATGAACACTCCAGTCGCAAAATAAGAATAAGAAAAGTAACAGGTGGTCATCTAGTGAAAACCTTCATGAGGCACTTCTTGACCTTAAAAAAGTAAAAATAAAGGACACATCTGATGGCGAAAACCTCAAAGAGGCGTTGGAAGATGGAGATGTTCATCTTCCCCTTATGGGAACTTAGTTATCTACCTGATCATCTATTCTGATTGAAGAGACCCAAGAAGTCAATCTGGGAACTGCTGAAAGTCCTAAAGTCACCTATGTGGCTAAGTCACTCTCAGAGCAAGAGTATCCGGTCATCGTGCAGCTACTCCAAGAGGGAATCATTAACTTTTCTTGGTCCTACTTAGACATGCCAGGCTTAGACTCCGCCTTAGTGGTTCATCACTTGGACATTCGCCCAGACGCCAAGCCTATCAAACAAAAGCTCCGCAAGATGCATCCGCAAGTCGCGTTGTTAGTCAAGAAGGAATTGGAGAAGTTAGTAGAAGCGGGTTTTATCAGACCAATTGACTACTCTGAGTGGATCTCCAATATAGTACCAGTTGCCAAACCAAATGGAGACATTCACGTCTGCATAGACTTCAAGGATCTTAACAAAGCCTGCCCAAAAGATGACTTCCCCTTGCCTAACATTGACATGTTGGTCGACCTGACAGCAGGAGACGAGATGTTATCCCTTATGGATGGCTTCTCTGGGTATAACCAGATCCGAATCACACCTAAGGATCAACATAAGACTTCCTTCACAACACCTTGGGGCACTTTTTGTTACAATGTTATGCCCTTTGGTCTCAAAAATGCGGGGGCAACATATCAGAGGGAAATGACGGTCATCTTCCATGACCTCATACACATCATCATGGAGGATTATGTCGACGACCTATTAGGAAAATCCAGAACACGAGCATAACATCCTGCCATCCTGAAAAAGATATTTGAACAGTTAGAACACTACAAGTTGTGGCTAAATCCAAAAAAGTGTGTCTTTGGGGTCACGTCAGGGAAGTTGCTGGGTTTCATAGTCTCTCGCAGGGGCATTGAGGTTGATCCCACCAAGGTAAAAGCTATCCTGGACATGCCACCTCCATGCAATCTCAAACAGTTAAGAAGCCTCTAAAGGAAGATGCAGTCCATCCGTCGGTTCATAGCCCAGCTGGTAGACAAGTGTCAGCCATTCACTCATCTTCTAAAAAAAGATTCCACCTTCTGGTGGAACCAACAGTGTCAGATGGGCTTCGATAAAATTAAGGAATATTTAGCTCATCCACTGATATTGATGCCACCTATTCTCGGCAAACCCCTCTTGCTTTACATCTCCGCCACTTCAGTCGTGCTGGGGGAATTGTTGGAACAACATGATGAGTCGTCGAAAGAGAGGGAAATCTACTACATCAGTCGGACATTGGTTGGCTACGAGCTAAACTACTCCCCCATGGAAAAATCCTGCCTTGCACTCGTCTTTAGCACCCAGAAGCTCTGACATTACATGCTTAGCCATCCAGTTAAATTAATTGCCAAAATCGATCCATTGAAGTATCTGTTATCTAGAACCACTCTGACTGGCCGCATGGCTAAGTGGGTCATGCTCCTCAGTGAATTTGAGATAGAATATGTGGACTGCAAGGCTATTAAAGGACAAATAATCGCAGATCAGTTAGCAGAGGCTCCTTTAGTTGATACTCATCCATTGATCACAGAATTCCCTGATGAAGAAGTCCTCTTCGTTGATGAGACCCCCACGTGGACACTGTATTTTGATGGATCATATACACACAATGGATCGGGGGCAGGAATTTTATTAGTTACCCCTCAGGGTGACTACATTCCCAAGTCATTCAGGATAGCATTCTCATGTACCAACAATATGGCAGAATACGAAGCTCTCCTCACCGGCCTCAAAATTGCAAAACAGTGGCACATAACTCAGTTGAAAGTCTTTGGTGATTCTTTGCTAGTCATTAGACAAGTTAATGATGAGTTCCTAACCAAGGATGATAAGTTGTTACCCTACAAGCGCATGGTGGATGATTTCAAGAAATATTTAACCTCTATACAATTTGAACAGATTCCCAGGGTACGAAACAAAGCAGCTGATGCAATGGCCACTATTGGCTCCCTGCTGGACATGCCCAAGGACCGGACAAAATGTGAATTTCTTGTAGAACAACTTTTAATCCTAGCATATGATATCCCTGAGACTGATATGGTGTGCGATATCGTGGGTCCCACCTCCCCATGGTACCAAGACATCTTTACCTACCTCCATGATAACATTATACCCCCAGATCTTACACGTAATCAACATAAATCCTTCATTCATCGCTCCTCTCGATATGTCATCGTTGGTGATACGCTTTATCCTCGTGGGTATGATGGAATCCTCTTTAGATATCTGAATGAGACCGAAGCCCATGCTGCACTAATGGAAGTACATGGCGGTGTTTGTGGGGCTCATTCAAATGGTATGGCTCTGGCCAAAAGGATCCTACGAGCTGGATATTATTGGCCTACATTGGAACACGATGCTTGCGAGTTTGTGAAGAAGTGTCTTCCATGCCAACAACATGCAGATTTAATTCACGCCCCGACACAAGATCTTTAGCCCCTCCTGGCACCATGGCCATTTTCTCAGTGGGGTTTCGACTTGATTGGCAAGATTCACCCACCGTCATCCGATGGCCATACATTCATAATTACCGCCACTGAGTACTTCACCAAGTGGGTGGAAGCGATGCCTCTTTCACAGATCACTGGTACTCAGATTTCCAAATTCATCCTTTACCATATTCTCTGCAGATATGGTATCCTATCTACCATCCTCTCCGACAACGGAAAGCCCTTCAAAAACTAAGCCATGAAACACCTCTGTGACACATTCCATATCCAACACCGTTGGTCAATGCCTTATTACCCTTAGGGTAATGGTTAGGCAGAAGCGACCAACAAAACCCTTATCCGCATTCTCAAAAAGGTTGTCAATAACACTAGACGAGATTGGCACCTCCATATTCATCCTGCCCTCTGGGCATATCACACATCCATTTGCACCCCGACAGGCGCCACCCCCTACTCTTTGGTGTTTGGTGCTGAAGCCATCTTGCCAATTGAAGTTGAACTTCCATCATTGAGAATCTCCCATAAGAACCTTATCAGCGAAGAGGATGCTCATGTTGCACGGCTTGCACAGCTAGAATTACTGGATGAGCGAAGAATAAAGGCCTATGATCATCTGCAAGCATACCAAAATTTCCTCAAACGTCACTACAATAAGAAGGTTCATTCTCGGCAATTCTAGGTGGGCGAGCTTGTTCTTAAGGAGAACCAGCGCACTCAGCAAGACTGAGACAAGAAAGGAAAGTTTGAGGCAAATTGGTTGGGACCCTATATTATAGCCGCTAAATATGGATCTGGGGCATATAGGTTGACTACTCTTGAAGGAGAACCCCTTGACGAGCCCATTAATATCATGCATCTCAAGAAATTCTACGCCTAAATTTGCTCGGTTACCCCACCTTGTCAAAAAATCAAAAAAAATAAAAATAAAAATAAAAATCCAAAAATAGTCAAGAGAAATAAATTCGTCCTATGGTGAAAACCACCTCTTGGTGGCGCCTTGGATAAGTATGGATGATGAAAACCTGGTAATGGGTGTCATCCATAGAGGGCTTAATCATTATCTACCTGGAATCTTCATTATTTTATGCCTTCATCCGCACTATTGTCCTCACCCATCTCATCCTAGGCCATTTGGTAAATATTGATTGAGCATTGGACGACCCATCTAGCCTATCCCCCATTCCTGAGCTTTTCAGTATCCCACTCTGAGCGTACGTATTTCATTCCTCTCATTGTTATGTCTGTGTCATCATGTAGGATCATCCATCATGTCGGTCTTCACCTAGGTCCCATCTTGTCACATCCGTCAGTCGAACTATGTTGCCCCTGCGCTGTCACGTAGGCAAGGTCGGTCATTTGATTCACCCCTGGGGCATTAGTCTGTCATCATCGGTCACCATTTGTCTTCTTTTCGCTTTATCCATGGTCTTTTCTAGAACTACGAGGGCTCTGCGCTTTCATGTAGGCAAAGCTAATCTATGATCGGCCCCCGAGCCCTTAGGTCTGTAGGTTATGTCGGTCTTTTGTACTTTGTCATCAAATTATGCCCACCTCTAACCGGTTCTTAATAAACAAAGCTCCCTCGTGTTACAAGATATTGTCCCTAGGTAACATCCCGCGTCAACTAGGTCATTCTAATTTAGCATCCATCTTTGGTATCAACAGGATGAATCTTTCCTACCAGACCTCGTCAATCCCATCCATCACCTTTATCCTATGGCAAAGGACCTGTAGTCTTGATTATGATCTCTTGATGCTTTTGAGTTTTTTTTATCATTTTGGGTTCCTTCCCATCACTTGTTAGGGTCGCCTTGGTCTGCCATACCATGGCGTGCTTTGACTTGTTGAAATGAGGGCATACCTTGATCGTTTGTTTTGACTGATGTCTTCTCGATTTTCCCTCGTAAGACCCACCAAGATCTATGAGGTCTTGTGTTACGCTAGGAAAACTTTGTGTGTTTGTGGTTATTTCAACACCAGGCTCGACCGAGGTCATCGCGACCTCGGGGTGTTGGGATAACCTTCTTGTTTGTTATGTTTGTTTCATGCGTAGGGTACTCGTTCGCCTTGATCTTCCATATCAAGGTACTTGGTATCCTGCGCTATAGTAAAAATCAATGCTCCAAAGATGGAAAAATCTCATTTTCACTGCATTTTCACCACTTTGCATGCACCCTTCATTTCCACCATGACCATCACTTATGATTTCGGTTGTGCAAGTACTCTCGTTCTTTTTCCTCTTAAGTCCTCTTCCTCTCAGGATATTAATGGTTGTTTTTGGCAAATGCACTCTTCCATACACCTATCGCTTATCCGCTTTCTCATAATGGTCTTTATTGACACTTAGGTGCATTATAAACATTTACCCTTCGTTCCATAAATCATAAAATCAAATAAACATGCATAAATCGTCCATCCACATGTGCATCCATAAATCAGAAATCATATAAACATGCATAAATCGTCCATCCACATGTGCATCCATAAAACATAAAATCAAATACACATGCATAAATCGTCCATCCACATGTGCATTTATAAATCAGAAATCATATAAACATGCATAAATCGTCCATCCACATGTGCATCCATAAATCAGAAATCATATAAACATGCATAAATCGTCCATCCACATGTGCATCCATAAAACATAAAATCAAATACACATGCATAAATCGTCCATCCACATGTGCATCCATAAATCAGAAATCATATAAACACGTATAAATCATCCATCCACACGTACATCCATAAACCATAAATCATAGAAACATTTACATAAATCATAAACATGTGCATCCATACATCATAAACCATACATAATTATCCATTTTCATAAACAACTATGCATCCATCATCATAATCATATTAACATACATGTGCATCCATAAAACATAATCATAAAGCATAGACCATCCATCCATATAAACATGTGTATATATATGAAACCACATCGTGAATCATCCCATATAGCCGCATAAACAAAAATATCATGCATAGTGTCAATAAAGGCCATCGCATAATCAAAATAATAAACATCCTATCATAATACAATACATCTCCATCATATATCACCTAATGAAGATACAAAATCTAGAGATGTGGATCACCTCTACCCTCTGGCGACATGAACAAACTATCCATCCTCTGTCTGCCAAAAATAACCAATGTCCTGCATCTGCCCGCTCTACTATGAGCTGCCTACATCTGATCTCTGCGGAGAATCGGGTACTGGCCCTCTGTGTGCTGGAGTCCCTTGGTACTCACGAGTGGGTGTCCCCTGGTACTCACAGGTGGGTGTCCCTTGGTAACCGCCATATGGAGATGGAGTCCGCCGGTAGTCGTTGAATCCCCTGGTGCATGTCCCTAATGATTGGGACGACCTTGGTGGCGGTGGAGCCTGATTGATGTAGCGTGCTGTGCTGGATCTGGAACAACTTGCTCATATACCCCCTTCCAATAGTTCGCCTACTGCATAAACTCATCCCTCTTCTCAACTATCAGTCTCGCGGCATTCCGCTCATGCCTATACCGATCTCGATCTGTACTGATAGCCCGCCGCTCCTATACCCACGCCTCCTAAGCTAGTATCAATTGTTGTATTTGCTCTGAGCCTATATCCCTCTCTGCCTGCAACGCCTGTAACTGCATATGTAGCTCCTGCACATCTGTCCCTAGCCCTCCCCCCTCAACCAGTCCCCTCTGTAACTGAGCCCGTGCTGCATCCCTCTCAGCCTGTAATGTCTGCATCTGTGAATCTGTCGCATCCCTCTCCCTCTGTGCAGCCTGTCCCCGCGCCATCGCTGCATCTCTGTCCCTCTGCAAGGCCTGCAATCTCAGCTCAGTTGAATCCCGCTCTCGTCGCAAGCTAGATGCCTGTGATGTTGCTATGTCTCTCTCTCTATGAAGAGACTGTACCTCTACCTCAGCCACCTGCCTCTTGCTCTGTGCTACCTGGACCTGCGCCTGTAACACATCCCTCCCTGCCTCCAACACCTCTACCTGTGCCTGCGCCACATCTCTCTGTGCCTCCACTATGCGCACCCTGTCCCTGAGCTCCGCTAACTCTCTCTGCATACTCTCTGCATCCCCTGTCCCCCTGCTGACAACCTGCTGTGTCACCCCCTCTCCCACCAAACCCAATCCCTCCATCTGCATCCTTTGACTCTGCACCTCTACCCGCAATCTCTCCACCTCAGCCCGCAGGTCCACAGCTTTATCACGGCTCTCATCCCTCTCTCTCACCAATCTTTGCTCCTACTATGATACTAGCCTGACTAGCTCCATATAGTCTCTCTCACCCTGAGCAAATCGGGCCCGCCACTCATCCCTCTCAGCCTCCACTCCGATCTGCTCCGCCTCTGCCTCCTGCACTCGCTGCTCGCTCCGTCGCAATCTCTCCACTGTCTCTCTTAGTACCACCTCCAGATCCTCCCCTGTAGGTGGTGCTGTTGCTAGCGGTGCTATATCGTGCACATCTGAATCAACCTCCATCTCCCGCAGATGGTACCCCTCACTCTCGGCTGATAGCTCCATCTCGTCCACATCTATCACCCCAGGAGCTCCCTGCTGTGGCTATCCTCTACTGACTCCCGTTGTCTCTTTTCCCCCTTGTCCTCCTAGGTCCTTGCCCATCTCCTCTCTGACTCCGTATGCCTCCTCCCCTCCTGCTGTCTCCTACCCCCTGTCCTCCTAGGTCTCTGTCCATCTCCTCTCTGGCTCTGTATGCCTCATGCCCTCTGGTAGTCCTGGCTGTCTCTTGTCCAACCTCCTCCGCTCCGGCCCCACTGGCCCCGCCCTGTGTCCCCTGTGGCTCTCCTCCTCCTGCCCCTGGGCCTCTCTCCCCGTCAATCTCCCATCCCTGCCCTCGACTCCTCCTCTCCCATCACCTCCTCAAATTTCTTATTCTTCTATCCCTCCTCACTCCTCATCCTCCTCACACCTCCTCCCTCCTCCAACCCTCACAGCTCATTCCAGGTGGCCCCCAAGGGGATCCTCCTCCTAGGTCCTTGCCCATCTCCTCTCCTCGGGACTCAGATGCCCTCCCCTCCCACTGCCTCCCCCCACCCCCTCCTAGGTCTCTGGCCCACCTCCTCTCAGCCTCCTATGCCTCCCGCCTCTCCTCAGTAGTCCTGTCTCCCTCGTCTAACCGCCTCTCTCCGCCCCATTGGCCCTGGGCCTGTCCCTTGTGGCTCTCCCTCCTCAAAGTGCCTCGACCTCCTCTCCCCTCAGAGGACCCCATCCCTGCCCCTGGGCCCCTCTCCATCACCTCCTCAAATTTCATCCCTCCACACCCCTCCTCAAATTTCTATCCTCCACCCTTTCACCTCCCTCCCTCCGGGACCCCACTCAGCCCCGGCCCCATGTACCCCCGTGATCTCCCTCCCCCCCTGCCTTTCGGCCCCCTCCTCTCTCCCACCCTCCTTAGCCCTCCCCCTCCCTCGCTCACCTCCTCCCACTGCCCTCCTTTCACTCCTCCTCCGACACCAAGCCCTCAGGTTCTCGCCCCTCCTTCCTCAGATCCTCGTAGTCTCGTGAATCTCTCATCCTCCGGATCCAAATCCTAGTGCCTCTTCGATTGGCACCGCTAGTGTAATCCGCTCAAGTGGATGTCACCTGAACCACTCATCATACCGCCCCATCATCCCTACATCTCGTGGCCCCTCTCGCCTATCAGGATACGGTCTGAACACTAGTCTCTCAATGTCACTCCATACACTGCGCAAATCTAGCATTGCTCCCCATGGCCGCTCCTGTATCTATCGTGCAAATGCCACTCGGCCTGCCGGAATATCCTGTCTCATTCCAAACTGTCTCGTCACCTGATCTGGTCGATGCAACTCCACTACTCGTGGCTTGCTCCCAATAATGTAACATCAAGTGAAGAAGTAACCACTATGAAACCCCTCCTCCCTCGACCACCCCCTGAATCGCCGCATCATGTATGGCCTCCACACTATATCCACTACCTGCACATCATCAAACTATCTCCTCCACACGTCTACCTCATGTATCTCCTGGTACCACACTAGCATCCCTGCCTCTGACCCCCAACACCACGCTACGGGCTGCATGTCATCATGCTCACCCACCCTCACTATAATCAGCCTGGCAACGCGGATATGCTCCTTGGCCCATACCTATAGTATTGTGACGTTTGTCACACTCAGCTATTTCCTATAACAAATCATGTGCATGTCCCGATACAGCTGGGCTAACGTGCACATCCCCCACACAAACTATCCCTCTTGGCCCTCGATGATGTGCCGAATCACCTTGACCATCCTCATGTGAAGAAACCACCCACTCCGATCCGGCAGCAGTATACCACTAATCAACCCTGCCAGATACAGTGATAGTACTAGTACTCTGCACGACACCATCCTGTCCACATCCAACTGATCCCGCTGCACCGGTAGCTCGTCACTACCAAAAATAATGTGCACGGACTCATCCAGCGCCTCATCTTCTGACCAACACTCACTAATCGACAACCCTGATATCGAGAGCCTCAGAATCTGCCACACATCCTCTAGCGTCACTGTCATCTCCCTTGTCGGTAGGTGAAAGATCGACGTTGTCGAATCCCACCGCTCTATCAAAGCTGTCAACATGGCCTCATGGGCCTTGATCGTCGGATATGTCAGCATATGCAGTAATCCAACCTCTGCTAGTCTCTGGTGATCCTCCCTGGTCATCCTCGCTATGCATCTCCTCAACACCTCTGATCGTCTCTCTCGCACACGCAAAATCCCTGTTTTCTGTATACACGTAATACGATTTTTATCATTTTCATTCTTTTTTCCCTCGTCATTTATAGGTTCCTTCTCTCACTTCTTTTTCAAGGTTCTGGCCCATCCTTCTTCACTTCTCCTCTTTTTTTTCGGGCCAGCCTCCCGCCCTGCCATCCATCCTTCCCCTTTTTCCCCTCCATTTCCCCTACCCATCCCCCCCTTTCCACCCACTCACTTCTATCCCATCCCACCTCCATCCTTCCTCTTCCGCCCACCCCCATCCTTCCCATCCCTCCCCTTCAGCTTTTTCCCAACCCTCCCCTCTCCCTCACCATTTCCCCGCTGATCGCCCATCGGGTCAGCCACCACCCTCCCCCTCCGACACGAAAACCAATGCAAATTCAAAAAAAAAAAAACTGCCTCCTACCCATTTTTCGTCTCGTCTTCCTGGACAAAACCCACATTTTTGTTTTTCCAAAACAAATGCACAAATGACTCAAAATCACAAAGTTAATTTTTGGACTAACCTGGCGTGGTACGACACGGTGGGTGAAAAATAGCCGCCTCTCGTCGGCCCAGTGAATGATGTCACTGTCGTAGTCCAGCATCGTGTCTGCTCTCTCTCGCCGCCTCTTCTTCCTCTCCTCCTTCTCCTCTTGCCAACTGTCACAATGAGCAATAGGTAATTCTACAATTACCTTTTATCCCCTTTTTACCTTTTCCCTCCTTTTTTAAATTCAGGTCTTTTTTCCTCTTTTTTTTACCACAAATTTTTCCAACTAATTCATCCAGCCTTTTTCTTCCTGGGGCCGCCATTTGCACACTGTTTACCCGATTGACTCCGTTCAAATGCTATTCTTTTCATTTTTTCGTGCTCTTTCCAACAACATATACCACTCCTTACTTTCGAGAAGTTGACCAGGGCTCCCTTTTCCTCCCCCATCCCCCTTCTCGAGGGGGCATACCCTACCATCATCTCCTAACCCGTCAATCTAAGCCTACCTTCACTGGACTGGGGCATCCTCTCCACATCCCCTTCGTTTGGGGCAGTTCGCACTCACTTCCCCATGCTGGGGCATCTCTTTTTTTGATCTCTTCCTCTATAGAGTCACTGCATTTGTTTTTCTTTGAAACCCTATTATTCTAATAGTATTTCAAAGAGAGGCAAAATGTAGACGTCCAATTTGATCACTTCCATATGATCAAACACGTCTCCTTATTCATCCAGTTGCTTATCTCATCTGTTAATATTAATTAAACCATTTTTTTAATTAATACCCTGCATCTTACATAAGGGTCCTAAAGTATTTAATTTAATAAAATACTTTACCCCTCTTCGTCCTCTAAATTAAATAAATATACCATTTTGTTTAATTCAGTCATATTCCACTTTTGGAATTAAAATTCATTTTTTTAATTCCTCTTTTCTCTCTCATGGTCACATCCTCCAACTTTTGCAAGTTGGTCTCTAATCCATCTTAATTACTTCATCTTCTTCTAATTAACTAGGGTTAGCATGTGCACACCCTTAATCATCATTAGGGTCATATCCTCCATAATCTCCCACTTGCTTCTAATGAATCATTAGTCCATCTAACTAAGTATTTGCACAACCTTAATCATTTGGTTAGTCTAAACTAATCCTCCTCCCACTTATGGCATGTGTCCTTAGGTCAACCTTATTAAAGGCTTTCTCCTTTTGGGCAAGGTACTCCACTTCCCCATGTGAATTTTTAATTCACCTTTTAATCCCCCATGGCACTCAAAAGGAATTTTTAATTCCTTCACTTCTTCCCACATGTCCTTCACTTATTCTTTATTCTTTCCCATTTCCCCATGAGAATATTTGAGGAATTTTTAATTCTTCACATGTCCTCTCACCCACATGAGGACAAGGACCTCCTTTATGAGGAGATCTTGTCCAATCCTAAGGTACTTTGTACCCCCCTCCATGTCATGTACCATCCTTCCACCTCATGTCCACTTCACCTTTTAGGGCTATATCACATGCCACATGTCAAGATGTGAGGGCTTGTGAGTTCTCAAATCACCTTAGCCCTACATCTTGATATTTGGTGGCTCAATCTTGACCATCCATCTCTTCTAGGAATTCTCAAAATTCCTATAAATACCCCCTCTTTTCTCTCATTTTGGAAGAGATCATTTTGCTAGTCAAACTCTTGCAATTTTATTTCTCAATCTACACTTAGCCATTTTCATGTTTTCATCCACTTGCACTCATCCTCACAACATCATTTAGCTTGCATCTTGTGCCATCCAAGGAGCATACACATCGAAGATCGAAGGGCCAACCAAAGGATCGATTCGAGACAAGGTATAAAGTTCCATTTGTTGTTTTTTATCTTGTGTTGTTTCCAACTTAGGCTAATTTTGAGGTGTAGGTTGTTTTGGTGTTTATTCGCACTCTTTTATTTGATGCTTGTTTTCTAACGCTCACATTCGACCTATCATAGTGACAAAGGAGGATTCTATAACCATGACTTGTGCAGTGGGGGGTGGAAGCAAGGTGGATAAAGATATCCATTGCGGGTGGAGAAGTAGCAACTACTTCTTGAGAAGTAGGCAGTGGGGCAGGAGCGGTGACTGTGAGAGTAGAGGCAGTAGGTGGGGACTTTGGTTGTTCGGCCTCTAGTTCTTCTCCTTCATGGAGCGGGTCCTCCTGGATAGTGGGAATCTCTATGAAACTGCTCGATGTCTTTTTCTTATTGGAGGGTTCACCCTTCGAGGCTTTTCTTGAGTACAGCCTAGGTTTAGGTTGTCGTTCATCCATCTCTTTTCTCTTTCTCAACCTGGTGGTGGGAGGAGATTTTAAAGTTTCTCCAGATGGGGCAGCAACTATCCCATTATTTGTCTCACTTCCCAGTTCGTCTTCAAGTTCACCATATGTTAGGGTAGATCCTGCTAGCTTCAATTGGGTGATCTGCTCATCAATCCATTCTTTTGTTCTTTACTCGGCTTTGTCAAAATATTGAGGTCATTGACCTCTTCTTCACCCCAGTCTATCAATGGCAGTGGGAGATTAACAACTGCACCATATCGAGGATCAATCACTTTATTTTCATCCTCCATTATTTGGTCTGGCACAGGGAACAAGTTGACCCTCTTGACAAAGTACGTAGTCATGCACATGTAGTGCCTCATTTTCACTTCTTTTTCATCCTTACAGTTGGCCCAAAATTCCTCGACATCATGTAAATGGGCGTGTTCAAGCCCGACCATTTTCCTGAGTTTGTCGTAGGGGTCCATCCATGACTGGGCAGTGTGGAACTTTAGGTTATATTTGAAAAGTTCTTTATCTGAATGGTCTGTACACTTGGATGTGTGGAGCTCATACATCCCTTGGCTAAAGGAGAGGGGATAGGGAATCCCTGCCTTATGTTTGTTGCTTAGGAGGGCGTGTGCACGCTGCAACTACCGAGAGAGCTCTAGCAATATTATCCGGTCATTTGGGAATTGGGGCAGCTTGTATGGTTTCTCTAAGAAACCTTTGGCTTGGATGTATGTGAATTTAGGGAACTATATGAACAAGAAGCCGAACTGGTGGATGTAAGCATTGGAACAATGGGAGACTCTCCTTTCGAAGTCACCTCCAAGCAGCATGAGAACATGGCCTATGAAGGCATCATTGACTCTGCAGTAGTCCTTCTTGAAATTATTATATTGAAGCTGAGGGTACCTGTCATAGACATTTAATTCCCTGCCTGGAGGCTCATCAAGAGCTTGAAACAAGCCTCTATATTACATCTGGTCAGCTAGTAAATAGACCAAGTAAGATGTCATATAGAAGTGCGAGGTCTTTTTCACAACCACAAATTGCTCGTGCAAGCAATTACTAATTAATCCTGCCCAGTAGAATTTGGTTTTGCCTTAGAGGATCTCTTCCATGAAGTATAACATTCACTCCTAGAAGTAGGTAGCATTTGGAAGGCCCATAATTCTGGTCAATAGGGTTACCAAGTCATGGTAATCCTCATAGAAATCATTGTGAAAGAGCTCTTGGGGTACTTTAGCTGCACTACCCCTCTTTTCTTTTAACCAGTACTGGTTGATGATTTTTTTGCACTTGAGGGGGTTTGCATCCCACATCTCCTTGAAAGCTTCTTTGGATGCTTCCTCCATCTCTTTGAATGTAGGGATATGAAAAGCCTTCCCTATTGATTTGGCAGACAAATCATCCAAAACATTCCCATTTCTATCCACTATTGTTCTAGACTCTTCTTGATATGCCTCCCTGTAGGCCATTACAAGCTCGGGAGCAATGAGGGTAGGCAGGAAACCGACAGCCTTGTCCAACCCACTACTTCTAATATTTCTCACATTTTCTGTTGTGGGGTTGATCCAGACCCTTTGTTTGAACTCATCGATATCTATGTGTCTGATATTTGTATATGAGATCTCCCTCCAATCTGTGGTGACCTTGGAGTTGAGGGGTTCCACTTGGAACTTGTACTTCATTTAATCTTTATCCTCTTTTCCCAGGGTGCCTTGGCTAACTTCTTTCCCTTGTCTTTCTCCATGGTCGCCACCGAAGATCCTGCACCTAGTTCCATATATCCTGCGGGTGAGAGAGAGTAGAAAACATTTTCAAGTATAAAACAATAGGAAAGTTAGCCGAAATCTTGCAAAACGATGTTACATTAAATAATTCATCATTTGAGAATCCTAACATCTCTTCCAGATTGACATTAACCTTTCATTGGAGGAAGTTATTACAAGGCGGGCCCAGGGGTACGGACTTCCTTGGGCTAATGGACGTTTTGAAGGCAGCTACAAGAGGGATGACAATCAGGGCACGACAACTCACATGTCCCAACCCGCATCAAAGTTTAGGCACTAAGTGGGATCCACCAAGGAGGTCAGTTCATTTAGGCACGTGGGTCGAGATCATTTTGAAGTTTTGAAGGAGTGAAGACCACCTTTTAAGCATGCGGGATCAGAGAGCAGCTTGGCTGTTTGGGGTTTTCCTGTTGAAATGGCATTGGGAAGGTGGTCATCTGCAGGCGGCGTCCCACCGTGCATGACCTGCAGACTCAAGAGACAGTGACTCTTTGCTGTCGAAGTGCAAGATGTCTAGAAAAATGTGGGTCGGGAGATGCGGGATGGCATTGAGTTACGATCATTTGGAACGACTGAGGCCAGATGATGGTCCAGCGGAGGAATCCCGCATCATCGGGCTTGCAAAGGGTTGCAACATCTATTCATTTATCATTAGTTAAGAGGCAATGGAAGGGTCAGGCTCCGCTTAGCGGGCTGATAGATGTATGCAACTATTTTGTGATGACGAGAGTAGGACAAAAGTCCGCAAACAATGACCCCCAGGAGATGGTCTGCATAAGGCTTAAGACTTGATTATTTTTTGCTTTTGGGCTTAGACGAACGTGGCGGGCTCGAAACCCGCATTGCGGAAGGCTGGTATGCAAAGGCCATTTGGAATGAGGGATAGACCACGATGACCCACAAACAGAAGTCCGCGGGGTGAGGGTTGCAAGGAAGTTTGAACTTGGCCATTTAGAGCACAAATGGAACTAGCTGGTAGAGGAGAGGTTGGGACCTGCTGGTCAGGTGGATGCTAAGCTTTCACCATTTCAGGTAGCCGTTCATCCATCGGAGAAACCCAGATGGAATTTCGCAAGTGGAAGTCTGCAGGGCTAAGCTCACAATTGACCAAGACTTGGAGATTTTGGCAAAGTTGGAATTTGGTGGGAAATCAACGTGGCAGGGTCCGAGCGCTAGGAGGTCATGGTTGGTGAGACATTCAAAAAGATGAATTTTGAAGGGTGCTCTAGAGGTGGACCCAAGAGGGTCGATGGATTGCTTCATTTAGGCTTAGGGAATCTGAACCAAGTTTAAGGTGGCCGAGCAGAGGGAGCCTCCCGCTGGGACGAACTCAATGGGGGCATTTGCCGTTTCAAATTTAAAAATGTTTCAAAGGATGGCGACAATGATGACTATGGTGTGGAACCATAGAGCATGGATGCTTTGGTTGATGAACGACCATGGAGATATCAAGTTCCGCACGCGGGCGATAAGACTATTTTCACCAAGTTTTAAAATTCTAAGAGGTGGGTTTTGTGCGCCTTGGTTTACTCTACTATTCATCAAGTTTTCTTTTACCCAGATTTAATAACTTTGCAAAATTAAAGAAAAATTAGGACATGGCTCGTGGACAGAAAACCTACGTTTGAAACCTGATGATGGACGCTAAGGAAATAACCACCAATGACCTAGAATCGGCGAATGAATGTGGCGGGCGCGACAACGACATTTGCAGGGCTCTCTGACTCACTCTGAACAACTGGTAGATGAAAATGATAGCTCAAATCGAGCTATTTATAGAAAATAGTGCATTTAATGCACCTCATTAATGTTTGTATGGTGGCATTGAAAGTTGGTGGGCAGTCATTTTGAAAATGACCGCGGGAAGGGTAGAGTCCGTCGGGCGGACGACAACCAGACGATGGTCGTTGTCCGGCAATGGAAACGACACCGAAGGATGCAGGTCCCAAATAGTAGAAGGTCAATGGATGAAGGTCATTTGGAATGGTTGGGAGGTCAGGGAAATCGGTGTGGGGCACCCCACAAGGGTAGACCAACCCAATTCCAAAGATGCTAGTTCTATAGAGTAAAGGCAAACAACTAAGGGAACTCTATGAAGGCCTAAAGCCTTGAAAATTTAAGAGTGGAGAAAATGGCCAACTCAAGATGACATATCTAAAGCTCATTGACCATCCATGACACAAAATAGAGGGCATGCAAAATAAGGCGATGATAAAAGTGACCTGGTGAGGTGAAAAGAAAGAGGGTCCCCATTTCGAACGGGGCGTGTGTGCTAAAGGCACAACACTCACACCATCATACACCCCATATAAATCATCTATCATCCCATCATATGTTCCTCCACCTAATCTGCAAGATGATCTAACATCACAATTGAAAAAACTCTCACAAGAAATGCAGAACCTTCGCATGGGCAAGACAAAGAAACCTCATACACAAAACTTGTTTCCTTATCCATTTGACCAAAACATAGCAATGATACTATTCCCTCTTGGTTTGAAAATCCCCAAATTTGACAAATATAAAGGGAGATGAAGTCTTGTGGACCACATGAAAGAATTTAATGTCATGTGCATGGAAGTGGCTTACAATGATTCATATCTAATGTACCTCTTCCCTAGAAGTTTAACAGGTCATGCTATGGATTGGTTTTCTCATTTTCCTCTTGGTATCAAAACCTTTCAAGAAATCATTGATAAATTCATCAATCACTACTCCTCCAATCTTGACATGGATGTTAGTCTAGAATAATTATACACTCTTAGACAAAATCTAGGGGAAACCTTCACTAATTTCTTACAACGATGGAGACAAAGAGCTAGTAAAAGCAAGTGGCCTCTTCATGAAAAACAAGTGGGAATCATCATAGCTAATCTTGATCCAAATCTATCATTCCACTTGAAAATTCAATGCATCACATCATATGACGAACTAGTCCCTAGAGCCCTTAACATTGAAAGAGCTCTAATATCATAAGGAAATACTTAGGTTTACAAAGACAACCGTCTTTGAACTAGTTCAAATGAGAAACCTCATGTCTGGGATAAAACCAAATATGTAACAAATGATGGTGTAGTAGATGCTAAGGTAGTCCTATGTGCTCCTAAACCTAATAAAAATCAAGTTGCTAACATCCAGTTGACTGTGCAACAAACAACACCACCTCAGAGCAATCAGATTAGTAACACCAACATGCAACAAAGGCAAATCGGTAACATGAACAACTATCCCAAACGCAAGTACACATAGTTATAAGAACCCATTGAGATGATCATGAAGAAATTGGTAGAGTCAAATCTGATAACACTTCCCAACTTTGAAAACTACCAAGAACCACGAGAGAAACCATCCTGGTACAACGAACGTGATCTCTATGACTTTCATAAAATTAAAGGGTACAAAACAAAAAATTGCATGAAACTCAACAATATCATCCAATATCTCATAGAAAATGATACCATACCTGTTGAGGTACCAGCTGGGAATCAAGATCTCAAGATATACAAGAACCCTATGCCAGATCATAACAAAGAAAATAACAATGGAAAAGCTAAGGATTACACCAATGTGTAGCATACTTATTCTAATGTAGTTACCTCCTATGATAGCGTTATCACTGTTGTCACTATCAAAGGAGCTAATACAAAATGTGGAGTCACCACATGATGTGGAAAAATAACCGTTCAAGTAGTCCCATCTCAATCTAGGACACAACCTAATTTTCCTGCATCTAATCCTAGCAAGAAGTGAGTGTCGTGGAGGGAACCCAATGGGGTTAAGCATCTAGTCATCCCCTACGAAAAAGTGCGGTTGGGGTAAAACCTGCGTGGAATCCAAAAGAATACAGTCTTTCACAACCTTAGGAGTGTACATTTTCTTGATGTGTATTTATCCAAGTTTTTTAAAATCAAACAAAACATCACATATTGGAAGTGAAAACCCTGATTAAAAATTGTATTCAGTGAAACAACCAAGTCTCCCATTGAAAAATTAGGAAAACCAAGCAAATTCCCAAAGAAACTTTCAAAAAACCAAGTCTGAAACTGTTTTGGTGCCTTTTGTCTATGTTTTGGTACCTTTTTCTAAGCACAAAATAGTGACCCAGGTTCATTTCTTGTCTGACAATCAATTTAATCTTGGGAATCCTCAAAAGTACTTAACCAATCCTTAGGTAAAACAAAGTCTAAACATGTGTGTTACCAAATGATTTCATGAAAGATAAAAATTTGGAAACCAAAGTTCAAACCTCTTAGTCCAAAAGAACACCAAAAATATCTATCAACACTTTATGAATTTAAAGAGAGGTTGGCCTTCAATTTCTAGAAAAGAGCTTGCAAGAACAATCCTGAATTATACATCTTTTACTATTGTTAAAATCCACAACTTTTCCAAATATTTGAGTACCTCATTTAGGAAGAAGATTTACCGTCGGTTTCACAGTTTGAACTGAAAATTTGAAACTTTCCCAAAGTCCAAGATCATTCCTTAGATACCTTAGAATTCAAACTTGTTAAAATCAACCTCTACAAGTGGAATTTTCTAACCTAAGCCAAGATCTAACGTCACAAAGTACCAACATCATCAAATTTATCACACCTTTGATTATTAGGCCTAGTTTCATCATCAAGATTTATCATCCTCTCATCACGAAATGAAGCTATATAGTCAAATCCAACCTAGTCTCATTAGAATTTGTCATTCTATTTGACTTAGTTGTAACCCTTGGTACTTTTCCAAAACCTAGATCAAAGTTTAGTCTAAACCATAATACTTATATGCCCATTCAAACAAGGTTGCAAAAAAAAAAAGCTCAAGGAAAAGGGACTTGAAAATGAAAACATTGAAGAGCCAAACATTGAAACTCCAAACATTGAAATTTTGACCATTGAAACTCCGATCATTGAGACTCAAAATACTGAAACTCAAAATAGTGAAACACAAAACATCATGGCAGAGGCTGAAGAGAATCCTTTTCATGGACTCAACAACACTAACAAAGAAGAAATAACCGAAGAAGATATCCAACACGTTGAACAAGACCCCAATTTCCACAAGTGTTTAGAAAATATTTTTGAAAGAAATGGGGAAAAATACCTCCTTATGCTAGCTAAAAAAGGTGCTAAATTGCCATATGACTTTGATGTGAACCAATTGAAAGCACCACCTAAAAAGCCCAAAAATGATCTTGAACAAGTAGTTGCTCTAACTCACCAAATGAAAAAACTTCAACAACAAATCTAGGATATGCAAAGGGAAACAACCACAAAAGGATATTTGTTGTCAGACATCTATTCTTATCCATCTGACAGAAATATGGACATGAAACCTTCTCCAAAAAAAACTACATCATCCAAGTTCAATTTATTTAAATTCTTGAAAAAGTTAAATGAGAAGCCCAAATCTCAGTCCTTGAACACAAAGGATATTAAGCAATCTTACCATGTCATGCATCTATCTTCATCTCCCACAAGTCAAAATAAATCTCAGGATTCTTTTATCCAAGTTGACGATTCCATCCAACCACCTTCTTCTATCATATCTTCTATATCCAATGATTCATGTCAATTTCTCAGTCCAAACCATGTTGTCATAGACTCCTCTACACCTCAAGATCAAAATATTCTTTCGACTTCATCCAATGATACCAAAATTCCACAAGTTCTTCCAATCTTTGACCAAGACCGAATCTCTGAAGATTTTTGTGATGATCCCCTCCTCTCACTTTTCATCCACGATGTCTCCTTTCCATCTCAAGAGAAAAGTATCCTTTTGAGTCCTTCTTCCACCCCATCTAATGAATTCATACCATCTCATGATTCCATTGGATCCCAGGAGCATGATAATTCTTCCATCCTATCTAATAATGTCCTATCACCTAATGATCAAGATGTGCTTTCTATAAAATCTCATGATTCCCTTACTCATCAAGATCAAGATATGCTTCAATTCGAGGATATGATTTCATTCCATGAAGATGCTCATCCTTCTCAAGATCAAGATATGCCTTTCATACCACCTCATGATGATTCCACACCTAATAAAGAGCAAGCTACTCCATCTCCTACATCTCATGATCCTTTTCCAAGTCAAGATCAAAACACCCCATCACCCCCATGTCAAGATCCTATCACACCTATACTAGCCATCCATGAACCCCACACCTACAAATTGGGATCATCCACCTTTATCTAATCCAGTTTACTTCCAACACCTATCCTTTCATACATATCATATCCTCCCCAAAATATAATTGCATATTGTTTCACAAACAATGCATATCCCATTGGTAAACAAATGTGTCAAAGTATGAACTACAAAGGCAAAGGATTAGGCCTTCATGAACAAGGTATCCTAGAACCCCTTTTTTCTCAAGAAAACCTATATTACCATGGCATTGGTTATACACCTAAGTTTCCTAGTCCATCGAACCTACCATCTATTGTAGGTCCTCATCCTAATCCACCAAACCTTCCATCTATCTTAGGTACTCATCCTAGTTCATCAAACCTTCTATCTATCCTAGGTCCATAGTCTATTTCTGAAGAACAACAAAGGCACACATCCTTGACACCCTTTCAAAATTCTACCTCCAACAACTCATCTATGATACCTCCATACCATTCATCTCAATCCACCCCTCCCATTGCTCTTGGAAGCAATTTGGGTGCCAAATGTCAAAAGCTTCTATATCAAAATCCACATGTGTCAAAGGATCAACATGTCTCCTCGAAGAGGCATGCAAAAATAAAATAAAATTTCAAAAGGCCACAAAGGCCCATCAAAGAAAAAAGGAAATTTTCCAAGACCACAAAGGTCCATAAATCAAAAGGAAATTTCAAAAGGCCACAAAGGCCCATCAAAGCAAAAAGAAAAATTCCTAAGACCACAAAGGTCCATAAATCAAAGAGAAAAATCTAAAAGGCCAAAAAGGCCCACAAAGCAAATATCAAAGTCAAAAATCATGTGGATTCCTAAAAGTCTCATAGAAGTAATAAAATCCAATTTGGCATCCAAATCTACTAATCCAAAAGCTTCCTCCAATCTTCCATTTAAAAACCTATCACCTTCCAAATCCATTTTTCCTCCATCACTCCACCACCCTTCAAGGTGTGTGCCAATGTTGATCTTTCCATCCTTTCCATCCATACATCAACAAGCCTTCCACCCTCCTATCCATTATCCAACATTCATCCTCCATTATTCTCCTTTAATCCAAACCTTTGGATAAGTCCTTAGTTCTTCAATCATACCTTTAATAGGCCAACATTTATGAGTCTAATCCCCATTACCATGGTTTATTAGAGGGATATTTGGTCGTGAAACTTGATGCTTAAGTCCTTCTTCCATCTCCCTATCATTCATATCCTATTTTCCATATTCCTCTTGCACTCTACACTTGGGGGGCAAGTTTCGTCCATCTTATCATTCCTTACATTTCCCACCTTTGATCTTGAAAAAGTTAAGGATCTTCTTGAACATCATATATCTTATCCTATATGCATTATCCATATCTTTCATACCATACCTTTCATCTTATCCATATTCCATCATTCTTACTAGATACATCCTTCTTCTCATCCTTGGTCTTGATGAGGAATAGGGGAAAAATACTTGGTCCTTGTGTCCATATCTTATCTAGTTGATCTAGATCATCCCATTCATTATATTTATCCTCGCTTTCTTCCATTCCATATCTCCTAGCTTATCAAAATCCATGTCATCATGTCCCTTTGCAACCTTGAATCTTATCATGCAAATCATATTTGAGCCTAGTTGTAAAACATTATCCAATCCTCATATATTTTGTCAATCAATCATCAACAATCATCAATCTTATCTTTATTATGCCTTATGGAATCAATCATTTTTGGCATCTTAATCAATCAACCATTATCATCTTTCGACAAGAGATATGTTGCTTGTGTCACATGTTTTGCAGTGAATCTTTCATTTTGATCTATCATTTAACCATGGTTGCATTACCTCTATTGTGGGGCATCTTGTTCCTTAAAATGGTCATATCATCTCATTCCATCTTAAATATCCTGAGAAAAATCCCAAAAAATCAGAAAAAGAGAAAAATACAAAAAGAGTGAAACAATCAAAAAAATCAAAAAATCCAAAAAAGTGCAATAAAAACAAGTAGTGAAAACTTGGAAACAGGCGCTATTTGTGATAGGTAAGCTTTTCCATCTATTTGAGCATGCTGACCATTCACTTTCACCATTCATTTTCACCATCCATCTACCTATTCTTTGAAAGCTCCATGTATATATCCTGGCATCGCGGTCATGTCTCACCCTAGACTGGGGGAAAAATCCTGAACTCATTGGGGGAAAATAAACATTGAGCTTGAACCAACAAAAAAAAAATAGGAAGAAAAACACAACAATAACAATGATTAAAATGCAATCCAACATTGAACATCATTCACCATCAAAAACACATCAAACATCCATATCATATAAAAATCCAAAAATAGGTCAAAAGTCAGTCACAAAGTCAAAAAATAGAGTTGTCTTGTCGAACTACATTGTCTCTAAGCTTAAACATAGGTAAGGATAATCTTTGATTAGCCCCTGAGACACCCTAGGTCAAGTCCTTTAGTGGTTCATTGTAATTAGTTGTCATCTCTCATCTGTTCATATCTTGGTCCTATAAATCAGTTGAGTCAGTCGAACTACGTGGTCTCTGCTTGTATAACATAGGCAAGGCTAATCTTTGATCAACCCCTGAGGCCCCTAAGATAGGTCTTTAGGTTAGGTTCTTGGTCAAAATCTCAAAAAACACCTAAAAATTGGAAAATAAAAAAATCCCAAAAACATTAGAAAATCAGACATGAAATCAAATCAAAAGGATGATGCTCTTTTGAATCATAGGTTATCAGGTGTATAGGATCAATCGGTACATCTTACGTGTCTACATTTTTCCCCTCTTTGAAGCAATGTACCCACTGCATTGGTTCAAAGAATAACCTTGTCATGATCAAAATTCAAAATTTTCTCAATTTTTTTAGATGCCCTACTGCTGCCTCAGCGAAAGAAATATGCTGGTATACTACCCCCCTTGAGAGATCGAACGCAAAAATTTGGATTTTTAGGTGATCTTGCGAAAAAAGAGGACAAGGTACATGATTGGTCCAGGATGCCAAAAATGTGCCAAAACATGAAAAAATGATGCAAAACGACCCTTCGATTAGGTGAAAATAGGATCAGGGGTCTGAAACCCTCGTTGGACGGCTAAACAAGGTCAAAAAACCCTAACTTTAAAGCTTAAATAGGCCTCGAGGGGCCACTTCCAATTCATTTGCACATTCAGCCTTTAGAGATTCTTCACTTTTGAGCTCGGACCATTGTTTGAGATTATGCAACGCGTGCTTCCAAGAAACATTTTTGAGCACATGCGAGTGTACCAGCGACTCCTAGGCATAGGACCACTAGTATGTGAACCTTACTTGACTTGTTTTTTCATCTTTTGTGTGCTTTAATTAGGGTCCAAAGGTCAAACAAGTCAAGCAACACTATTTGGCACTGCTGAAAGCCTTGAATTGGCACCACACAACCTTAAAGTGCACCGGTATTGAGTTTGGTGCCACGACAATAGATTTTAGCAATTAGGGTTTAGGCTTCAAAGTCTGCGGCACATGCAAATTGCATCATGGTGGTCCAGTTTGTAATTTAGTTTTAGGGGTCAAAATGAAACATGGTCAAAATGCGTTGCAACAGTGGAGTTTGGACTTTAGAGGGTTCCAACGACGCAGTTTGGAACTTTCAAACAAGGACGCATTTGCAATTAGTGACACATTTGCTGTTTTGGTTGCTCAAACTCCAAACAAGATCTTGATTTTTTACAAAACTTGATGTGGTGACTTTTTTGGTGCAGGAGGACATGGAGCCCGTCCATTCATGAGAGCACAAATCCTTGATTATGAACAAATTGAATCAAAATTCTAGTTTTCATGAGTTGTTGTACGAGCACTTGGGAGCAATTGGGCTTTGGTACGTCACATATGCTCCAGCCATCAGGACACACCTAGGGATGATGACAACACTGGTGGAGAGGTGGCACAGTGAGACATCCTCGTTTCACTTCCCTACAGGTGAGGTGACAACGACCTTGGAGGATGTGTGGCATATTCTTCGATTGCCAATCCACGAAGAGCGGGTCATCTATGATGTGGACATTGGGATAGAGGCTTGTTATGAGGTCATGGGCCTTGATGAGATTACTTTTATAGAGGGACATATAGAGTTAGATTGGTACAAGACTTTAATGCTGACATTCAAATTGATTGTAGCAACCATCATCTTAGGGCTTGTAGCATTAGATCGACACGACCAATATTTTAGTTCGGGATGGGGTCTTGCCTGGGAGCGGATGCTCCAATGGAGAGAGTGCTTTGCATGGGGTCTAGTGATGCTGGCCTCCCTTTACCATGACTTACATGAGTTTTCATATTGCGATAGCAAGGCTATCAGGGCAGGAGTCACACTTTTTCATATCTGGGCCTAGGAGCACATTGTAGTGCTTCGGCCATGAGTCACACTGGTCTACATGGAGCCAAATGACCTAGCCATCTAGAGATATAGGGGTGGACTGAATTTTACTCACACAAGGGAAAATGACATCTATTACTGGTGGAGGGTCATCAATGAGATGACCATTTTTATTTTGAGGCCTTGGCTTGGCATGCCCACCTAGTACGACGATGTTCAGTAGCTCTTCTTTGCCAGCCAGGATAGACTGATGCAAGGCAAAGAGCATACAATGATAGAGTGTTATATCTTGGATCGGGTTGCAGGGCAATTCAAAGATGTGCAAAACTGTTCTGATGACCAGTATGTGGTGATATTTGTGTGTACTATGAGGGAGACCACATGGGGTCGCACGATCCCTCCGGATGAGGCAATTGACTCTTTCAGACAATTGGTGGCTAGGCCATGGCCATATGATTAGGGTCCAGTGGACCTAGGGACAACATAGGCCTACCAAGATTGGTTTCATCCATTGGTTAGATTGACAGTGACTGGTGCATTATTACCACAGAGGAGACCCAGAGGCCGATCAATAGGGTGGGGGCGAGGATGAGGAGGAAGAGGAGATGGGAATAGAGACAAAGACAGAGGAGGAGGTGGACCACCTCTAGATCAAAGGGTACAGAGAGACCAGGTGTTTGGAGATCGACAAAGAGATGGGGATAGGCAGAGAGATGGGGACAGATAGTCACCGAGAGATTAGTAGCAGTAACCACCACCACCGCCACCACCACCCCAGCCAGATCAAAGAAATGCACTGATCCAGTAGCTATAGGTATAGGTTACCACCTTGACAATTGAGAGGGATCAGGTGAGAGTTGAGCAGGATCAAGCCATCCAATAGAGACATGCCATTGAGCTACAGTTGGCATAGGAGATTGGTCATCATCAGCAGCTAGAGGCCACACAGGGCAGGACCGTCCCTGTGAGGATGTATCGTGAGGCAGTCATGGAGGCATAGTATTATAGGGTAGACTACCAGCAAGCAGTGCCTTAAGCGGCATTGGTGGTAGACTTCTCACAACAGACAGGGTAGAGGAAGGATTCGTCAGGTGAGGGAGTAGCCATCAGGGCTAGCCTCGCATTTTTGATCAGAGACAACATTCTTTTCGAGATCCATGGGCTCCATTTTTTATAGTCCCGTGGGAGATTGTATTATATTGATTGATATACACATATTTGATCCTAATTCTTGTACCATGACAATTGTATTATTATTTTGATGATATATCAGATGATATGATTTGATTTGATGCATGATAATGTGTTCTATCTTATTTATGCATGATGGATGGATGTATTTAATTTCCTATATGCAATGATATGACTCTATCTTATGTGATGCCATGCGATGTATGTTTCTATATGATGATGTGATGTAGTGATTATGTAGATGTTTATGGATGGATGGATTTCTTTGTTTAGTTATCTTTCTATGCACTTTTTATGATGATGTATGGATGGTGCAAATGCTATGATATGCAAATGGTTTAAAAATGCTTAGACTAATAGATCTATATTATGCACCTAATGGATGATGATGATAAAATGTATGAGATGTAATGACATATTATTTTTCTTTTTCAATATCTTTCTAATGTATGATGCGATGATGCACTTATGGATGTCATGACGATGCACATGGTATGATTTGATGATGCTTATGTGATGATACTTTTATGTTTATGCAATGAATGAAAATGTATGGTTTATGAAATGCTTAGAATAACTAATCTATATTATGCAATGAGGAAATTCAATGCATGCGAGATGATTAATTTTTCCTACATGACATGTCATGATATGATATGCATTATGCTGATGGTTTGTGGATGCAGGATGGATGCATTAGCGATGATTTTGATTAACTGTCATGGTACCATGTTAGCACGGAAAGAAGGAAGAAGAAATAAGAGAATCCAAAAAGTCAAGCTTATTAGAGATGATGATGATAATGATCATGATGATTTGCTTACCAAGAACTGGGACTTTAAAAGGGTTATTTACCTTATGTTTGATAACACACGTAGGCACGATGCATCAAGGTATAAAGAACCTAGATGGCATTGCACCTAGTGTGATGGACTTTGAATCGACAATCATATAGGAGTACTCTTGTTAACACCTAACATACAAAACTTCATTCAAAATGCAATTCAGATATTCCAAATATCTTGGACCAAAACATAGGAAGGAAAGCCTTCCTATGTGGTCAACAAGACACCTAAAAAATCCTCCCTACACCTAAACAAAGCACACATGACCAAGGTTGTATTACAAGAATATCCAACAAGCACAACAGATAAAAAGATAATGATCGTTGCCCCATTCCTTTCTCTCTAAATCCTTTTGTTTGGAAATCATCAAGAAGTCATCGAAATGAGTGTGATAAGATAATCCAAAAGACAAAGATAAAGTAAACAAACAAGTTAATGTTCTTCAATATTGCTAGCCAAGACTAAACTACGGTGATGCTTGATATTGATGTCCATTGTAGGAAGGATGCATCCTAGGACATGATGCTATCAGATGATTTGAGATTGACTGGATGATAGACTATTAATACCAGGAGTTGACCAAATTGTTTACTTACTGACCTAGACTTGAGACTTTGATGTTTTGAGTTTTTACTTTGCTAACCTGCTAGACTTGTTTCTGATTGTTTCACCAAAGGTTGAGGGTGACGATTGATTTATTATGAGTGATGTTTATTTCAGCTGAAATCAAGATGAAATGGATGGATTTTCCCAAATATTTGGATTTTTTGAAATGTTTTGAGGCTGTTTTTGGTATTTTTGAGAGTTTACAAATGTTTTGATTTTCAAAATTTCCAATGTTTTTGGGGTTTTATGAGATTTTTACCGAGACTAACCTAAATACCTATCCTAGGGGCCTTGGGGGCTGATCAATAGATTAGCCTTGCCTATGTTATACATGTAGAGACCACATAGTTCGACTGACACAGACTCGATTATTGATGAGATATGAACAAGTGGATTGCCAATTTATTATGACGGGCTCCTAAAGGACTGACCTAAGTGTCTCGAGGGATGATCAAAGATCAACATTTCCTACCTTTAGAGCTCAAAGACCCGTAGTTTGACAAGATGACCCTATTTTTAACTTTTTGGCCTGTTTTTGGCTTTTGATATGTTTTGAATGTTTTTGGATTTTTCTTGGTTTTTATGAATGTTTTTGAATTTTTTGTTTTAGGGAAGACTTCAAGAATATACATGAATCCAATCTGATGAGAACATGCCCCTAGCCTGATGCAATAGACTACTCTGATACAAGCAAAACAAACTAACCTTGAGGATGGGCTGAGTAGTACTAGGAGGGATCAGGACACGAACACAAGATCAAGCTATGGTATGGATGCAAATGGGTGGCGAAATGAGATATGGAATGTGATGGAAGAATGATGCAGAACAGGCCATGGAGATCCTGGTAGATGGAGAGTGTTTATTTACACAAGGCACCTGCTTTCCAGGTTTTCACGTATTTGCCCAAAGTGCCACCGAAGTGGTTTTCACTAGAGGACAATTTTTTTCTCTTTACTGTTTTTAATCCTTTTTCTGATTAATTTTTTTTTTTGTCACCAAGACGCCTATTTGCCAAGTTTTCATCAGGGCGACCATTTTTTTAGGATATTTTTTGATTTTTTTGTATTATTTGGTTTTACACCTTGGAAGTTTAGGCATAAATTTTTTTGAGATGGGAGTTATTCATGGGCTCTTACAGAGGTTCCCCTTTGGGCGTTGACAATTGATATGCCCCTAACTTATAGCTCCCTATGATGATGAAGGGTCCCAACCAATTGGGTTCAAACTTTCTCTTTCTATTTGGATTTGGAACATTCTTTTGATTCTCCTTGAGCACAAGTTCCCCAACTTGGAAGGTTTGACTCCTGATCTTCTTGTTATAACTATTGAACTGCTTGAGTCAGTTTTGATACACCTACAAATGGTTTAAGGCATCTATACTCCGCTCATCTAGTAGCTTCAGCTCATTTAGTCATGATACCCAGTATTCTTCATCTATGATGAGATTCTACAATTATATTCTCAGGGACGAGAGCTTGATCTCGATAGGGAGTATGGCTTCTGATCTGTAGACCAGGGAGAATGGGGTGGCACCTGTTGGTGTGCAGATACTTGTTCGATAGGCCCATAGGGAAGGATTCAACTACAAATGTCAGTTGTGACCAGCGTCATTGACTGTCTTTTTGAGGATTTTTAGGATGGTCTTATTTGTAGCCTCAGCTTGGTCGTTTCCTTGGGGGTAGTATGGGGTGGAAAAGCGATGTTGGATATTAAAATTTTGGCATAGGTCGTGAACATCTTGATTCTTGAAAGGTGTCCCATTATATGAGATAATGGCTTGAGGGACACCATAACGACAAATTAAGTATGTCAAAATGAACTTTGATATTTGCTTTCCTATGATATATGCATGGGAATGGCTTCCACCCACTTCGTAAAGTACTCAGTGGAAGTGATGATGAACTTATGTCCATTGGATGAGGTGGGGGTGATTTTTCTAATGAGATCAAGCCCCCACTATGAGAAGGGCCAAGGTGTGACAATCGGGTGGAGCTCTTGGGCTGGTGCATGGATGAGGTCCCCATGCTGTTGACACTGCAAACACCTTTTGACATAATCATGAGCTTCTCTTTCCATTGTGGGCCAATAGTACCTTGTCCTCAACAATTCCTTGGCCAAGGTCATACCGCTCGAATGAGAACCACATATGTTGTTATGTGCCTTGGTTAAGGCAGTCAATGCCTCCTCAACATTTAAGCAATGTAATAGGGTCCCTTCAATGCTTCTACAGTATAGGGTATCTCCTAGGATGATAAAACGAGATGAATTTTTGACAAAGGAACTTTTGAGGTTTGGGGTTATGTTAGTAGGGAGGACTCCTATTCTCAAGTAAGTGTATATATCATGGTACAAGGGATCACCGGGGCCAATGATGTTGCACACAAATTCAGACTTTGGTACCTCAAATGCGGGAACAAGAAGCTGCTCTACGAGGAATCCTTGCTTTGTGATGTTGTGTAGGATTTGTAGGAGTGATCTGATCATAGCCATTGCATCTGCCACTCTGTTGTTTTCTCTTGGTATCTACTCAAATGTGATATCAATGAAGAACTCCTTGAGACTTTCCACCAATTTCTTGTATGGATTTAGTGTTGGAACTGTTAAAATCTGATATTTTCACAGGTTTTCCATTCATATTTTTCCAAATAAGTTCCATCTTGAACACTTTTTGCTCTTTTTTTGCCCATGTTGTCCCATTGAATCCATTGGGTCATGTGTATTTTACATTATGGTTCATATCGGCGTGAGAATACCTCTGTCTCCCCGACCCATTGTACATTTTTTGCTAACATAAGTTTGTGTTGCCTATCGACAAGACTTATTATTTGTCATGGCGATTGGTTTTCGCTTACAAGCACTGTTCGACAAGAGTTTCAGCGTCAACTTATGGTCATAGTGTGTTTTTTGGGTCTTTCCGACAAACGCATTATGGATTCTCTTCGGCCAGACTTGGCGGTATTGACATCACGTCTTGGCGATTAGATTTTGTCTTGGCAACTGACATTTGGAGACTTCTATCGACGTATGTTTTGCTATCAAGGTAGTATCTCACTGAATTCTGTATGTCTCCCTAACTATGCTTGTGGTGGTTCATCGGCAAAGGCATGTGTTTGTGGAGGGAGGTCATAGTGAAAGGGTCGGGTCTTGCCGACAAGTATAATGAATGTTTTCGGTGGGAGATATTGCTTTCGTTGTAAGGTCTTGGTGAGTGACCTTCGGTCTTGCCGACCTTACATGTGGATTTCTTCATATGGCTTTCGGTGTAGGTGTGGTTTTCTCCTAGCGATCAAAAGTTATCTCAGGGTACTCTTTGACTTTGGTGTAACATGCATGAAGTCACGGCGACACTCAAGATGGATAAGGATTTTTGGTGAAGCAATGTATAGTCTACAGGAGGTCCCCCCGACATTGTTTTGTCTTGCCGATAGCTCGATGAGGTTTCTCTTCGGTGAGAAAATCTAATGGTCTTGGCGAAGGGGAGTGACTACAAGGTTTTTCAGTGTGACATGAAGATTCTACAAGAGGTCTCCTCGATGGTTGGAAGCTACAGCGATATACATGATGAACACTCATCGGTGAGAGATATCTGGCGTCTCAGTGAATGAAAGCATGTGAAGAATTACATTTCGATATAACATTTTGTTATCTATATGGCATCTCCCCGATATCACAGGGCTATACCAAAACATAATGAAGACAAATGGATACTTATTGTCTTTGGCATAGCAAACAGTTTGTTATGGCGAAAGCGAATAGCATGAGGAACAGGGGAACATGGGCAGACAACGATAAGCAATATTTTTCCTTCAACATACCTTCTGGACTGTCTTGGCGAATGGTTGGAAAATAAAACAGAGATTCAAATGCTGTTGGCCGACATGTATATGTTTGGTAACCGTTGCAAGCCGACTTGGTTTTTTCCCGATTTCTATGGTGGCCGACATGGAGTTTCAAATTGTTTTATTTTCCTGAATGCTGGTGTATAAATATGCACCCCGATTGTAATTGAAACGTAATTAGATTTTAGATTAGATACAGTAGTTAGGAATGGCTACATTAGAATAATTTTCTCTTATCAGAGACTATGTGCATGTTTTCAAATGGCAAATTCAATGAAAATCAGCTGGTGTGGCAGGTTATTTCTAGTGTCAATTGTATGTTGAACTTATTGAAAAGTATTGCTGAAGCTGTCTCTAAGTTGTTTCTTTCTGGTTGTTTAAATTGATGTAACAAGTTTACTTCCAGTTTATCAATGCACATTTGTTGTATTTGTGTGATTAATTGACTGGTTCTCTCAAGTAGAGATTAAATCCTTTTCGTTGATCACAGTAATCAGGAAGATTCATTTGGATTATTAAAGAAGAGCTTAGTGGTCATAGTCTTGCGATGTTTATACAAGTTATGAATAGATCATATGCCTGCAATTTGATTTTCTGCCAGAATAAGTTGCCCACTTCTATTTCATTTGACTCTGCATACCCAATAAGGCACTGGTCTCTGCAATTTCATTATTTGAATTCATTCAATCTCCTTTTATCAGTTAATTAAGCATTCTAGGATTTAGATCAGAAGATAGCTATCAAGTTTGGTTTCATTTGTTCACTGTTATCTGCCATTGTGGACAAAGCATTTCAGAAGGATAATCACAAGTCAAGTCTGCACTATTAAAAAAGGTACACCCACCTAGGTTTAGCAACACCTAAAGAGTAGAAGGTTGAGTTCTCTTGGCCTTGCCTGTTACCCTAAAGCGTATCAAGAGATTGGAAATCCCTTGAGACATTCAGCCTACGTTTTTGAGAGCTAACAAATTGGCGACTCTGCTGGGGATTACATCAGAAGATTCAATTGAAGACCATCATATAGAGTCAGAGAAAGAAATATTTTGAGAAGATTCAGAAAGAGTGATTCCACTGGGGAATAGATAAGAAATAATCATTTTCCTACTTTTGGAAAAGTAGGTGGCAACTCTGAATTTTTTTTTTTAAAGAATGGAATTTGTATATGGAATAGATGAATACATAAATGCAGGAAGGTATTGGGCCCCTCAGGCACCTGCTAATACAATTGGAAATTTCTACAATGAAGACAGTGCATATCATGCACAACAGAAGCAAGTGAATGCTTATCCAGTCCCTCCTGGACAAAGATTGACAAGTTATCAAGAATGTCAATGTGATCAATGTCAAATGCAGCACAACTATAGCCCACTTGGAGATTTTAGCCAGAGTTTGCAAGAAGGTATGTATTAGAACCAACAATCTAGAAATGGTGAATATTTCAAAAATCTTTGGGATGCTTTTCTTGACATAAAGAGGTATGAAGGAGAAGATATGTCTTCTCTTTACAACAAAATGACAAAAAATTATATGCAATTACCTTTTTAGTATAGGCCTACAAGGGCTATGTTTGTTGAACAGTTCGTAAGAGCAGCAGAGCTAAAATCAATTTATTGGCCAGATAAACAACATACCTTTGATATAGCGAATAAATTTATCAATACCATAGAGAGGATAAGGTATGTTGAATCTAATAATTGTGTTTCTGATAAGAATAGAGACATTGATAAAACAATGTATCCAATAGAAAAGAAGACATGTGCAAGTCAGATTGACTCATGTGATAGTTTGCATAATGAAGATGAAGGTACAAGATATCTCTCTTGCATAACAGATTGTGATAGGGACATTAGTGTGTGTTATGAGGGATCTAGTGAGTATTCAGATTGTGAAGATGCACCTATGGATTTTGATCTGCAGTCAGGGGATTCTTTTACCTCTTATGAAGATCAGGATGAAGAAGCAATGGGAAATGTTGATTCATTTGGTAGTGAGTATACAATACCTCCAGCTGCAGTTGAAAGCTACAAAGATACATTCGATGAGGAGGAGGGTTGTGAATTTGAGAATGGTTTCCAAAAATTTTCAGGCCCATTGCATGATGAAGATTTAAAAGAGGATCATATAATGTTTTGCAAAAGTTTTCCCCAGAATGAATTTCAGGTATTTTCAGATCCACTTAATGTTGAGCAAGAGGTATTTTTAGATAAACAAAGGGATGTGTCAAGTTATGGAACAAATGACTGTGCTGGTAATTTGTCATTCTTTGATGATCCTGAGCCTCTTTTTGATGATGACAAAAGTGATGAGTATGACTGTAATAATGAAAATGTGAAAACTTGTTTACTCAACTGTGAGCAGATTTCAGATTTGTTAACTCTTGATTATCAGAGATATATACATAAGGGTGATCTTAAGGCTTTGGGTCTAGTTAATGGTGAAACTTTTGAAGTTGACCAATGCATTTGTTTGTTCAAGAAGAGGTATGTGATTTTGAATTTTCTAATTCATTTGAAGAAGACATTTATTTGCATACCAAGGATGATAGAAGTCTAGATTTTATTGGTTCACATATGCATGATATTGAAGACATGAGTCATGATCCAGTGTTGTATCCAAATAGTAGTGTCAAAGAAATGCAAATGGTTTCAAGATTGCTTATTTCAGACAGTGTTGATATGACAGAATTTTTTGATTCTCAAAAGAAGCACTTTGATTGTGAATTTTCAATATAGCTAGGAGAGTGTTTCAAAATTCATAATAGTGAGAGAGATAATATAAAATGTTGTATTTCATATGCATGCATTTTGTATATTGAAAATATCAGGTGTTTGTCCCATGATGATGATGAATTTGAATTGCTGAATACTATTGGGATTTTGGGCCAAACCAAGCATGATGATACTCTAAGAACTTGCAATAATAGTGACAGGAAATATTGCATGAGTATCTTCAAAAGGAATCTGATGAACTCAAGACAAAATCAGGTATTTGACAGGAGAAAGTGGTTTGAGTTTCAGATTGTAATAGCTCAAAATAGGTCAAGTTGAAACACAGAGGATTTAGGGTTGCCAGTGCATGGACAACTCTTACTTATTCTCTTTAAAATTCTTTTCCATGCATAGTAGTTTAGGGCTTTGCATTCATTTCCATCTTGCATTCATTTTGCATTCGTTCCTTCATGCTTCATTTCCATTCTGCTCACTGGTTCATCATTTTGTGTCTGGTCTACTCACCCAAAGATTTGGATCCTTGCAATGATCTGACTATCATTCATCCCCAAACAAAGCCACTATTGGAACTATTAAAATTTGATATTTTCACAGGTTTTCCATTCATATTTTTCCAAATAAGTTCCATCTTGAACACTTTCTACTCTTTTTTTGCCCATGTTGTCCCATTGAATCCGTTGGATCATGTGTATTTTACATTCTAGTTCATATCGGCTTGAGAATACCTCTGTCTCCTCGACCCATTGTACATTTTTTGCTAACATAAGTTTGTGTTGCCTATCGGCAAGACTTATTATTTGTCATGGTGATTGGTTTTCACTTACAGGCATCGTTCGGCAGGAGTTTTGGCATTGGCTTATGGTCATAGCGAGTTTTTTGGGTCTTGCCGACAAACGCATTATGGATTCTCTTTGGCCAGACTTGGCGGTATCAGCATCATGTCTTGGTGTTTAGCTTTTGTCTTGGCGACTGGAAAGTGGAGACTTCTATCGGCGTATGTTTTGCTATCGGGGTAGTATCTCACTGAATTCTGTATGTCTCCCCAACTATGCTTGTGGTGGTTCATTGGCAAAGGCATGTGTTTGCAGCGGGAGGTCATAGCGAAAGGGTCAGGTCTTGCCGACAAGTATAATGAATGTTTTCGGTGGGAGATATTGCTTTCGTTGTAAGGTTTTGGCAAGTGACCTTCGGTCTCGCCGACCTTACATGTGGATTTCTTCATATGGATTTCGGTGTAGGTGTGGTTTTCTCCTGGAGATCAAAAGTTATCTCAGGGTACTCTTTGACTTCGGTGTAACATGCATGAAGTCACGGTGACACTCAAGATGGATAAGGATTTTCGGTGAAGCAATGTATAGTCTACAGGAGGTCCCCCTGACATTGTTTTGTCTTGCCAATAGCTCGATGAGGCTTCTCTTCAGTGAGAAAATCTAATGGTCTTGGCGAAGGGGAGTGACTACAAGGTTTTTTGGTGTGACACGAAGATTCTGCAAGAGGTCTCCTCGACGGTTGGAAGCTACAGCGATATACATGATGAACACTCATCGGTGAGAGATATCTGGCATCTCAGTGAATGAAAGCATGTGAAGAATTACATTTTGATATAATGTTTTGTTATCTGTATGGCATCTCCCTAATATCATAGGGCTATACCGAAACATAATGAAGACAAATGGATACTTATTGTCTTCGGCATAGCAAATAGTTTGTTACAGCGAAAGTGAATAGCACAAGGAACAGGGGCACATGGTCAAACATCGATAAGCGACATTTTGCCTTCGGCATACCTTCTGGACTGTCTTGGTGAATGGTTGGTGAATAAAACAGAGATTCAAATGCTGTTGGCTGACATGTATATGTTTGGTAACCGTTGCAGACCGACTTGGTTTTTGCCCGATTTCTACGGTGGCCGACATGGAGTTTCAAATTGTTTTATTTTCCTGAATGCTGGTGTATAAATATGCACCCCGATTGTAATTGAAACGTCATCAGATTTTAGATTAGATACAGTAGTTAGGAATGGCTACAGTAGAATAATTTTCTCTTATCAGAGCTATGTGCATGTTTTCAAATGGCAAATTCAATGAAAATCAGCTGGTGTGGCAAGTTATTTCTGGTGTCAATTGTATGTTGAACTTACTGAAAAGTATTGTTGAAGCTGTCTCCAAGTTGTTTCTTTCTGGTTGTTTAAATTGATGTAACAAGTTTACTTCTAGTTTATCAATGCACATTTGTTGTATTTGTGTGATTAATTGACTAGTTCGCTCAAGTAGAGATTAATCCTTTTCGTTGATCACAGTAATCAGGAAGATTCATCTGGATTATTAAAGAAGAGCTCAGTGGTCATAGTCTTGCATTGTTTATACAAGTTATGAACAGATCATATGCCTGCAATTTGATTTTCTGCTAGAATAAGTTGCCCACTTCTGTTTCATTTGACTCTGCATACCCAATAAGGCACTGGTCTCTGCAATTTCATTATTTGAATTCATTCAATCTCCTTTTATCAGTTAATTAAGAATTCTAGGATTTAGATCAGAAGATAGCTATCAAGTTTGGTTTCATTTGTTCACTATTATTTGCCATTGTGGACAAAGCATTTCAGAAGGATAATCACAAGTTAAGTCTACACTATTCAGAAAGGTACACCCGCCTGGGTTTAGCAACACCTAAAGAGTAGAAGGTTGAGTTCTCTTGGCCTTGTCTGTTACCCTAAAGCGTATCAAGAGATTGGCAATCCCTTGAGGCATTCAGCCTGCATTTTTGAGAGCTAACAGTCAGCTTGTCATCCTTTGTTTAATACTCATTGTTGACCTAGTTGATTATGAGCTATGAATCTCCATAGACATTAAGTGCCATTATCTACCATTGCATCATAATTCTCAACTCTATGACAAGAGCCTCATATTCTACGATGTTATTTGTGCACAAGAATGACAACTTGTATGATTTTGGTATACAATCCCCTTGTGGAGTGATGAAGAAGATCCCTGCTCTCCACCCATGTTGTGTGTAGGATCCATCAAAGTACATTTTCCAATGATTCGCTACACTTAGGTTGAAGATTGATTCATTGAGGAATTCTGATATAAGTGGATTCTCTGAGTATATTGGTGCCTTTGCCAATTGGTCTACAATTGCTTGTCCTTTGATAGCCTTGCGTTCCACATACTTGATGTCATGCTCTGTGAGGATCATAACCCACTTAGTTCTCTTCCCTGTAATAGTTGCTTTAGAAAGTAGGTACTTGAGTGGGTCTCTCTTTGCAATATGCTTTATTTGATGTGCTAGCATGTAATGTCTAAATTTTTGTGCTACGAACACAACTGCTAGACAAGATTTCTCAATGGATGTATAGTTTAGCTCATATCCCACCATTTTTCTATTGATATAATAGATAACTCTCTCTTTTCCATTTTCATCATGCTATGCTAAGAGAGCACTAAGAGCTACCATTGTTGCCGATATGTATAAGATCAAGGGTTTTCCTAGAATTGGTGGCATGAGGACTAGCGGCGTAAGTACTCCTTGATCTTGTTAAAGGCTTGATCATATTTCTCATCCCACTTGTACACTACCCCCTTGTGGAGTAGGTGAGAATAGGGGACAACCTTGTTTGCTAGTTGCGCTATGAATCGACGGATGCACTGGAGTCTTCCTTGTAGGCCTCTTAGTTGTTTCAATGTTTTCGGTGCCTCCATTTCAAGGATGGCCTTGACCTTAGTAGGATCTATTTCAATCCCTCTCATAGACACAATATACCCAAGGAGATTTCCTGACTGTACTCCAAAGACACACTTCTTTGGATTGATTATGACTTTGTATTCTTCTAACATATCAAAGATGGAGCCTAATGCTGCTATGTGATCTTGTCTTTTGGCCAATATATCATCCACGTAATCTTCCATAGTTTTGTGAATGATTAGTGTCATGGCCCTCTGATAGGTTTCTCCTGCATTCTTCAAGTCGAACGACATCATATTCCAGCAATATGTCCCCCATTGGCAAGTGAAGGTTGTTTTGTGCCGGTCATCTTTTCCTATCATGATTTGGTTATAGCCTGAGAATTTGTCCATCAATGATAGCATCTCATGTCCTACTGTCATATCTACGATCATGTCAATGTTTGGTAGTGGAAATTCATCCTTGGGACATGCTTTGTTTAGATCTCTGAAGTCTGTGTAGATGCGGATTCCCCCAGTGGGCTTTGAAATAGGTACAAGGTTTGAGAACCACTCTAGATAATCGATCAGCCATATGAACCCTGCATCTAGGGGCTTTTGTAATTGCATTTTGACCGACAATGCAATTTGGGGATGCATCTTTCTAAGCTTTTTTCTCACTGGATTTGCTTCAGGGTACATAGCTAGGTGATGAACCACCATCTTTGGATCAAGTCCAGGCATGTCGACATAGGTCCATGCAAATTTTGTCTTTCTTTCTTTTAGGAATGCAGCTAGAAGTTCCTATTCTTCTGTTAGAAGAGACTCTGCATAAAATGTTATGTGTGGTAGTTCCTTTGTTCCCAGGTTAACTAGATTGTACTTCTCTACTAAGATTGTTGACTTCTCCTGATGAATTACACTAAGAGGAAGATTGAATCCTTCATCCTCCGGTGCCTCAGAGAGGTTTTCACCATTGGATGCATCCTTTATTTTTACTATTTTTAGGTTAGAGAGTGCCACATTGTGGTTTTCACTCAAAGACCTAGATATTATTCTCAGATTTTCACTTTTGTGACTGAAGGATTCAATCGTTTCCCCGTAATAGGCATGTGTGTCTAGTGTGATGTCGAACTCGACCTTGTGATCTTTATATGGTATTGTATCCCAAAATCCCATGAATTCTGAGAGCACCTCATCATTTTTGAATGTGTCCAAAATTGGCGGTCCTCGTTGGTTGTAATCAATGAGTTGAGGGTAGACTAGGTTTGTTTCATGGGTTTGATGGTCTGACTCAAAAGACAGGGTGTTAATCATGAGCAGGGAGGAATCTTCGAAAAGCATAGGCAAGTCAGTTATGGGATCCTCATCACTACTACACACATCAGTTATGTCAAAGGTAAAGTTATCTATGACTCGACCTATGGATACTGGTAATTGAAGGGTGGCTGTTGATAGCTAAGGGGGAGTTTTGACCTTTCTAACCGAGGCACCTTTTCCAAGTATGGTTAGCTTCAGAGGGGTACATCTGAGGCCAATATTTCTCAGATGATTCTATGGAATGAGAGGTACTAGAAGCCCATTGTCATTCTATCTGAGCTTCTTATTTCTATTATAACCCATACCAAGTATCATTTGTAATCCTTTGCTACTCTCATCCATGGGAAGATCAAGCGTGGGCCTTTCATCTTGGTACAACAAGCTTGATATGTATTTTTCATCTACTATTTCCTGACTTAGATCCCCCCAACATTTGAATCTAGAAGGGTTTTCTTTGAAAGTTTGGGATGATGTTTCAACCAATTAGGGTTGTCCATGAGACCTAGGAGATTGAGGTAAATCTCCTATGATGAAAGAATTTTCTTCATTTTATAATCCCCACACCCGTTGTCTTGGATAATGAACTTGATTTTGGATATATCAAGGATGGAAGATGTCTTTGTATCAGAACTGGAGGCTAATGTAGTTGGGTCCACATATAGAGTGGTAGGGCCTTCATCATTCTTTGTGACTTGGGGGATTTTATAGTATTTTTCTTCTAGGATTTTGCAGTAGGAAAAGGGCTTGAGATCACCATGAATCATGACCTCTTGATTTTGATATGGGAATTTGACGCACTGATGGAAGGTTGATGTGACTGCTTTCATCCCATGGATCCACGAATTCCCTATTAGAATTTTATAAGGAAAATCAAGGTCAAGGACTTCGCATGTTGTTTCCATAATGGCTGGCCCTATTTGAATAGGGAGCTCGATAGTGCCCTGAGACACTCTTTCTTGATCATCATATGCTCTGATTGTGATTCCCTTTCCCTTTTCAATGACATCTTCTGAGAATCCCATATTCTTTATTAGTTTGAGGGAATAGATGTTTAGACCTGCACCCCCATCCACCAAGACCCTTTTGACTTTGTTTTTATGAACTAGAACTTCAAGGTGGAGTGCGCGATTGTGAGATGGTTGGGAGGGGAAGTCCTAATCAGAGAATGTTAGGAGACTTGGAGTGGTGATATTTTCAACCATAGCTTGGAACAGGTCAACATCTAGATCCGCGAAGACGGTGGATGAAGTCAATGCTTCCTCTAGGATTTTTCTATGTGTTGGCGATATCTTCAGCAACTCCACGATGGAGATCTAAGTGGGGGTTATTTTTAGTTGGTCTAGGACATTGTAACCATTAGGAATGGATTTTGGATTAGAAGTGGATGCCCTAGGTGGCTGTGATGGTTCAACAATGGTAACTTTTTCGTCGCGTGTGGTGGCTCCACAATTAGCTTTGGCTCCCTTGATGTTAACAACAATGACCATTTCATCTAGGGATGTGACAACATGATCATACACATGGTTCACATTGGCATGTTTGGTATTTCCATGGTTGTTCCCTTGGTTATGATCTGACATCAGATTCATGTTTATTTTTAGGTCCCGATTTCTAGCTGGGTGCTCAACATTTATGATTTTTTCATCAATGAGATCTTGGATCATATTTTTCAACCTCATGCAGTTGGTTGTTATGTGCCCCTTGATTTTTTGAAATTCACAAAGGTGGTTTTCATTGTACCATGGTGGTTTCACTTAGGGTTCCTAATAGTTCTCATAAGTGGGAATTTTGATGAGATTTTCATTTATCAGTTTCTTCATGACTAATTCAATTGGTTCCCCAAGGGTTGTGTACTTTCGCTTGGGGGTATTTTTGTTTCATAGGGGTGGTCCCCCTTGATTATTCAGGTTGTTGACTTGATTATTGTGTGGTTGTTGTGATACCGCTTTGGCTTGTGTATTGTTACAATTGTTGTTTTGTGGTTGTTGGTATGTTTGGGAATTTTGTTTTGGAGCACTGATTATGACCTTGGCATCCACCACACCATCATTAGTGACGTTCCTATTTTTCATCCATGTGTGAGGTTTTTCATTATAGCTAGTGGAAGGGTTGTTGTCTTGATGTTTTGGATATGTGGGTGTCCCTCCCTATGCAATAAGGGCTCGTTCAATGTTGAGCGCCTTGGGGATCAAATGGTTGTACATGGTGATAACTTGCACCTTAAGATGAAAAGCCAAGGTTTTCTCAAGATTAGCAATGATGGTGCAAACTTGTTCTTTTGGCATGGCCCATTTGCTTGTGTTGGCCTTGGATCGCCATCGTTGCAAGAAGGAAGCAAATGATTCCCCCTTAGCTTGTTTAAGAGCAGATAGTTTCTCTAGACTGACATCCATACCGATATTGAATGCATAGTTTTTTATGAATGCATCTATAATCTCTTGGAACTTTTTGATGCCAAGAGGAAGGTGAGAGAACCACTCAATGGCAGGGCCAACCAAACTTCGAGGGAATAGCCGCATCAAATACATATCGTCGTATGTGATCTCCATGCAATGTACTTGGAATTCCTTGATGTGATCTTTAGGGTTTCCCGTCCCATGATATTTATCGAATTTAGGGATTTCAAAACCCTTGGGTAATGGTACCATTGCAAGGCTCCCGTCGAAAGGATAGGGGCACAAGTTTCTTGGTGTTTTTGTTGTTTTCCTTGATTGGAGATCGAGCACTTGCTGCGAGAGCAACTTGATTTGTGTCATTACATCATCTTGAGGATTGGGAGGTGGAGTGAATGTATTTTGAAGTGGTTGAGGTGTTTGAGTGATGGGTGGAGTGTTGAGTATGTTGGTGGGAGTTTGTTGCAAGCTCTACTGTGTGATCAAGGCTTGTTGGTATGCCTGCATTTGTTGTTGTGCCAACAACGCTTGTTGTTGGTCATGCTGCTGTTGCACCAACAAAACTTGTTGTTGGTCATGTTGTTGTTGTGCCAACAATGCTTGTTGTGCGAACAACACTTTTTGTTGGTCTTGTTGTTGTTGTGCCAACAATGCTTGTTGTAGGCTAGTAATTAGACCGCTTCTTGCTATGTTTGGTACTATTGCAGGGCTTGTTGATATGCTTGTTGTTGGAATTCTTCTAGTTGTACCTAGTATTGAGCTTGTGCTTGCACTTGTTGAGCTTGATATTAGGCTTGCGTTTGAGCTTGTGCCTATTGGGTAGCTTGTCTAGCCTGTGTAGTTTGTGCGGCTTGTGCAGCCTGTGCGGCTTGTGCAGCTTGTGTAGCTTGTGCGGATTGAGCAACTTGTTGTAATAAGGCTTGGGATTGAGCAGCTTGTTGTGCTTGTTGTGTGGCTTGACCGGCTTACGCTTGCTAAGCATCTTGTTGTGTAGCTTGCATTTTTTGTGCTTGTTGAGCTTGGAACTCCTGAAGTGCCTTTTGATAGGCTTGTTGAGCTGCTTGCAACATGGTGCTATATTGGTTGGCCACATTTGGTCTTGGTGGCGGTGGTGCTGGAAGATTCAAAATGGTGTTTGTTGTTGTGGTAAGATGTTTTTTCGTATTGACTGTGGGGATTTGCATGGTGGATGGTGCGATTGATATGCTTGGTCCTTGAGAGACCATTTTTATGGATGGTGTAGTGATTGCTTGGGTTGCTTGGATGGTTTTCATCTATTGTTGCGATATCGATGGCAAGATCAGAGGATTTGGAACAATGTTTTCATTTATGATTGGGGGGTTGCTTTGATTTTGATTGAGTGGTGGTAAAGGAGGTAACCCTAAACCGAGAGGTGGTGTGGATGTTAATGGAAAAGGTGGAAGTGGTGGAAAAATGGGTGGTATGTTCCCTTGTGGAAATGATGATGATGAGGGGTCAAAGATTCCCCCTTGTCCAAATAGCCCACCTTCTCCTTGTGAAGTCATAGGGAGAGAGGTTTGTGTGTTGAGAGGATATGTCAGTTTTGTGTGAAAAGATGATGATGGGTCATTGGGGTCTTGAAAGGTAAGCAGAACATATATGGTGTTTGCATCAAAATATTGGTTGTTCACAAGGGGGTGTGTTTGTAGTGCCTGAAGCAATGAGCTCCCCTTGTTGACAATTGGTGGAGTTTGAGCAATGGATGTTGTGATTTGGGGGATGGTTTGAGTGATGCTTTGAAATGGAGGTGTGGATGAAATTTAGGGCATAATCCCAAGAGGCTTCTTCACAAGAGTGCTCACATCATAGTCGGAAGGGAGTTTATCCCCTTCTTTAGCCAATTCTAGCATGTATTGTGAGGGATTGAGATTCATCATGGTATTGACAATTTTGTGATTTTCAGGATTTTGGACCATTTCAATAATTTCATCTTGTGTCATCCCTAAGACATTGTTGGTGATGTCTTCTACTTGACTTTCCTCTTGAGAATATTTTGGGAGTGGAGGAAGATTGAGCATGGGATTGATTTCGAAAGTGGTTTGACTCAAGTCACTCGAAGTGGATGTTTTTTTGTTTCCATGTTCTTCTTGTGTTGAGATCTAGTTTGGACCATAAAATGAGGATCAATCTTCAAGAATGGGAGGTGAACCTTTAATTCCTTGGATTGATCTAAACTTTAGGTACAAAAAAGAAAGTCTAAGATTTTAAGGATCAAGGATGATGATGAGATAATGAGAGATGGATGATTGGCGAATGATTTAACTCTTAGGAAACCTTGAAGGGGATACTAAACTTTAGGACTTTGGTTTTGATGTTTGATTTGATTTTGGATTCATTTGATTTGATTTTTATTTTGATTGGATTTGGTTTGGATAATGAACTCATAAACTCTAAGAGGTTGGATGTTTTCCTGGAGTAAACTTGTCCACAAGATGATAATTTAACTAAGTGTGTGAAGAAGGATTCATCTACACACACCTAGTCAAACAAGATGATTTTGATTTGATTCAAGGATTTCCCCAAAGTTTAGCATAAAGGATTTTTTCAAGATTTCCAAGAGTTGTTTGTGAGGTGGTTTTGATTTGATGTTCAAAGGATGGATGAGAGTGTTTTGATTTTGATCCTAAGAGACTTAGAGAGACATTGTTTACTAGACCAAGGTATTGAAGAACATGTTAATACTTCCTATGTGAGATACTCAAACCTTTGAAAGAAACTTGGATTTTGACAATAGTAAAATGAATACAAATTTGGATTGTCCCTTGATGCACATTTGTAAAAGTTGAAAGTCAATCTTTCTCTAAATTTGTAAAGCATGGACAACCTTTTCTTGCGAGCTTTTTGACTAAGACCTTTGGACTTTGGTTTTTGGATTTTGATATTTTGGGAAATCATTTGAAAGAGCACGTGTGGGGTCCAATTGTTTCTTATCTTTGATTAGTGAGTTATTTTTACCACAAAAAATTCTTGATTAGTTTTTCAAACTAAATATCCAATGTCCCAATTTATTCTCATCCCACAAAGCCCATTATGTGGAAATCAAGGAAATTAAGGAAAAATTTCCCTATTGTTGACTTTAGTGAGAGAAAATGGAGATATAAATTGAAATGCTTAGAAGCCTCTAAGGATAGAATCCCTAGGGAAAGCAATAACACTTGAATTTTGTCAAAGGTATTTGCTTCCTAAAGGGTTTGAAATTTGATAATCACATTTGAATGTTTGTTTCCCAATGTTTAAGATCCAAGCAAAGTGTTTTGATCCCAAGAAAATGCACAACCCTATGGATAAGAGGCAATATTTGTTGAATCCCCACTTGGATAAATCCAACTACGCTTATTCTTGGTGGATGATTAAAAGCTTGACCACACTGGCTCCCCTCCACGACACTCACTTCTATGGGTTAGCCAAGCTTTAGTAACCATGAAACTCCCATGGCATACTTCTCATCTCTACCAAGAACCGCCAAAATGTAGGGCGGCTTCAGAGGTCTGACATCTTGCACCAACAAATAGATAAGGATTTTGGGCCTCTAAACAAAAGGTTCTAGTATAGGCATTTCGTTCATGGGGGATCATCCATACAACAAGAGACCATCACTGCCCTTCTTGTTAGAACAATCCTCGTGATAGTTGAACTTTCCTCAAGTACCCACACTTATATACCAGCTAGAAGTCGCTTGGCTTTAGCGTGTTCCCAGTTGGGTCGTTCCCTGGGGTGATTACTTTTTCCCACCAGGCAGGCCCTCTAAGGATAAACAAAAGTGAGCAAGCACATTTGTAGTTCAATCAATCTTTGTTTGAGAAAAAAAGAGAGAAAACATGTGATATACTCCACTCACACTCACAAGATTTTGTTCATTTTTTAAGAATCCAAATTGAAGTGTGGAGGCAATCACTTATACAACTTAATATCATAAAAATCCTTTTGATTCTCAAGATCGCTGTGAGGCATGAGAGAAGTGCATATGTTTTTTAGATGATATTACTTTAGATAAGAGATTACAAAACATAAAGGCAGATGTTCATTTTAATCCTTCAAAGCAATAATTGGATTCTTTTTAAGCACCAAAAGGAAATATGAGAGTTGCTTGTTCAATTGTTAAGTTTAAAAACAAAATCTAGTAATCTTCCTAAGGTTCTTTTTAATCCCTTTATTTTGTTCTTTTTAAGCCCAAACAAAAATCAGTGAGTCCTAAAGCTTAAAAGATAGCAATTCCTTAGAAAAGGGATTATAATTTCTCTCTCAAAGTGTTTAAAAACACTTGATACAATGAGATGATGATGCCATAGAGAAATCTTCATCTTCTTTTCCTCCCTTCACTTTTGATCAAGCCAACCTACAAAAATTGGTTAAAATTACAGAAACAGAAGCCAAAAACTAGTTAGTAGTCAAAAGCAACCCAAATGAAAAAGAACATATTGAAATTAATTTGAAAACTGCCCTTTACCCAACTCTAGTGGCATAGTCTATAGAGGCAGCGCAGTTTAGAGGAGTCAATGGTGCGACTGATAGCGACGGTCTATGAAAAATCCAGTGAGCATGATTGCGGCGCTGTTTCAGACAGTGGCAAAGTTTGGAGTTTGAACGCCTGGTTAACATAAGTGTCATTGTTTGGAATTCAAATTTTTTGGCGGGAAGAAGCTAGTGTCATGGTTTGGAGTTTGATAGTGGTGCTAAATGGCGTCGTTGGATTGATAGCAGCACAGTTCTTCTGTCAGTGGTGTTGTTTTCCTATAGACATAGAAACTTCAAAAAACCACAAAATTTCTCAAAAAAAATGTGTTAGATTCTTCAAGTTCACCCTCCCTCTAGCACCAAAATGTGAATGGTGATCCTAGACCTGCACAAACATGAAGAACAAACACACAATTAGTCCCATATGCAAGTTAGAAACAACATTCCCCATGAAATTCATTTGAAACATAAAAACAAGAAATAATATGAAGAACACAATGAAAAAGCTACTAAATCTTATTTAAATGATCAAAATTTCAATCTCATGGGGGAATTGTTGCGATTTTGATGTGGAAAATGGCCCTTCCCAATTCCTTGCAAGCTTGAATGATAATTGGTGAAGATTTGATGCTCCTTGGTGAAATTCCTGCATAACCTAGCTATAAAATTTGATGAAGACTATGAAAATGGATGAACAAATTTAAAATCTCAAGATAATGACGTTGCATAAAGTTGTGGATCCAAAATCTAAATGAGAGCCTCTTATTTATAGATGAGAGAGATGGAGGATGAGGCAAAATGGATGAATGTGGGATAAAAGACCAACCAATATCATAAAGCCACTTGTCAACATGTGAGTGGACAAAGGTGGAGCACATTTTGGTCATTGTGCAATTAAATGCAATTAGGTGAAATTTCAAAATGGATGAAATGACAAGTTGGAGGGAGAAGAAAATGAAGTTAATGCCACTTGGCTTAAGGTAAATGACATGTAAGAAACTTAAATGCCTTATTGGATGTACAAACCCTTTTGGAGGGATTTTTCAAACTTGGAGAATATTCCCTTTTTGATGCCTTTTTGAAAGTAATTAGAGATTTAATAAATCAGTTAAAATTATTTTCATTAGCAAGTGGCAAAAGCTAGAGGATTTGAGTGATTAAGATTAGGATTAATCAGGATTTGATTAATCTAAAGGGAGTTAGTTGATTTGACCATTTTGACTTAGACTTTTGGATTAATTTAAATCAAAATGAGAGGAAAATGATTTAGACTTAATTAAATAGAGATTTGATTTATTTAATTAAAGAAGATGGTGTTAGATTAAATCAAATAAAGATTAATTTATTTAATTTAATAGAATGACTTTAGAGATTAATTAAATAAAATGAATTATTTAATTAAAAGGGAAAATATGACTTAATCAGATAAAAATGATTTATTTAATTAAGAGATGGAATGTGATGAATTTAATCAAATAAAGATTATTCGATTAAATAGTTAGTAAGGAGATGATTCAACACGAAACAGTGTAAAATCAAGATCAGGTGTATAGGATCAATCAGTACATCTTACGTGTCTACACACCTCAAGTGAATAAACCATGATGCCAAAACATAGCAATAAAAAAATTTCTTTCCATAATGTAAATTATATGCACATTTGAAACAACACTATTAACAAACTTCCATTGCATTCCTTTGTAATTTCATAAATCTTTCCATAACATTGATTTCATATTGAATAAACTCAATTTTATCATTCAATATTGCATCCTTCCATATAAATGGGTACATGATACATACATAGCTCTTATGAGCTTCATCTGGAAATATATATACAAACTAGTCTTGATACCGTTGCAATGGTGCATACATTCTAGATGTCCCTGCCCTCTGGTGCATACACTCCAACTGTCCCCAATGCTAACACAAACATCTACAAATCTCAACCAACAACTGATCAGGAGAAGCATCACTCAAGCACTTATTTTCCAACCACAGACTCAAATGCGGTCCTCTGCACATCTGTCACACATGACAAGATGGCCCTACCCTACAACAAAGAGATTGGCTGGTAAACCCTATAACAATAGCCTATCTAAGCTTAGTATTGTGTCCTACAAACCATAACCTAATCATGTGTTTGTCTTACTGATAGTGTAAATAGTGGCTACTTACACTAGTTTGGCCAAAGTATTTTCAACCAATACTTTGAGTGATAGTCATCCCATTCACATACACTACCATAGCAAGGTTTGGATTATGGTTGTTCATATACTATGCTTAGGTAAATTCCTCCAATGGGTAATCTTTAACCCCAAAAATAACCTACTCCCCTTTTCCCAAAAAAAAACAATGGTATTTGTACCCATAAGCCTAAGCACTAGTTACCCCTTCAATGGATATTAGTACCCCAGGTATAACATATGCACTTATCTTTGAATAAAAAATCTATTATCTTCAAAAGACAACCTAGTTCCAGATATAACTTTATAATCTAGAGTATAGCTACATAAGCCACATCATAATCATAGATTAACTAACTGACTCCATTCAGTACAATATCACATAATAAGTGATACTCATCAAGAGTATAGCCTTTATCAATGGATGACCTTAATCGAAGAGTAATCATATCAATAGATGATTCCATTCTAGAGCATAATCCCCTTAATTAAAAAGGGGTTAAACAAAGAGTCTACTCTTTAATACTATAACTTCATATTTAAGATTGGAATGCCACTAATCAAGTGGAAGCTCTTACTCACTTGGTAGTTTCCCACCTATGTTTCTGAACATATATAGTTCCATAAACCCAAGTGACTTAGCTTAGTCACAAAGGTGAGTTTTATCCTTGATACATCCTAATCTTAGGATATAGTCATCAACCAATGACTAGTTTGATTATATAGGTTACTCTTACCCTATATGTTCCAATCAAGATCAATTGAACAAATCAACCAAATAGGTTATTCCCAACCATAGGTTTTAAGGAGTGGTCAAATATAAATCCCAACCTAGTAGGTAAAACTCTACCCAAGATCTTAATTTGAGTATGATCAAGTGATCATGCAAGTACATATTAGCAATAACTCATCCTATCATTTCTACCAAACTGTTGATGTACAAGTAACATCATAAGCCAATAGTATCAAGTCACTTCATGATGTTGATATGTTTCACACTATGAATAACCCTTAAGCTATTCTTGTTTAATCATTCCTAGTATTGTAATACTAATGACAAACACTCTCTCCTATTATAGAGTAATTGCAAGCACTTTATAGAAAATCATTAAAAAAATTCATTATCCTTTCCAAAGCAAATGCTATGTTTTCCTAGTGCAAGCAATCTCATGCACAACAATTAATGCATTCAATTTTCAATCCTTCAAAAATAAAGACGAAATAGAGTAGACTAGATCCCCATTCCTATATTTTGCTTAACCACTTGACTTGATTGGATGCACAGCCTCCAACAACAGCTTACAAGCTTCACTTATACCTCTTCTAGCAATACTTCAATAAGCTTCTACTCACAAATTGATAATATTTTTTCACAAATATAACTCACACAATATAGCTCTTCACAAAATACTCAAGGCTCTCAAAAAATACAACATAATGAAATGGTAGAATAATGTAGATTAGGAGTGCGTAATAGATTGCATCCAAATGAGAGAACATGCCTCTCTATTTATACAACAAAAAGAGATATTGCAGCCTACAAAAAGGGATGCAAAATGACAACAATATCCATGCTATTTGACTCACTTCACTTGGAAAAAAGGTGGAAACAATCAAAGAGTTTACTCAGTACAAGTAGCTACAGGTCGACCTCTATGTTTTGACAACAGCTTAAGACTATTTCAATCTGCACATGATCAAATGGTGACAATCGAATTGTTTCCAAAATGGACTTCTATAGAATTTATAACTTCATAAATTTGGCACCAAGTATGCAACCTACTCTCCTATTGTTTGGCACAAATTTACTAATTGAATCAATCTACATTCAAAATGCAACACATGCACAAGGTCGACTAAGTCTATGCTTTAGCAAAAAATAGAGGAATTAAGAGTCACTTAGGCACATAAATATGCTTTGACTAATTATTTTCCTTGTTGTTACTTTTCCTATTATCATGCATTTTATTCTCTATGAGTTGGTACAACATTCTATCAGTTCACCATTATGATATATGCCCTTTTAAGTTGAATAAGTCATTGCTCATAAATACAATGATGTCTTCCAATGATATCGACTAATCTCATTACCTTTATCGGCCTTAAAATGCTACACAATATAATTGCATATAAATCAGCCTCTTTCATATATTCCATTTGCATATAAATTGGCCTATGTTTAGTTTGACTAAGTCTTATTTCACATGTATGTTGTTTTAAACTCATTCCCTATGCGTGGCATACGCAAATTTTATCACTTATAATATTCTATGAAGTTTTACTTTCAAACTTACATATTTTGCGACCTCTAAATATGGGCATTCTATGTTTTATAAGTGCTTATATATATGTGCTTCTTTTGATATACATATGTATGCTATCAATGCTTTATAAAGTGTGTCATGCATTTTCAAATATATAACAATCATTTAGAAATATATATATTTATAATACATATTACATTTATATAGATATATATACACACCTCTATATAAGCATTAATGCTTACATGTATATATATGTACTCCCATATATATACACAAAAGCATTCAATAATACCAGCATATATATATCATTGCTTTCATATATATACACAAGATAATAATATTAAATATAATATCAATTGTATATATATAAATATATACATATTCCTCAATGCTCATGTATACGTACATATATATGTATATATATATACATACATAAATATATATATACACACACACATTTGATTGCACCATCAAGCACATACACAATTACCATCTTAGGAAATATATGTGTGATGCATATATACATATATACTTACATGTCACATTGTCCCTTTGATAGCACCATGCTCATAAGCAACTCCTTCATAATCGTGCATAGGTACATATACCTATGTACTCTCATGTATGTGCTCCTCCATTTATACGGTCTATCGTCGACATGCATTTGCATGCATATATATATACATTCAACATATATTAAACTCATCAATCAAGTATAGTAATATAAGGAAAAACTCATAAGCTCCAAAAATATAAACATCATCCAAGAATGCACTCAACAGTAATCAAGACCCTTTCTAATGCAAACACTTCATACTAAGGATGACTTACCATTTACCAAAATAATAACTTGACTTAACCATTCTACTATGAGTGTGTGTGTAAGCTCAGATAGGTATCATTAAGGGTTATCTGGCCAATCACTTCTCCTGAGTGATACTTCGCCTCCACCTCGAGGATTGAACCTGTCCCTGCAACCAACTCAACACATTTGCAGTGACAGTTAGACATTCACAATAAATCCATATGCATCATAAACTTTAGCATATTCATATAGCAATAAATGTAAAATATTTACTCTTTCAAAGCCATATTAAGCATTTATCAGTACTTTCACATTATACCTATTTCAGTATTCCATTCTAAAATCATGATTGCATTTACCATCCAATTTACCCGTGAAGGTAAAAGTAAATCAATAATAACAAGATGGGGTGTAATACACTTCCCCCCTTGTGATTCATCATCCCCAATGATCTAAAGCACTTTAACATAAAATTAAATAAAGGTTTTACTTATCCTTTCCAAGTCATGTAAGATTTATTAAATAATCCTCACTCATAACACTACCACTTCTTGCAATCTTGTCCTTCCTGGACCTTGCATTGAGTGTTCTTGTTAACGCATAGGGAAAACTTGTGTGCTTTACACATATTTCTCTCTCAAGAGCTTATGTGTGGTAATTGCCATACCTTATATGTACATCTCAAGTACAACAGTAACTGTATCCTACATGACACCTATACCATAGTGATGAGAAAACACGTTCTCATTGGCTAATGAATTTATCCCTAGTGAAATCCAAATAGATAATGAATGTTGGTACATTGCACACTACACTGTGGGTCCCATCCTTCCCTTTGATATTTACACCTTCAGACAACCTAGAAGCCGAGTCCGTCCATCACTTACACATCCATTTTCCTTAATCATAACAGTAATGCTCTTGACTACTTGTCCAACTTGAGCATAAAATTGCTCTTGGACATCTGTCAATTCTGAACATAATGATACTATTTCATATTTCAAGCTTTGTATCAACATGGTTTCTCATCGATCTTTCGATCTCCTATTCCATTTGACCAACTTACTAATCTAAGGTTAACCCCATTTCTTAGCCTATTTCAGCTTAATAGAGTTTCCAACCTTCCTTTCCATATAATGGATCAAACCTCAATGATAGAAGTTTATAAGTATTCTTCAAATTGTTCTAGATTTGGTTTACCACTTTTGCCTATTCGGCTACAATAATATATTGTGCATTTGTTCAATTGAATGTCTCATAGTATGATCATGTTTTACACAACCCTATCATTATTTTCTCATTCACAACTGAGACAAACTTCTCAGGAATACTAAGCAACTACTTCACACAATATATTATTTAGGACCGAAATCCCATAAATCAAAATTTCCAACCAACGTTGGTTACCTTGGTGAGTCTATCCACCGACATAGACAGGTTAAATTGTCTTGTGTTCAATTGCTCCCTCTCTGGAATCTCAAGAGAGTATACATGTCCTACAAATGATGACATCTTTTCCTCATTCCCTAACACACTGGACAATAACTTGCCACATACTTTGCAACATCTTACTCCATCTTTTCCCAAATTATAATGGTTCCTCATTTGACAAATAACTCTGTCATTCCAATTTCCTAACTATGACATCAATTTCCTTGTTTCATTCCTTAATCTCCCAAAATTTTGGGTACATAGGTTCTTTTACATTCCCTATTAGTCTATTCTTTGACTAAATGAAAACCTATTTTGTGGACTCATGCCACGTAAGCATAATGCTTAGACATTTTGCAGAGAAAAATCCCTTTAATCTTAGGACATCCATACCTTGGATTTCTTCCATCTTTGGATCATTTTCAAAATTGTAAATTGATTTTCAGCTCAATCAATCTTTCTTGATGAGCATCGGTTACCAATTTCAAGTAATAATCTTTGATCAATCATGTTGGTTCCTAGAAGATATCAAATTCAATTGCATACCCAATTACTAAGCATGAACGTTTCTCATTAACTCCAAATCATGAGTGATCTAGATCTTCTCTTGTTGATCCCATAGGAAATGATCTTCCCTTTCATGATTAACCTGCCTATCCTTTTATAAGGCATCAAAGATAATAGCAATTGATTTTACAATCACATATATATAAGGTATGGTGTGATAATAGGTCACAATCCTTGACCTTTCCACTAATTTTCTCCAAAAAATTCCAATACCTTATCCTTGTGGTCATGAAATACATGACTTAATTGACATCATAACTTATTAAGAAGTCAAAAGTTCTTCCAAATCAAAAATATTTTCATGATTTTTGTTGGATGGGGTACTTTATTTGATTCAATCCACTTTCTTCCTTCCCCCCTTAGTGTTTCCATGACATTTGATCAACTCAAAGTTGAACTCTTAGCAAACATTTTCTTTCCTAAATTGAATTATCTTTCCACATTGTTGGCTTTCTATTTCCTTTTTCTTTCCTTCATGGCATGCCTTTAATATACTTATTCACAAAGTTAGATTCATCACTGATCTTTAACCTTATAGATTCAACATTTTGGATCGTCTTATAAGAGATCTATTGAATAATCAATAAATTTACAAGTTAAGAGACACTTTAATATTCCAATTCTCTTTCCCATGCATGCCAATATCCTTTTCATGGAGAAATTTCCATATCCACAAAGCTTCTCTTGTTGATGTGTCTTCAACCTAGAGCATTCTTTCCTTAAAAATTCTATAGTTTTAACACATAGTGACATATTGTATCCCATTTCCTTTTGGAACCTCAAAACATAAGTTTGTTTTCGTTGACACGTTGGTGAGTTCAATTTATACTCCAACCAATTTATGTACTATCCAAACCTTTGTCGGATCAATACGATTTATCTTTTTAGGATTCTTTCTCACAATCACATTTCCAAGTGACTTTGTCCCAATACTTGGTGAATTCATAACTTTAAGCACTCTAAATTTGCTTGGTTTCTTTTCCTCATCTTAATCAAAACTCCAAATCGATCTTGTCAATTTTGGTTGGCGGAACCATGTCCACTTCATTGATTATTTTAGGTCTCTTCCCTTATTCCAAGGTACTATCTCCTTTCTTACAAGTTCCTAGCCTTTCTCAGAAATTAGATTCAAGTCAAGAGTTCTCCAACCTCTTAGATACTTCCTTTGTTCGCTTTGATTTTTCAAAACATTGACTTTCTACTTCGTTTGAAGTTTTCAACTTATGCCAATAATGCATACTCCTAGTTTCATAGTATTTTTACTAAATCTAAGAACCCTTGACTCTCTTCGCAACTATAAGTTGCTACCAATAGCCTCGGTGTTTTGCTCAGTAAAATTTCCCAAGTTTTCACCTTAAGTGAATAAACCATGATGCCAAAATATAGCAATAATTTGTTTTCTTTCCATAATGTAAATTACATGCACAATTGAAATAACACTATTACCAAACTTCCATTGCATTCCTTTGTAATTTCATATATCTTTCCATAACATTGATTTCATATTGAATAAACTCAAGTTTTTCATTCAAGATTGCATCCTTCCATATAAATGGGTACATGATACATACATAGCTCTTTTGAGCTTCATTTGGAAATAGACATACAAACTGGTCTTGATGTCGTTGCAATGACGCATACATTCTGGATGTCCTTGCCCTCTGATGCATACACTCCAGCTTTCCCCAATGTTAGCGCAAACATCTGCAAACCTCGACCACCAAATAATGAGGAGAAGCATCACTCAAGCACTTTTTTCCCAACCACAGACTCAGATGTGGTCCCCCTCACATTTGTCACACATGACAAGATGACCGTACCCTTCAATGAAGAGATTGGTTGGTAGACCCCATAACAATAGCCTATCTAAGCTTAATGTTGTGTCCTACAAACCAGAACTTAATCATACATTCATCTTCCTTACGAGTATGAAAATCCTGAACTAGAATGCATAAATGGAACATAGTGAACTGATAGTGGAAATAGTGGCTACTTACACCACTTTGGCCAAAGTATTCTCACCCAGTACTTTGAGTGATAGTCATCCCATTCATATACACTACCATAGCTTGGTTTGGATTATGACCATTCATACACTATGCTTAGGTAAATTCCTCCAATGGGTAATCTTTAACCCTAGAAATAACCTACTCCCCTTTTCCCAAAAAAAAGCAAAGGTATCTCTACCCATAAGCCTAAGCACTAGTTAACCCTTCAATGGATAATCCTACCCTAGGTATAACATATGAGCTTATCTTTGCATAAACAAGATATTCTCTTCAAAATACAACTATTTCCATATATCTTTATAATCTAGAGTATAGTTGCATAAGCCACATCATAGTCATAGATTAACTAACTCCATTTAGTACAATATCACATAATAAGTGATACTCATCAAGAGTATAACCTTTATCAATTGACGACCTCAATTGAAGATTAATTATATCAATAGATGATTCCATTTGAGAGCATAATCCCCTTAATTAAAAAGGGTTTAAACAAAGAGTCTACTCTTTAATACTATAACTTCATATTTAAGAGCACAATGCCACTAATCAAGTGGAAGCTCTTACTCACTTGGTAGTTTCCCACCTATTTTTCTGAACATATAGAATTCCATAAACCCAAGTGACTTAGCTTAGTCACAAAGGTGAGTTTTATCCTTGATACATCCTAATCTTAGGATATAGTCATCAACAAATGACTAGTTTGATTATATAGGTTACTCTTACCTTATATGTTCCAATCAAGATCAATTAAACAAATCAACCAAATAGGCTATTCCCAACCATCGGTTTTAATGAGTAGTCAAATATAAATCCCAACCTAGTAGGAAAAACTCTACCCAAGATCTTAATTTGAGTATGATCAAGTGATCATGCAAGTACATATTAGCAATGACTCATCCTATCAGTTCTACCAAATTGTTGAAGTACAAGTAACATCATAAGCCAATAGTATCAAGTCACTTCGTGACATTGATATGTTTCACACTATGAATAACCCTTAAGCTATTCTTGTTTAATCATTCCTAGTATCGTAATACTAATGACAAACACTCTCTCCTATTATAGAGTAATTGCAAGCACTTTATAGAAAAGCATTAAACAACTTCATTGTCCTTTCCAAAGCAAATGCTATGTTTTCCTAGTGCAAGCAATCTCATGCAGAACAATTAATGCATTCAATTTTCAATCCTTCAAAAATAAAGATGAAATAGAGTAGACTAGATCCCCATTCCTATATTTCGCTTAACTACTTGACTTGATTGGATGCACAGCCTCCAACAACAGCTTACAAGCTTCACTTAGACCTCTTCTAGCAATACTTCAATAAGCTTCTACTCACAAATTGATAATATTTTTTCACAAATATAACTCACACAATATAGCTCTTCATAAAATACTCAAGGCTCTCACAAAATACAACATAATGTAATGGAATAATAATGTAGATTAGGAGTGTGTAATAGATTGCATCCAAATGAGAGAACATTCTTCTCTATTTATACAAAAAAAGAGATATTGCATCCTACAGAAAAGGCATGCAAAATGACAACAATCTCCATGCTAGTCGACTCACTTCACTTGGCAAAAAGGTGGCAGAAATCAAAGAGTGTACTCAACACAAGAAGCTACAAGTTGACCTCTATGTTTTGACAACAACTTAAGACTATTTCAATCTACACATGATCGAATGGTGACAATCGAATTGTTTCCAAAATGGTCTTCTACAACATTTAGAACTTCATAAATCTAACACCAAGTATGCAGCCTACTCTCCTATTGTTTGGTGTGGCTTTACTCATTGAATCAGTCTACATTCAAAATGCAACACATGCACAAGGTCGACTAAGTCTATGCTTTATCAGAAAATAGAGGAATTAAGAGTCACTCAGGCGCATAAATATGCTTTGACCAATTATTTTCCTTGTTGTTACTTTTCCTATTATCATGTATTTTATTCTCTATGAGTTGGTGTAGCATTCTATCATTTCACCATTATGCTATACACCCTTTTAAGCTGAATAAGTTGTTTCTCATAAAGACAATGATGTCTTCCAATGATATGGCTAAGCTCATTATGTTTATCGGCCTTAAAATGCTACACAATATAATTGCATATAAATCATCCCCTTTCATATATTCCATTTGCATATAAATCGGCCTATGTTCGATTTGACTAAGTCTTATTTCATATGTATGTTGTTTTAAACTCATTCCCTATGTGTGGCATACACGCCTTTGCTCACTTATAATATGGTATGAAGTTTTACTTTCAAACTTACATATTGTGTGGCCTCTAAATATGGGCATTCTATGTTTTATAAGCACTTATATATATGCACTTCTTTTGATATACATATGCATGCTATCAATGCTTTATAAAGTGCACCATGCATTTTCAAATATATAACAATCATTTAGAAATATATATATTTATAATACATATTACATATATATATATATACACACACCTCTATATAAGCATTAATGCTTACGTGTATATATATGTACTCCCATATATATACACAAAATCATTCAATAATATTAGCATATATATATCATTACTTTCATATATATATGCAAGATAATAATATTATATATAATATCGACTTTTATATATATATATATATAAAAATATAGGCATATTCCTCAATGCTCATGTAGACATACATATACATGTATTTGTGTATATATCTTTTATATATATATATATATATTTGGTTGCACCATCAAGCACATACATAATTACCATCTTGGGAAATATACGTGTGATTCATATATACATATATACTTATATGTCGCATTGTCCCTTTGATAGCACCATGCTCATAACCAACCCATTCATAATCATGCATAGGTACATATACCTATGTACTCCCATGTACATGCTCCTCCATGCATATGGTCTATCGTCGACATGCACTTGCATACACACACACACACACACACACACACACACATATATATACATTCAATGTATATTAAACTCATCAATTAAGTATAGTAATATAAGGAAGAACTCATAAGCTCCAAACATATAAAAATTATCCAAGAATGCACTCAACAACAATCAAGACCCTTTCTAATTCAAACACTTCATACTAAGGATGAATTACCATTTCCCAACACAATAACTTGACTCAACCATTCTACTATGAGTGTATGTGTAAGCTCAAATTGGTATCATTAAGGGTTATCTGACCAATCACTTCTCTTGAGTGATACTTCCCCTCCACTTGGAGGATTGAACCTATCCCTGCAACCAACTCAACACATTTGCAATGGAAATTAGATGTTCACAATAAATCCATATGCATCATAAACTTTATCATATTCATATAGCACTAAATGTAAACATATTTACTCTTTCAAAGCCATATTAAGCATTTATCAATACTTTCACATAATACCTATTTTAGTATTCCATTCTAAAATCATGATTGAATTTACCATCTAATTTACACGTGAAGGTAAAAGTAAATTATTAATAACAAGATGGGGTGTTACGGTTCAAAGTGAATCATACCTTTCATCTTGTGGATTATCTATGAGTGCTTGCTTAACTTTCTCATAGAATTTGTCACCCTTGGATTCCTACAACACCTATCCCTTAAAGTTGGTTTGAATTGTTATCAATGAGGCGATATGCCTTCTACCACTTAGGGCATCTGCAACTAGATTCTCTTTTCCCTTAATGTAGTTGATGTTGAAATCATAGTTTGATATTAGCTCCAACCACCTCCTTTTTTGTGCAATCAAATTGGGTTGAGTAAATAAATACTTTAGATTGTGATAATCGATCTTCATTTCAAAAGGTTTTCCCATGAGATAATGTCTCCACATTTGTAATGCATGAACAACTACCGCTAACTCTAAACCATGCAATGCATAATTTTTTTCACAGGGATTCAACTTCCTAGATTCATAAGCTATGACTTGTCCTTCCTACATTAAAACTCCTCCTAACCCTTCTCCTAACGCATCTGTTATTATAGTAAAGTTTCTCTCTGGATCAAGTACCTTAAATATAGATGTGGTAGTCAACTTATCCTTGAGTAGGTCAAATGTTGCTTGACACTTTTTTGACCACTCAAATTTCTTACCTTTTCTCTGCAGTGAGGTAATAGGAAAAGCTAACCTATAAAATTTTGCAACAAACGTCCTATAGTATCTAGCCAAAACCATAAAACTTCTAACCTCTAGTACACTCTTGGGCACTGGCCATTCAAGCACTGCCTTTATCTTAGCTAGATCAACTGTAATCCCTTTAGCCAAAATTACATGATCCATGTATTATACTTCCTTTTGAAATAATGTACACTTAGGGAGTTTTCCATATAGCTTGTGTTCTCTTAACCATTGGAGAACTATCTATAAATGTTTACAATGCTCCTCTTCATTCTTGGAATAGATTAAGATATCATCCAATAAAACTAATACAAACCTATCCAATCAATCTCTAAATACATTGTTCATTAGGTTCGTGAATGTTGCAGGTGCATTTGTAAGTCTGAAAGGTAGGACCGTGAACTCGTAATGACCGTATGTAGTCCTAAAATTAGTTTTGAAACTGTCATCTTTGATCCTCAATTGATGATAATTGGATCATAGATCAATCTTTGAAAAAATTGTCGCTCCTCGCATTTGATTCAAAAGATCATCAATATGTGGAAATGGGTGCTTATTCTTTATTGTATCTTTGTTAAGCATTCAATAATCTATTCATAAGCACAGGGTACCATCCTTCTTCTTTACGAAGATCATTGGCGCTCCCCATGGTGAAACACTAGATCTTATTAATCCCTTGGAAAACAACTCTTCCAATTGTGCCTTAAGCTCCATTAATTTTGTTGTAGTCATCCTATAGGGTACTTTGGATATAGGTTTTGACCTTGGTACTAGGTCAATGGAGAAATGAAATAGTCTTTTCGGAGGTAGTCTAGGTAGTTCTTTTGAAAAGAAATCCACAAATTTCTATAAGATGGGATACTTCTCCTTATCCATTTCTCCAGATTCCACCACTTCTTCAAATTCTTGAGAATCTTGAGGAGTGAATTTCTTGAATTCTTCAAGTTTATCCATTTTAATTGTGAGGAGTTGGCAACCTTTCTTTTTTCCCTATACATTTGCACAGTTGAAATTTGTCACAATTTTACTTCCCTAGGAGTTCCCCTATAGAGACACTTGGTTACCTAGATTATCTAAGCATTCTACAGTTTTAACATGGCAATCCACTTCAACTCTATGCTTCCATAGCCAATTCATACCTAAGATGACATCATAAGAAGCTAAGGGAGTTACATACTATTGGTGTAAATAAAGTCTTGTACCTAGTTAATTCATTACTAGGGGGCTTTACATGTTACGTTTACTTTGGTCCTAGGAAGGAATCTTTCTAGAAGGTGTTAGTTGTCATTAGTTATTATCTTATCTTTTGACTTGTAACACATGTGACCTAGGTAGATGTGATAAGTTGTCTCATATCATAAGATTGAGACACTCGTCATAATCTTATGTTATCTTATGTCTCACCTTGGCTATATAACCAAGGTGTCTCTCATACATTTTACACATAACATTGAATCATATTTGCATAATTGATAAGGATACAATTTATTCTTCTCATATTGATCTTCTCTCTTTGTGCTTTCCATTTGGCCTCTAGATCTTGGTAGGCTATCTCCATAGCCAATTCTAACATGGTATCAGAGCGGGTTGGGTGCCTTTGGTTAGCTATTTTTTGAGAGATCTTGGTAAATCTTGAAAAGTTGAGTATGCTCCTCTCTTGCATCGTATGATGATCTGGAGAATAAAAAAACTTGATAGAAATACCATATTTGAGGGGGGGTTCCTCTTTGTGGCTCTTTATTGCAAGTTCAAATTAGAGCTTGTTGGTGCAAATTTGAGCTCACCATTAAGTTCAGAGGGTTTGAGAAAGTCAGTTTCTCCTTTTGTTTCATCCAAATCAGACATATGAGGCCAAATCTATGAGGGTTTGAAGTTGAAGAGTGGTTGTTAGATTCAAAAGGTAGCTACATTTTTGGAGCATTTTGGGTCAAATCTAACCCTGCCATCACATCCAAAAGGTCCAAAAACCCCAAGATCGACTGTCAAATTGTCTAAACCCAAGAAGTTGTCCACCGAGGCAAAATTCTTTTTCCCAAGGAGCCATACGGCCCCCTGGGTCATCATTATTACCTGTCGGTACGCTTTGTAGAAAAAATATTATTTAAATCGGTTTTATTTTTTGATTTTTTTTTAGAAAAATATTGATTTAAATTGGTTTTAATTGTAAAAATTAAAAAATATCATTGTTATCCGATTTTTAGCTTTTAGCTGAAATCAAGTTTAGTGTTTATTCTTTGTGTTGTTCATTTATACATTTAAAAGATAAACCATAAGTCTAATAGGTTTAATATGCATGGAAAAAGATTGTCAAAATGAAACAAATTACAATTTTTCATTCCAATGTTGTAATTACAACAAATGAGAAAAGAGAGTCATATGTATACAAATGTAATCTTTTATTGATAATCATGAAGTGTACCTGTCCCTCACAAGCCAAGGGACTAACTTTAATTATTCAATGAAAATAAAGAAGCAATTTATACATGACTAAGTAAAACATATTAATATCAAGTGCATATAAGAGTGGAGACCAATCATTGCTTGAGAATGACTGGTTGTGAAGTTGCCCTCTTGCCTTGCTGCTACTCCCCCAAGCTGCTTGTTTCCTTCCCAGCTCCGTAATGCTCCTAGCTCCTGCATTTGGAAAAACAATGATATTAGAGCAATGCTCTAAGCAATGAAATATCTCAAACCTTACATACACACCTACCTATGCATGTATAAACTAATCCATAAGTGCATTAAATAAGCATGTAAACCTTGGATGTCCTAGAAAATAGTGAAGTCATCAAACACATCCAAAATATGCATCTATTTTTCTAACTTGTTTGCTTCATGTACAGATTTAGGACAAGTTTGGTTATTGTTCTGATTCAGTTAAATACAACATGTGGGGTAAATGTGGCTCCCACGAGGGTAGAGCTTAGCATGCTTTGAAAGAAAAAAGGAAATTGAGCAACTTGATCAAAGATATACCTATTATTAATGCATTAAATCAATATGGAATCACACCAGTTGATCAACTTTCATTGTCAGATTCAAATGATGCATCAAATTCAATTATATATCTCTTAAATAATGAGGGAGCAATCCATAGTATTGTTAGGTCCCTCTCACCTTGACCCTATTGGACAACCATTAAGCTTCAAATCAATACAATCAAAAGCAATGAAAAGGAGCAACCATACAAAGCTATGAGGAAGGAATGGGAATGAACTGGACAACAAGCAATGGTTGATTCAATCATGAAGCAACACAAGGCGACCCCTTTGAAGCCAAGATGCATTTCTAAGTGAATATGAAAACACCTTTAAGAATCTACAAGGGGTGGTCCTAAGGGAATAAACCAGAAAATGTTTACCATTGGAGGAAAAATGGAATTGTTAATGCTTATTAATAGGTGCATTTGTGAAAATAAGTGCAAAGAGTAAGGTCATTGTCATTGAAAATGATAGTAAGCAATGGTGATACAATCCATGATTGACAATGTAAAGGTGCCTTATATTGCTTAAAGTTTCCAGAGTAAAGCATAGATGCAACTACATCAATATGAGAAACAACATGGTCATATGGTTTTCACATACTTTATCAGTTGACAAAATTTTGGTGAACCATCAAACCAAATTCCAATCTTATCACCATATCTCTTGTTGAGCAATCTAGATAGTGGCTCATAACAGTAGAAAGCAAGGGTAGTAAAGGATATTGTAAGGTGGCAGTCCTTCAAGGAAGGCAGATTTATGTTTGTAGGTACAAGCCCTCAAGTGATTGACAAGAGAGTGCAAGGTTGTTTCCCTTAAGGGTGACTGGACAGTCACTAGAGAGCTTGGATTAAACCTTTTGAAATTCAAAGGAGCATGACAGCACCAATCAAAGTGACAGTAAACATTTGAAACATGGTCACAGTTATAAAATGCAGTCATAGCCCAAGTGCCTAAGATGCATTAAAGGAAACATCACAGTGCCAATACAGTGAGTTGCAAAGGCATTAAAAGATTTTAGGAAGCAATCATGACAACACTAGACAATCATTAAATATTGAAGGGAAATCTTTGAAGTAAAAGAAAAATATCACAATCTACCTTGTGAGAACAACAATGATATTAAAGATGGCATGACAGTCATAAGAGGGCAGTGAAGTTGCAAATCACAATGCAAGGAGGAGATTTCATGACAAGTCTATAATGAACTTTGACAAGTATGACAAATGCCATTCTTTGAAAACTTTTATGAGCAGATAAACTTCAAAAGCAAAGAGTGTGATGGAATTGCTCATGGAGGATAACTATCTAATGATGGTGTAAAGTCATTAATTAAAGTCTCCCCACGGTACATATAAGGTGATGGTTTTGTGTCCTCACAACAGTTTTGCATGTTTTTTATGCAAAAAAAGTATCACAAGTTTCTATGAAAGATAGATTGCATACAAGTCACCAAGGACAATGTTGTTATAGTAGTGATTTGACAATGAGCAATAGGTCTTCAAGGCTCTAAATAGCTAATAGTGGCATGAAAGCAATCAAAAAGCAAAAAATGCAACCCTTCATGGAGTCATAACAACTTAAAAATTGGAAGGACAACCATCATGCAAAACAAGCAACATTTTCCTGTGGAATAGTGATGGATGTAGCTCTTGTTTGAACTCATCACTCTCTCATGAAAACTCATTCACATTATATTCTTACAAAATCTTGTAAAAAATGAGAAAACTGAAAATGCAGGAGGTTTCTTCACAATGGAAAACCCACTTTGGGGTTTTAGTTTTCAAAAACATTCTCTGGGAAAAGGAAGTGTATTTGCAAAACCCAACTTAGATGCTCACAGAAAAACACAATTTTGGTACAAATTGGAGCTTTCAAATTATACCCACACTGTACAATAGCATTGGATCATTTTATAACAAAATTTGAGTTTTTCTTTCACAAGTTAAGAGACCCATCTGGGTTTTGTAGAAGCATTAAACAATGGAGAACATTATACAAAAATGAAAAATGGAAACCCATTTCATGCATTATTACAGGCCGTGGCTAGGTAGATCTCTATTTCTGCAAAATATAGAAAACCCACTTGGGGTTTTTTAATGAAACACAACATTGCTACAAATTGAAGGAAAATGAAGAAAAACCAAATTCTACAAAGGTTTTCTTCCCTTTTTTTCACACAGAAATGTCAATAAAAAATGGAGGCCGAGGTCACAAGCCAAGTTTCTTCTACATATCAAAAACCCATCTGGGTTGATAAAAATTTGCTAATACAAAGGAAAATTGAAAAGACATTATAGGGCTTTCAAGTGAAGCAAAGCTACATATAAAAATACCCTATTTATGTCCATGGTCACGGTCAAGAAGCATTTTTCTTCATGAAAATAAAAATAAAACAATATAGAGTGTCTTCATTCTCAAATGCAGAAAGAAAATAAGCATTTCATGCTTTATCTTAAGCTGGAAACTAAGATATGAGTCATTTTTTGCTTAGACTACAAGAATGGAGTCACTAAAACCTTACTAGAGTTTTTTTTTGCTTTTTCTTCTTCAACTTGAAAGCATTTTAATGGCCCTTATTCAAGCTTCATAGCCCCTCATGGCGGCTGTTTGGTGAAGTGAAGCAACAACGAAAAGAGCAAAATGAAACATGTGATCAGGAAAATATTATAGGTCGCGGCCTAAGCATATGAAATGGCCTCCAAAAGGGAAAAAAGGTAGATTTTGTACAAAAAAAACCAGTTACCTCTTTGTTTTGTGTTTCTCATCAGGAAAACACCACAAAAAACCAGTCAAATCTCCATTTTCAGCACATGCAAGTGAAATCCCTGGCGGCTGCATCATGTTTTCTAGAATGTTCAATGACAAAATGATGGTCCTTTTCCGTTGTTTTTGTCTTTTGACGATTAGGGTTTGACCCTATTTGATAACGATGGGATTTTTCATCCCATTTTTTTTAAATGAAACATGTGCTAATACCTTGGGGGAGGCCGAATATATACTCATTGACTTAGGCATTTTATGCCTTAAGTTTTTCCCCTTTGTTTCAAAACATTGCTAAGTCCTTCAAACAATACAAGCATATGGAGTGTGCCAGGTCATGTAATATGCCTTTGATTTTTTTATCATGCATCATGTGCCTTTTAGACTTGGAATATGCTTTCCAGGAAGTGTGGAGGTCGGCCATATAGGCCAAGTTTTTTTTGAGCTTTTGCGTTGCCTTTGGAAATTAGAGTATTGACCCCATGTGGCCTTACAGTGCAGAATGAGAAAAGGTGAGATAATCATATGCCTTATTGACCTTATTAAATTTTTTTAAAAGCATTTTAACATTTCATTATTTCTTTTTGCATTTGTTTCAAAACATTGAAATGCCATTTAAGTGATTTTGTTAATCACTTTGATATTTTCACTTGCAAATGAAATGTAATTCATATTGATGGTGGGCCCCCTTATTTTTGTGCTTTGAAATGTAAAATAACTTGATTAAGTGATGTATTATGAATCACTTAATCAAGATTATTATCTTCAATTCCTTTTGGAGTCTTGTGTTTTCAAAACACACATATTGCATGAGTCAAAACTGGGAGATAGAATGATTGAACTGCAGGCATGAGGAGAGTGTGGGGGTGAGGTATTTGACTGTTTTAGAAGAACATGTGCTATTTTGGAGGTTGTTTTGTCATAATTTTGGCATGACTATGGTCTTGGCTTGAACTTGGGCTGTTTGGAGGACTTTTTGGAGTGATTTTAGAAGGTTCTTTTTTGGCCTCGTTGCTGACCAGAACCTTCTAGATGGACATGTGTGAGGGGTTTTTGGTGGGTTTTTTGCTTAAGTATGTTCATTTTGGGCATTTTTGGGAGTTCTTTCTTTCTTTCCAGCAGCAGGATAGCTTTGTTTTGGAGCTATTTTTCATGGAGCACTATTGTAACTTAGATGGACTTGTAATACAATAAGCACTTTGAATCAATAAAGTAGAGCATTTTTACCTTCTCATTTCCTATTTTTCATTTATGTTGTTAATGATTGATTAGTTTGTCTTGTGAGAATCTATCTTTCCTTGTAAACTTGTCTCATGTTTAGGCATTTGTTTAGTAGAAAATCTATGTTAACAAGATATAAGTTGTGTTATTAAATAGTGTTATTAGTTGTGAAACCTCTGTTTTCCTCCTAAAAGCCTTGTTTAGAGACCTCCTTATAAATTACTTATGTAAACTGCATTTGAAAATGAGTTGTGTATATCAATTTTTATGATATAGATTTGAATGTGATAGGTTGTCATTAGGTCTAGGTTGTTTTGGTGCATCACCTTCGTTACTTTCAGTATTAGGTTCATTTTCATCCAATCCTTACCCTTTATCCTAGAAATTATTAGTTAGGTGACATCAAAAGGGGAAGCCGACCCATAATCCGGAGGTTTGCTTTCAAATAGGACACCCACAACCTGAAAGTAGTCCCATGTTACATCCAAACTTGCTAAGTTCGTTCACATATTGGCATTAGGGTGCAAATTTGGATCACTAACAATTATATGGTATTCCCTAGACTTACTGTCGCTAGTATAACGTGGCCTAACAACTACCACGTGGTGACAACGTCGTGGCCAACTAATCAGACCCCGCCTCACCAATAGTTATAAAATTTTGGCAACCAAAAATTTCAAAACTAGCACCATAAAGTTCAAAATTGACATTTGTTTTTATTAGAATATTCCTTCCCATATTCCAAGAATCTGTCGGCAATTTTAATGCAGGGAATATTCTTGCTTTAAAGCATATTCTTGAAGATTCTAGCCAGTAACATCATATTCTGTCTAGTAGAGGTATATTCCATTTTGATGGGAATGAAGACATCAAATTTAATTGAGTATATTTATGACATCATTCACGCATCAACATGACACTAGCGGGGCCTTAAGAATTTTCCCCCCCACATAGATTGCATTTTCATTTTGGCAGTCAATTTTCAAATGCTCATAACTTGCTCATTTTGACCCCCTTTTTAAAGTAATTTTTTTTATTTGTGGAAGAATTTTTCACTCTTTGCAATGGTGCAATAAGATTTTGGTTTTGGTGTATGTTTTTTTCTAGAAATTTTAGATTCTCATAGGTGTTTTTGTTTCATCCTCATTTGGGAACTTCAGGAGCTCATAACTTGCTCCTATAGTAACATTTTTGGGTGCAATTTTTTTAAAAGTGCATAATTTTTCATGCACTTTTCAACAGTATGATCAGATTGATCTTATTTTGTACCAAAAATTTTACTTGATTCTATGGCCTAATTTTGGAATTTGCATGTACCAAGATCAAGACCACTTTGCTGTTTTTGGCAAGTGGCACCTGTAATCACACTAAGTATAAATTGCCACAAATTAGATATTGCTTGGGGGGTTTCATGATTGAGTAATTTGGGTGGGGGGGGCGAGGTAATTTTTTGCCTTTGTTAGCTTATGCCTCTTGATTGGTCTATTGTGTGACTAAAGTTGAGGAGTTTAATATGGGCATAACAAATCATCATGTTGTAATAAGGTCAAATCGATGAAACTTTAAGTCTTGGCGAGATGGAATCCTAACACATTGTAGGTGGCTTAATCTTTTTCCATATCTCTATGGAATTGTTCCTAAAAACTTCATCAAAATGGAAGAGAGTTGTGTGGGACATGAAAAAAGAACATATCATGGGATTAATTGGTTGTGGTTGTGATATTGATACACAAATGGCCACTAATGGTATTGAGATCCCTTGTGACCTTATGACCAAACTTTGGGAGATGTATGGAGACTCAAATGAACCCCCATTCCCAGAGGATCCTGTTGCAGATTGTCTTGTTCCACTTGCATAGTTTCAACCTATTGATGATAAAATAGTTGAAACACTCGCTCAATAGGAAAGTTATGGTAGTTTTGATGACATAGAACTTTCTCCTTCTCCTCTTATAGAGACATCTATTGAGACTTTAGTTTCTATGGATCCTAATCTAGATTTAGAGGGTTCATCTTCATCATCTATGAGTCAAAATATTGAGGCTAAGGGCTCTTGTAATCCAGCATTGGTAGAATCATCTACTATTGTACTTGAGGATACTTGTGATTCCACAATTTTGGTTCCTTGTGATTCAGTGCAGAAGGACATACACCATCTTCCAAAGATTGCTACTTGGGATGAGTATTTGACAGAGATTGTTGGCTTGTTTTTGGAGTCTCACATATTTTAGATTTAGGAGACATCATTGATGGCATTCGTCTTCTCTTTGATGGAGAAGATCCTTCTTCAATTGTTGTGAGGGAACACTTTGACCCTCTTGTTCAATCTCTACATGATCATTCTTTGCAGTTTGACATGACTATAGATCCTTTTGGACAACATTTAGAGGAGGATTATTTTTCTTTAGAGGGGATATCTTTGTCTCTATATTGTGTTCTACATTCATCTCTAATAGATTCTGGATTGTCCTCTTCAGCAGTGTGTCCTAGAACGCCTGTTTGGAGTGTGTCAGCTTTCGACATCGACATGGAGACACTTGAGCATGCTTCAAATACATCATCACATATCATCTATATTCCTTCATCTCCCTTTTTGGAATGAGAAGAACTCTTGCATACATTATTTGTTTTGTTTCTTCCTAAGGGGAGGAATGTTGTTTCATCTTTAGCATTTAATGTCGAGATTCTACCATCATTGTAGGAGGGGCTGCATTGTCTCTCTTCTTCTTCTCTATTATGGGGGGTTCTTTTTCCTCACATGGGTTTTTAGCCTTCTCATGCATCATTGAGAGAATTTTTGTATTTCATCTCTCTTTTGGGGAGGAGTTTTGTCCCACTGGTTTTCTCCTTTTCTCCATTTTGTGAGAGATTTATTTTGCATTTGTACATGGGTACCTAACATGGCCTAGTAGTTAGGACCCATCCTTGCATCTTTGTGTCATTTGCATAATAGTATTCTACCCCCTAATTTGGAATTAAGGGGGGTGTTGGTGTAAATAAAGTCTTGTACCTAGTTAATTCATTACTAGGGGACTTATTTACATGTTAAGTTTACTTAGGTCCTAGGAAGGAATATTTGTAGAAGGTGTTAGTTGTCATTAGTTGTTATCTTATCTTTTTACTTGTAACACATGTGACCTAGTTAGATGTGATAAGTTGTATCATATCATAAGATTAATACACTTGTCATAATCTTATGTTATCTTATGTCTCACCTTGGCTATATAACCAAGGGGTCTCTCGTACATTGTACACATAAAATTGAATCATATTTGCATAATTGATAAGAATACAATTTATTCTTGTCATATCGATCTTCTCTCTTGGTTCTTTCTATTTGGACTCTAGATATTGGTAGGCTATCTCCATAGCCAATTCTAATACAAATTTACTTCCATTAAGAAACTTGGAAGTTCAACCCTTGCCTCAAATAAACATTGATTCACCATTGCTCTTGCTTGGTTTGCATATTCTACAACCCAAGATTTTTCCATCAAACCAACTTTCCTATAAATTTTATTAGGTACTCTAGGTGAAACAATTTTTTCTATGGCTCCGGTATCAATAAGTATGGAAAAAAGTATACCAAAAAAAGTACCTGGAGTTTCCACTAGGGTGATCTAGTATTTAGCTTGTTGATTATCCACTGCTACATGGATCCTTTATTGAAATGTATCCCATTGAGGAGGAAGTGAATTACCATGTGGTTGTGAACTTGATGGTTTGTTAGGACATTGACTAGAAAAATTATCCCCACCACATGTAAAACATCCTCTTACTGGTCCTCTTCTTTTTGTTGGCCTATTAGAATTACCACCATTCCCTCTAGCTTTGTTATAGTTACCATTGTTGAAATTGTTGTAGTTGTTTCCTTGATGATCCTTCATCAGATTATTCCAATTATTGTGGGGTCCCTTGTCCCCTTTCCTCTAAAATTCCTACCCCTCATTAAACTTCTTGGGAACTTGATTAGATTGAGGCCCTCCAAAATTCTTTTGATTCTTATTCTCTCGATAGATCGAGATGGCTTTGAGCTTTTGCTTTTGCTTGATTTCCTTCTCATATACTAGATCCATAGTGGTTGGTCTATGTACATCCACCTCTCCACCTATTTGGCCATTCAGTCCCATGATGAATTTCCTTATTTGAAATTGTTCAAATTTTTGGTACATTGGTATGTACCTTGAGAGAAAAGTGAACTTCTCCCAGTATTCATTTACTAACATCTCTCCTTGTCTCAGATTTTGGAAATCAATGAGCTTTTTATCGAAGAAGAGCTGGGGTAACCACCTCTTATAAAAAATCTCAACAAAATCATTCCAGGTCAACTTTAAGGAGTTGATTCCAAGTTCCACCTTCTTGTTCATCCACAAGTTAGAGGCTTCTCCCGCTAACTAGAAATCTCCCCACACAACTTTAGTGACATCTAAATAGTTCCTTATTTCAAAATAATTTTTCATTTGAATTAACCAAGCCTCAGCTTCTTCTTTGTTGGTGCTTCCTTCAAATTTAGGAGGAGTAATCTTTCTCATAACCCTAGATAATTCAATTTACAAATGCTTTCTCTTTGTTCCCTCAGAATATGATTGTGACCTATCACTTTCTTGATCACTAGATTTAGTATGATTACGAGAATCCTCCCCTTCTTCTTCATTGTTGGGGTTTTCTTCCTCCTCATTGTGTGGAACTTATTCCTTAATTTCTTTTCCCTTCACTTCTTGTTCAAGGTTTCCTATCCTTGCATTATTTTCATCCATGATTTTGAGAAGATTATCCAACTTGGCTTCGGCATTATCCAGACCTTGTCCAACTTCTTGTCTCCCTCCAAGTTTAGTTCTTGTCCTAACCATTGCCTCAAGTAAATTTATACCTGGAGTTTCATTTTTAATTAGATCCTATCATGGTTTACTAAATGCATAGAAAACATTTCACAAGAGAAAATAATCATATAAGAATTTCATTGAGGTTCTCATACACAAGTTTTGATAAAAACATAACTTTTTATTTATTCATAAGGATTTCAATATCCTTTCTTTTACATAGATTAACTATTTAAATAGTCAAGAGGAGAGTATCCATCATTTTCACTCTCAGATACATAACTACGTGGGATATGACCCTTTGGTTCTTGCTCATTTCTATCCCAAAAAGGATAGTAACCCTCATATTTATCTTTTGATACATAGCTTCAAAGAACGTATCCATCTAATTCACCACTAGAGGCTATAACAATAACTTCAGCCATAGGTATAACTTGAGGATCCCGAAATATCAATGTTGGATTGACACTACTTTCTAAGGGCATATCCCTAGAAAGTGGTAATGAGTTTGACTTGACCAAAGAAACATATGGTAAGTAGCTGAAATTGGCATCATTTCTCATCCTTCTTCTCTCTTGACTAATCCATGATAAAGTGTGACTGATTGTCTCAGTATCACTTAGCTAGATGGCATTTTCATGATTGGTTCCCTCTACAGTATGAACACAGGCTTCTCTTTCCTTCTTGGCTCGTAGGTAGCTCTCATTTCCGATCATTGACTTTCTTGCACTTTACTTGAGACACACCATCCTAGCACAAGAATTTCCAAACATTAGACTCATAAAGTTGGAAGGGAAAACATAGTGAGCACATAGGTTCCAAAGTTGAACCTAGTAGCTCTGATAGCACTTATAACATGCCCATTGTTCTACTCAATAACTTTCCTATGTTTTAACCTCGAGTAAATAGTTAAAGCATCTAACCAATATGAGTGATAAGTTTTTTCTTTTTAAATAAATGATAGCATGTACATTTGAAACAAATATTTGTCTAAAATTTTCCATTACATTAATCAAAGTATTTACAACTTTCCAATATAATGATTTCATAATATATAAATACATTTAATAAATTTTCTCTTTTTTACAATCTTTCCATAGAAATGGATACAAAATACATAAACAAATTCTCCAGGTATCCTCCATCAAATCTTGGTTGCCAACTAATGAGGAGAAGCATCACTCAAGTAGTTTTTTTCCAACCTTGAACTAACTGCAGTCTCTCGCACATCCACCAAACTTGGTAGATGGCCAGGTATGCTTTGACAAAGAGATTGGTTTGGTAACCTCATAATAAATTTTACCTTTCTTGAGCTTGGTGTTGTTCTCTACATATCTAGATCAGTGAAACAGTGGCTACAACCTACACATATGACATTCCTTTCCTAGTATGTAAACTTGGATCACAGTGACTGACAGTGTAAATAGTGGCAACTTACACTACTTTGGCCAAAGTATTCATCACCTAGTACTCCGAGTGGATGTCATATAATTCACTTTCCTTCCTAGCTCGATTTGTTTTGACCATTCATAACCTATGCATGGGATATCCCCTTACACCATGTAGTAACCTTAACCCTAGGAATAACCTATAACATCTATGTTAACTAATATACTTCTACTAAGTAAATCAAAGTAACTCAAAGTCTCAACTTAAGCTAAGCATTAGCTATATAATTCCTATCTATAAATAGTATTTAAACCCTTTATAAACTCCCATTCCTTAATATGGAATAAATACAAACACTCAAACAATATAGTTCCCTAGACTATCAAGAGTCTTTCACTTTCACAAAAAAAGAAGCGAATAACCTTTCCCTGATAAAAAAAAACTAAACAATTTTCTCAAACATGGAAAACAATGTCACATAATCTTTCAAATACAAGAAAAGTATAAATGAGTCGAAATCGACATGCCTGATAATGTAGTGCTCCAATTTTCCAAACCGAATTCCTAACTTAGCCTTCTCCCAATTTAGCTTGCAACTTAGCAACTATCACTTCCTCCCTTCAAAAAACTTCTCTCTAGTCCTCTCACAAAATCTCTCATAGAAAATTAGAAAATAGAAACTCAAAAATTTACAGAAAGAATGTAAATATGCATCCCCAAATGAGGTAGAAAGAACATCTATTTATACCCAAATGTGAGCAGTTGAAGGCTAAAAACAAGCTATCAAAGATGACACTTCTCAATCCAAAAGGTTTGAATCAACAAGAAAAAGAAAAGGTGACAGCTTAAATCTTTGCACAGTAAACACATACAAAACCAAATTTTAACATGGTGAATGAGTCACTTAATCATATGGATAGCAATAATGATGATCAAATATACAAGGTAATAGTCTTCTATAGGTCGGCTATATTTGGCCAGCTTATCATTTGACCAATTCTATTTTTCAATTTGCTTCAAAATCAAGAATTCATATTGTAGTTTAGACTTATTTTTAGCTCATACTTTTCATATATTGGTGCCACATTTACAATACACACCCTATTCTTTTGGTCACTATTGCTTATGACCAGGTCAAAGTTTCTTATGTGTTGCATATCCTCTTTTACTTCATGTTTGACTAAGTCTTAGTTTAAATGCATTTCACATTGGTTGTATTTGATGTTATGTGCTATTCTCCAGTGCTGCAGATGTTTCACATAACATAACATTTCAAATACTTTAAACTTTGCTTAATGTTCATGCACAATCAATAAGCGCTATTCCCTTATTTTTGCACAATATACATAATGTATAAGATGTGCATTATACATAGAGTTTGTTGTGTTTTAAATGCTATGTGCTTTATAAATAACTCAGTGCTATTGGAATTATTCTTTGTAAGAGAGGGAGACCACCGCGTGCAAGCCCCCAGGTCACAGAGGGTCAAGATGCGAGATGATACCCTAACTTACCTCAGCTAAATGCAATGTTTAGGGTATGAGGATATGAATGATGAGGACTATAGAGTCCTACAATCACTCTGCAATCCTGAGTCCCAAAGTGGGGCTAGGCGAGTTAGTTTTTAGATTCAACTCTACACCTTAGGGAGCTCTCTGCTCGAAGATAGAAGCACATTCTTTGGATGACAATGCGGCGCACTGGCATCTCTAAAGTGCGCTGGCATCCATATGGCCAGACAACAGCAAAGACAAGGTCAAACTTCCTAAAATGACTAACAACCTAGCTAATTAACTAAAGGGCCAGAATGATACAAGTAAATGAATGAAGTACTCTCTAATGTTGTAAAGTAAATAAGCAAGGAGGATCTCATTGAGGAATTCATTCGCTAGTTGATCTTCTGAGAAGCACGCACACCTACACACAAAAAAAAGGAAAATGTTGAGTGGTTGTATAGGGGCCTTAGTCAAACCCTCGTTTAGGTGTTTCCACCTCCACGGACAGCCAAGGAAATGAGATAAAGAAATAGTATAGTAAAGAGCAAATAAACACTACAAAGCAGTATTATGCTACTCAACCAAGTGATAGAGGAGAGGAGAGGGAAGCTTACCACCTCTACCAAGAGAACTCAAGGCTGCTTGGGGGATAAATGAGAGGAACTCAAGCCTCTATTGTAATGGTGTGGTCCCAAACATGCTTTATCGAAGTGACGGAGTGAGGTTTTGTTGCAATGGAGTGCTAGAATGCTTGAAGTGAGTAAGTGAGCTTGTGGAGTGCAAGAATGAAAGCTTGAATCTACTGAAGAGTTGTATTGAATGTTGAAGGGATGAATTTGAAGAAGGAATAGAAGAAAATGACCATATTCAGGTCGGTTGACCGAAGGGGGTGTTAAAACTTCACTGCCAATGGGAAGAGTAACGCCTTTGCAGGTTTAGCTGTAGGAATTTTCCAGGGACATAAGTGCGTCGCGTGGGCATCCCCGATAGAAACACCTCTATCGACACTCAAAACAGGCACCAAATGGACTGCCAACAGTGGGCTTAGGTGGAATTAAGCCTCCGAACTTGGTTTTCTAAGGTGGATAAAGGCAAAAAGGGGATTTGCACAGGGGATGCAAATTCACTCTTATACATTTTTCCCCCACTTTAGCGAGCACGAATATTGATGAGTGCTCGGTAAAGTAGATCAAGAAGACAATAGGGTTAGAAATGTATACCTGAACTGTTGAGGAAGCAGTACTCGGTCTAACGTACTTAAAGGTGCAGGAAAAGAAAAGGACTCCATAGTTGCTCAAAACTATGAAGCTGGAAAAACAAGGCATCTTACAGGCCCCCAGACCTACAAGGAGGCAACCCCCAAGATCTCTCGCATGAAGGAAGCCTCGCGAAGCACCCTATAGGCTTTTAGTCCCATAGGGAAGGTATTCTCCATGAACTCAAGCATGAAGAATACTTAAGGAAGTTCCCTACAGGCTCTTAGTCCTGCAGGGAAGGTATTCTCCACGAACTCAAGCATGAAGAACACCCAAAGAAGTTCCCTACAGGCTCTTAGTCCTACAGGGGAGCCACCCCCAAGAGCTCTCACATGGAGGAAGCTCAAAGGAAAGCACCCTACAAGTTCTCTATCTTGCAAGGAGGTATCCCCCAAGATCTCTCGCATGGAGGAAACCCAAGGAAGTGGACTCCGCAGAGTTAGTATGCAGCGACACGTCTACCTACAGATAGAACATGTCAGAATCAGTCATGTAGGAAAATAAGCAGACAGTCACGTAGATTGTCAAAAACTTTCAAAGGGGCCCCTTAGGAACCCTTCCAAAGGAGAGGGGTCCACTCAAGGGATGTGTTGTTTGAAAGGTAAGGTCTAGTCAGGCTACCCCCAAGCTAGACACGAAAAGGGCGAATGGAATGAGTCTAGTCAGGCTGCCCCCAGGCTATATGTGAAAGAATTCCATTTGGAATAGAGGATTTGAAAGAAGGGTTCCTAGGGAATCTGCCATGAGGAAGAAGGGGGGTCCACTCAAGGGACACACAACTCAAAGCAACTGTTCTTCTTAGAGAAATTCATCATCAAGGAATCCTTTTGAAAGATGTTCACTTCATCAAGGAATTTGAAAGGAAGGACATGCCCCCACATGAGGGGAAAATAAAAGCTATTCCCACTTCAAAGGAAGGTCTTCAAGTCCTTTCTTTATGAACCTGTGATGAAGGAAACATGTTCTGTTAGGGTTTCGTGTTGAGAATGTGATTCTAAGGAAAATTTTGTGAAGAATTTTGAGAAAAGATTCGTTGGTAACAAATTCATTTTCTGAAAATTGAAATATTGAAGAAGAGCATTGTCACACATAAAAGGGACAATGCAAGCAAAGAAGAGAAAAAAATAAAGAGAAAGCAAAAGAGGAAAGAAAAATGTAAACAAAGGGCACAGGGGGATCTGGTTTAGCGGCGTCAGATATATCTGAGCTCATATAATAATAGGTAACCACAATGCAAGGTGAAATATCATCAATCCCCAACCAGATCAGGAAGAATGCACATAAAAACAAAGTAAAAATAAAAAAATTGGGTCAACATGGAAGGGGAGCCTAAATGCCCCCAACACTTTGCATCATCCCAATTTAGCGAAAATCAAGTACAAACATGGAAGAATGATGACACAAATAGAAGAATGTTTATGACAAAAAAACCATGCCTGTATCCAAGCACCAATAGGGGTGATGAGGTTCATCTAGAAACACATAGCACAAGCTAGGGGGAACACATCGCAAAACACACACACACACAACAGATCAAGAAAAGGGGCCTCCTCCTAACATTGATTGGCCAAGAGGTCTTCTGCTTCCCAATCTAAATCTTCATAAGGGGAAGGAGGATGAGCATGCAATGGTGGGATGTTAAGAGGAGGAACATCTGGCCCTCTTGCAATAAGGGCTAAGGAAGAGGGCCCGTCAAGGTCCTCTCCACCGAGCTCCTATGGAGTCAAAGTTAGCTATTTCATCAAGATCGCCGACAGGACCGAAACCTCATCCAAAAAATTAAACATGCACCCCATAGGAGAGCTATGTCTTACTTCAACGAACGAGACTGGTTGTGCTTGAGGTTCACCGCTAAGCTCGTTGAATGATTCAGGAGCTATAATGAACTCAGGGGAAGCCGAGACTGGTTCTATCACAAGGATAGAACAAGTCAGCACAAGACCACCTTGCAAAGAAGGTGGGATCTTCTTATGTCCTTCATTGCTAGAAGGACCAACCTCCGCTTCTTCCTTCATTGGAGGAGATGAATTCCCCTCAGACAAAGCTAGGGGTGTAGAGGAACAGGAAGAAAGAACTGCAACAGATACAATCAAAGTATTAACCATATCCATGGGTTTTGGGAAGGGTTAGATATCCGAAATGGACATCAGCAAAGGTGACTCCATCGAAGGAGTGATGAACACCTGCACCTGTTTAGGGTTAGGCACATTTCTCGCTCACAACAGAAGTCGGGAGTAGACTAGAATGGAAAGAAGCAGAAGGAAGGGAGGAAGAAGACACTGTAGGAGGTCCTAAAGCAAGAGTGGTCACTCCTTCCTCCTTCTGTTGTGAAGAGGCCTACTTGACGAGGAGAGCCTTTCGTCGACGCTTGCATTTGCATGCAAGGAAGTTTCTACAGATCCTGGAGTTAGAGGCTGGAGTTTGTGAAGGGGCAAGAGGTTCCTACTCAACCATAGGAACATCCACTGCGGTCGTTTCAGGCGAAGGAATAGGCTCTTGTACGGGAGTAGGAGGAACAGGATGAGGAGTGACAGGTAGAGTCAACTCGAGAGCCTTGACAACGGGCCTCTTTCTGCTCACTTCCTTAGGAGTAAGAGCGGTGGGGGGCCATGGAGGTCAAGACAAGGAGGACTCTCCTTGGGAGACCTTCTTCCTATCATATTGAATGGGTGTAGGCTCCGTCGGGAGAACATGAAGCTCAAATGTGGGACGCTTGGGCTTCCACCAAGTGGGAACTGAAGGATTCTCCTACAAATGAGGAGTAGAGCTTGATGGTACCACAACTGAGTGAGAAGAAGCGTCAAACTGGGCAGTAGAAGAGGAAGAAGGAGGATCACAAGACCACTTATCTTCTTTCCTCTTTCGAGCCTTAGCGACATCACTGTCAGCCTTCAAGCAAGCCCTATGTGAGATGGCATAAGGCGAGGGAGGGTATCTCTCTTTCAGCCTTAGATGCCCTTTCTTATAGTTCTGATATGTCTTGTGTAAAAGGTCTATCCTAGGTAGGAGACGACCCACAGATGCAGACCATGGGTGATCCAAGGAGTAGCTACCACATGCAACCAATGGTCTATAATGGGTGTCATGGATTACATGCATGAAACCTCCGTGGATAAATTTTAAACATTTATGCATGATAGAGGGTACTGCGTTCATCGCCACCAACCAAGGGATACCCAATTTCACTCTAAAGAGTTCAGATTTAGGAATGATATCAAACAGGAGATTCACGGACTTAGGTCCAACTAAGACCAATAGGACAATACTACCCAAAGGGGTACATAAAGCTCGTCATGTGTGCAGATGAAACTCACAGGAGCATCGTATCCATCCTTATGTAAAAAGTTTATTAGCATAATCTCCTATGTTATTATGTTCACTTGTGATGTAGGGTCAATGAGAACACTAGCTATGATGTTTTCATTGATTCGTGCAGGAATGTAAAGAGGAGATGGTTCCTTGTTAAAGCCATCGATAGGTCCTGTGAAGTGAAATTTATACCAGTACCACTATCGACAGGCTGCATAGAGGGGATGGCTTAGTGTAGGAAGGAAGCCATTACACACACTAGACAACACTTTCACAGAATCCCTAAAGGTTAACAGATAAAATAGTGACCCAATTAAGGTTTCTTTATGCAATACTTTTGGAACCTTCCAACTACGCCAACTAGGGGTCGCAGATTGGGTTGCAAGGCGACAACCTTACAACACTCACACCTACAACACTCCTAGAGTACGAGGAAAGGAACTGTTAGTATCGCAAGAATCAAACCAAAAATGGTTCACATCGGGTTCACCAAAAATGTAAGAGAGGGGGACCACCGCGTGCAAGACCCCAGGTCATGGAGGGTCAAGATACAAGAGGTTGTCATAACTTAACTTAGCTAAGTGCAATGTTTAGGGTATGAGGATAAGAATGATGAGGACTATAGAGTCCTATAATCACTCTGTAATCTCGAGTCTTAAAGTCGGGCTAGGTGAGTCAGTTTTCAGGTTCAACTTTTCACCTCAAGGAGCTCTCTTCCCGAAGACGAAAGTGCAGTCTTTGGATGATAGCACGACACACTGGCATCTCTAAAGTGCATTGGTGTTCGTATAGCCAAAAAACAGCAGAGAGAAGGTCAAACCTGCTAAAATGACTAATAGCCCAGCTAATTAACTAAAGGGCTAGAATGACTCAAGTAAATGAATGAAGTACTCTCTAATGTTGTAAAGTAAATAAGCAAGAGTGAAGAGAGCAAGGAAGATCTCACCAAGGAATTCATTCTCAAATTGATCTTCTAAGAAGCACACACACCTACACACATAAAAAGGGAAAATGTTGGGTGGCTGTATAGGGGCCTGCCTTAGTTAGACCCCTATTTAGGTGTTTCCACCTCCACAGACAGCCAAGGAAATGAGATAAATAAATAGTATAGTAAAGAGAAAATAAACACTACAAAGTAGTATTATGCTACTCAACCAAGCGATAGAGGAGAGGAGAGGGAAGCTTATCACCTCCACCAAGAGCACTCAAGTCTGCTTGGGGGAGAAATGAGAGGAACTCAAGCCTCTGCTACAATGGCATGGTCCCAAACATGCTCTACCAAAGTGAAAGAGTAAGGTTTTGCTGCAATGGAGTGCTAGAATGCTTGAAGCGAGTGAGTAAGTGAGCTTGTGGAGTGCAAGAATGAAATATTGAATCTGCTAAATATTTGAATTGAATGTTGAAGGGATGAATTTGAAGAAGGAATGGAAGAAAAATGGCCATATTCAGGTTGGTCAGCCAAAGGGAGTGTTACAACTTCACTACCAATGGGAAGAGTAACGCCTCTGCAGGTTCAGTTGCAGGAATCTGCCAGGGACGTAAGTGTGTCACATAGACATCTGTGCGCTGCGCGGGTGTCCCCGACAGAAACGCCTCTACCGACGCTCAAAACAAGTGCCAAATGGACTGCCAATAGCAGGCTTAGGTGGAATTAAGCCTTCAAACTTAGTTTTCTAAGGTGGATAAAGACAAAAAGGGGATTTGCATAGGGGATGCAAATTTTCTCTTATACATTATCACTTATATTTAATATGTAAAATATAATATATATATATATATACATCTCACAATATGTATATATATATACTTCTTTATTTATAAGTTCATAAAATACTCTATTTGATATTCGAATGTACATACATATTCTCATAATTCACATATTGATGCATGTGTATAATACATATATACATATGTATATATATATATATATTAATATACTAGTATGGACGTTTTCCTCTTCGTTAATACATACATGCATGTTAATAATACGTACACACACACACACATATATATATATATATCATGCCTTGATATTTGTTGGGTGAATATTTTGTAATCCCTTTAAAAATTACAAAATAGTGATTTCTCCCATAGTTATTGTGAGATAAATCTCTCCTCTCAGAAAGGGGAGGCTCCCTTCTTATTGCTCACTACGATTAACTATAAACTAGACTAAAATATATACATTGTGATTATCCATGGGGGGTGTCTCCATTAACATATCCTCTTGTTTTAGGATAAGATAAATAAAATAACAATGATATTCTCAAATACAACTAGGTAGAGCAATAATAGCCGATACTCGCAAGTACTGACAAACAAATGTAACTTAGAAAAACCTGCTGAAACACAAAGTCTTTAATTGCTTTTCATCGATGATTCTAAGATGATTTCAAGAGAAACCATATTACCAATTGTAGGACAAAGTCTATCAAGTACCAATATTAATGATTCACACATAAAATGAACAATTCTAAGCTCAAAGTCTTAATAATTCTTCACCAACAAATGCTTTCAACACACACACAATTCCAAGAGATCAATATAACACAAAGTCTATAAAGCTTATCTTGAAATACCTTCCAATCATAATAGAGAAACACTACTTATTCCATTAACAATAAGAAATATCAAGCAAAATTGACCTAAGAACACTCTTGCTCTAACAATCTTGATTCAACACAAAGTCTAATATCAAAATCTTCCTTCTTTTCATTTATAGCTTTGTATTTTCAATTTGAACACAAAGTCTCAAAGTTGCGAAATAATTTAGTAGCACTTCATTGCAATAGATTAAAGATGAAAATTATAAATGAGCTTTATCATATTTATAGGTGAGAGCTAAGAGCTAATCTAGGAAAAAGTCTAACTACTTTGACTTATTCAATGATGGAGTCCAAAATTATTGGAGGACTTTATTGTTGTTACATGTATTTACAATCTGACAAATAACATGTAAATTGTCTTCAGCTAACTACAAAAACTTGAAAACTAAACTAAGGCATGGTCAACCTTCTTCAACATTCTACATTAAGAAATCATCATGTTCTTCAAGATCACGTGTACTTCATTATTTGGCACCAAAGTATTTTTATGATACCATGAGCTCTTGATATTGAATCTCTAATAGTGTTGTAGGCTTTTTCATGTCGCCAAAGATACTATTTCAATTTTTCCAAAGTTAATTGAAGATCAAAAATTTGATTCAGTAGTGGTATTGAAAATACCTGGTCTTCAAACTCCTTTTGAATCATGTTGATAAACTATTGAACCACATTATCCAGGGGAAGTAGCTTCTGATTATCATCTCATAGCTAACATGGAATTTCTTCAATTTTATTAATCAACTACAAGTCATGTTCTTCACCAAGTTCCTGTGCAGATTGTAGATCATTAAGCAAGTTGGTGTCTTTGTGAATCAAAGACTCTTCAATTTCCATGTACATGTCTCAGTTGGGAATGATCCCAAATTCCTCTAGTTTATCTATCTCGAGTTTCCTTGTCTTGATCCAAGACTATACTTTATTTTCCATGTCTTCTTTCTCTTGAGAGAAAGCATTCACAATGTCATCCAATTTTGCTCTTATACCTTCCATCTTTTCTAGTTTCCCCATAACCGACCCTAGCATTTCTATGCCCAATGTGATCAAGTGGTCAAGATATTCACCAACCACTCTACCTCTGACATGTACCTTTTCCACCTTTTGAATGATGGGATTCTTAGTGCCAATTGCAATTGCCTCATGTTCGATGGATTCAGAAGATTCAATTATCTTCTGTAACATAGTTGTGAGTTGCTCTCTTTTAGCCTTGTAGTGATCTTTCATCTTCTTTTCTTCATCAAATTTCTCGATGAGAGAATCTAAGGCTGATTGAACATCCGACTTCACACTATCATGATTCACCTTACCCAAATCTATCCTTGTGAAAAAGTATTATACAAGATCCACCTCTTCATAAGTTTTGTTAGAGGGAGGCTGAGCTATTTCTACATACTTATTACTTTCTTTGTCAAAAAGCATCCTATAAAGAGTCTTTTCTTTCTTTTTGGTTCTAGTCTTCACAGTTGCAAGCTGTGTAAAGTCGAATTCATTAGGAGAGATGGCTTCTTTCCTTTTGTTTGGTGCTTGTGAAGGCAACCATGGTGGCAATGGTGAACTCTTATTAGGTTGAGTAGCCATCGGATGAGATGTATCCATAAAGGTGGTAGTCACAATGGGATATGTGTTAGTTAAAATAACCTTAGGAATTTCAGATCTAGAGACTTGCACATAATCATTCAAAAATAGCTCCAAATCAAAATGTGGCATGAGGTCAAAAGATGGTGATGTAAAACTTGGAAAAGACATAGGTGAACTAGTCATGCTATCTAAACCTTGTCTTGGGCTTTCAAATGTAAATCCTGAGATGGGAGAAGAATGTACAAAATGAATCAAAACAACAGGTTCCACAACAATTGTTACAAAGGGAGGAGGATTAACAAGGACATTAGGTGCAGATGTGGTCATAGGAGGAGGAGTGGAAATAGACACAACATTGACAATGGGGGATGAGGTGATAGGTAGTTCCTCAAGAATATTCTCACAAGGAGATATCTCTACTTCCTCATGATCATCTTCATCAATCTGCCCCTCTTCTTGCACATGCTCCTTTTGGGCCTCTATGGATGGTCCCTCTATAGATTTCCCAGTCTTCTTGCCACCCTTGACCATAAATTTGATCTTAGGCTTTGAATATCTGCTTGAGCTTGGAGCATCATTTATGTTTTTGGTCCTTGGCTCTAATTTCTTACCTGATTGATCCTGAGATTTATCTTTTGATCTTGTGAAGAAAGGTTTTAATTGTATATCTCTTTCATCCAAGCAAATATTTGTATTAGCCAAAATTGGTTGAAACCTTTCTCGGATTGATATTACTTCTTTCTGAGACCACTAGATTGAAGGAATAGGAGAAGCTACAATATTCTTTCTTTCATATTCAGGATCTAGAATAGTATCTTCATCCTCCAGGTCCTCTCAGATATCAACAAGATCCAATTCTCTTATCTGATCCAAAGGCAATCCGTAATAATTTGTCCTCCTGATCTCTCATTTTGTCCTAATGTCGGCCCAAATGTCTTTGACTTGATGCACGTGAGAGAATTCCATCTTGATTCGAGACTTCATGCCTCTTTAATCAAATTTAGATCTTTCCTTTTACAATTTTATCGTCACCTACTACATTTCTAATTCAATCGCCTTAGCCTTATGTGAGGTTTGAATAGAGTACCTTCCAATTGCCAATGGAAATTTGAACCCTAGCTTATGAGCTTCCATTTGTTTATTATGAACCACAATAATCTTCCTGCATTACTCCATTAGAAAAAAAATATTACTAGGATAATGTGGAAGCATTTATGGATAGCTAGCAAAGCATCCTACTCTTAAATAGGTAAAATTTAGAAACTGCAGATACATGCATCCATATTTGTTTACAGTCTTCCATGCTTCATCATATACCCTTTTTTTCTCCAGTTTAGGATCAAAGGCACACATGAGTGGTCCAAAGAAGGCATCATTCACCCTTCTAAAGTGTTTGATACTTCCCTTGAGGGTGATCTGTGGGAAATATTTGAAAATTGGTCTAACCTTCCTGTCACCTTCATAAGTTAGACCCAAAAAATTCCTCATGGAGGCCGCAACATAGACCAAATATGAGGTAATGTAAAACTTGTGCATTGTATGCACTTGGTTCAATTTCTCATGGAGGGCATTGTTAATTTCCTCTCCCCAAAATATTTGTTACTTCCCTTTTAGAATGACCTTATGTATGTGTACATTCATTCCTCAAAATAAAATGAAGTAGGAAAACCATGTACTCTGCTAAGAAGATTAATAAGGTCATTTACCTCTTCAATAAAATCACTATGAGGAGAATTTTTGGGCCATCTAGTAACACCTGGCCTAGGATCCTTCAACCATTTACTTTTGATCATTCTCTTTGCAAAATTAGGATCCTTATCATATTTTTCTTGTGCGGATTCTTTTGAAATCTCCATATATAAATCAACACCTAGGCACATGAAAACTTTGTCAAAGAAATCTACATCTAATTCCATCACCACATTTCCATTTGAATCTTTGACTTTCCTATCATCCTTGTTGTAGTGAGAAGTGACTTGTAGCACGAACTCAGGATTTTGAGCAGCTACTAGAAAAGAAACCACAAGGTGTATGTTGCTATGAATTATTGACTTCATTCTATTGGCTACAGGTTTTTTCTCAGTTCTCTCAACAAACTCGCCCTTGTCCACATGATCAATTTTTGTATATCTAATTTCATCCACATTCGATGAGACCACTGTAGGAGGAAGCACACCTTGGTATTTGTACTTCATCACTTTCCCCTTGGAAGGAGACGGATTTGACATCGACAAAAGAAAGGACTTGCAAAAATATAGGTGCAAGATCTCGAGAAGCATGCACAAATAAATTGCATGACATGATTAGCATTTTCACATTTTAGGAAAAATTTTGCATTTAGGAAATAGCAGTGAGGGTTGAAATAGAGTGGTTGTGCAAAAATTGGGGTTTGAGTGTGGTGAATGCGAAAAACGGAGCACAAGGGATTGGCTTGGAAAAGAAGGAAAATTTCCAATGTTAAAGAAATTTTGTAAGGAATGAGCATATGCACTAGAAAATTATGAAACTACAAGTGAATCACCTTTGATTTAAGAGATGCAAAGTCGTTAAAAATTAAGGATATTCTAAGTGGGAAGTTCTTTGATTTTTGCTAAGTTGGCAAAAAGTACCAATTTTGCAAACATGGGAACATCTTTGATTTTTGCTAAATCATTAAAATTTAGTGATTTTACAAGTCCATGTTTTATTGTAAATTTGGAAAAAATCGTTGATTTCACAAAGGGGTAGATCCTCATTTTTTGCAAATTCATGAAAAATTAACGTCATTGCAAAAGAACACTATTTTTGTTGTTGGGTGAGGAAAAAAACCCGACCCTACAACTAGGAAAAACACATTTTTTCCAAGTCGTTAAAAATTACCGACTCTACAAAGACCTTGAATTTTGTTTGTCAAGTTGAGGAAAAACCATGACCTTACAATTTGAGAAGTTCACTACTTTGCATTCTCAACAAAAATTGTCGATCATACAAATAAGGGTAAGTCATGGTTTTGCATTTGCAGGATTTTATGATGCATTTAAAAATGATTTAAAAGACCTTTTGTTGAGTTGGGGAAAATCCCTGACTCAACAAGTGGGAAAGACTTGCACTTGTGAGTTTGGAAAAAAATATCGATCCAACAATTGAGAATCTCGACGTCTTTGCATATACAAGGTTTTCTGGCACAACTACAAGCATAATATTGAATGGTTTGTGGAGTGAGGATAAAATCCTAACTCAACATGAAAAAGGTCCAAGTTCACTTGCATTAATAGTGAAAATGATCGATGATACAATGACAGTCATTCATTTTGTGTAAAGCCTAGTTTTTCTTCTAATCATTCAACAATAAAGACTTTGGTGTGTACACATGGGGTTTAACAACACGTATACAAGGGAAAGAAAAGACATGGGTGGAATTTTATACAGACCATGTACTCGTTTTGAAGGTAAAAACCATTGATGATACAAACGAACTAGGGCATATGAAAACTTGTATTCAAAGCAAATAAACCCTGAGACTCAATATGAAAAGAATTACTAAACATTGTCAAAACCAAAGACCTTAGGGCACACAAAAACTAAGAAAGAAATAAAAAATTAAAAGTAGACATGAAACCATTAAATCTAAGGACTGATTAAAATGAAAAACTCTAAATAGAGAAGGGGAAAAAGAATAGACATACCCGAAAAAGAAAAAGGCGTTTAAAAACCCTAGGTCAAAATCTTGATGAATCCACTTGAACTCCAACTTGAATCCAAAAAACGGTCTTTCAACGAGCTCTCAAAAAAGTTATGAGGAAGAATGAATAGGAAAAGCGAATTAAAATGCTTTTAAAATCAGTTTAAAAAGACATTAAAATGACAATTAAAAATCAAGATTGCAGGAGCGAGGAAATTTGGCACGCTTACAAATTATTTTGACATAACTTGCAAGGTTGTGAAAGATCACCGATCTGACAAGTAACATATCCCTTTTGCAATGTTGACTTGCAGGGTTAGGGAAAAACCCTGACCTTGCAAGTATAAAAAAAATTCTAACTCTTGACAACCTAATTTTCATAACTTTGGGCAAAAAGAAGAATTTGATGAACTAACAAAGGTTATCATTTAGAAGACGTTCTAAGACTTAGGAGCACGCATGAGGGAAAATCGAAATTCACCTCATTTTGTGTGCTTAGAGTACACAAGACTACAAAACAGACAAGTTTCATAGGGGTTATCCTAAGAATCAAGTGCAACTGGATTTAAGGATAATAATATTTAAATATATATATTCATAGTCATATCGATCGACATATATACATGAAATGTATATATATATAATATGTATATATATATAATATGTATATATGTCACCCTGTCTGATCGATATTCCCATGCATATGGGTAATCTGTCCATGAGCATGCATAGATACGTCTATCTATGTATACTCATGCACGTATTTACTCATGTGTATGAGTTTATCATTGACATATACATATACATATACATATACACACACACACACACATATATATATATTATGTATATATCCCATCAATTAAATATATGCACATAAAGAAGAATGATCACAAATAAAACCCTAACTACTTCTAATCATACTCAAACAAGGCTAGAGGTAACTTACTATTTTCCAAGCTATTATCCCAACTTGACCAAACTAGAAGTGTGTGTGTGAAAGCTTAGTTTAGGTCTTTATCAAAGATTACCAGACCAAGTTCTTCTCCCTGAGTGATACTTCCCCTCTCTTTAGGAGGCTTGATTATATTCCTACATCCAACTTAGTACATTGAAACAATAGTTAGCTGAAACAAATACGTTCATTTACATCATATATTTTACAAACATAATCATCATATATCATTAAATTGAATCAAACATCAATTATTCATATCTCCAAAAGCACATAAGCACAAATACATTTATTTAAACAATTTTCACCCAACCAGGATACGATGTCAAAGAATAAAAGAAGAAAAGAAAAAGAAAAAAAGAAAAGGGGTGGATCAAGCCTCAACTGTTTGTCTAACTCGATGTGGAACAAGCCTTAGCTATTTGTCCAAAAATGTTTATAAGTGGAACTCGTTGTCCATTATGCAAGCAAACAGTGCATGCTCACATGGGCTAGTGAAATCCGATATCCACTAAGTGAGCCTCCAAAAGTGACTAAGTGATAAATTCATGCTAGGTCTATAGCCTCTTACTATACAATGAGAAATTCATGTTAGGTCCACAAGCTCTCATCATACTAACCATACCAAATCTATACCTCCGATAAATTTGATAAGGCACCACAAAAATATGAACTTCTAGCTTCATAAGGTTAGCAAGTTGCGTTATGCTAAACACTTATGAACAAATATGAAAATGGGATAAGACATGTTCAAAGGGGTTTTTCTTAGTTCATGTAAGGTCTCCTCTTAGGGAACATCGTGCCTAATGTCTCCAAGAGAGGACAAGTCTAGGATAAAAGATTCGCAACTTAGGGAATCCAATGAGTAGCATCACCACTAAGAGGAATGCCATATGCCAAGAAAGGTCACACTCTTGGAGGACACGAAACCCAATGACACCACCAAGAAGAAGACACATCATGTGAAGTAAGAAGATCACACTATGAAACATAAGGTATAGTAAAAAAATTTCAAAATGATAATACCAATGTATGCTCCCACTTTAAAGAAATTGCTAAACACCACGCTGTGAGAAATTACTTTAAAGTAGAAAATGATAAATGCTAAACAAGACATGAGAGCTTATTTGGAAAGTCCTATGTCAAACATATGTTTCCAAATGAAGTTGCATCATGAAAAATGGGTTTCCCCCAAATGAAATCCCAAAATCACACAAGGGATCCACAAATTTGAGGTTAGCGTATGTCTTTTCTACAATAATATTATAGAGCTTGGAAACCATCATCATTCCCCAAATAACTCATGGAACTTGAAGAATGACACATAGAGAGCAAAAAAAAAGAAAAATATTTTGGGTCAACATGGAAGAGACCTAAATGTCTCGAAACCTTGCATCATTCCCAAAAGGAAAACACAAGACAAAACAAAAGATAAAGATTTATGACATATAGAAGAATGTAGATACAAACAGAGGAATGAACATGAAGACATGCCAAATAGAATAGTACGGGGGATCACATTGCCCACATGCAATCACACAAAGAACATGAAAAGAAAACAAAGATAACACTAGTAAGGCACATGCGAGTCAACCTATAGCAGGTCGTTTGCATCCCAATCTTGTTCATCATATGCAGAAGGAGGGAAACTAGCCAAAGGCACAATGTCAAGTGCCAAACTAGGAAAAGGATATCTAACTTTTTCCCCCCACTAAGTGTAAGACAAGGATGATTCAAGATGAGTGGTGAGAATGATCTCCTTGCAATATACAAAATGATTTGCAATGAATGCAAATATGTAATAGCGAGTCTGCTATGATCCTACAACTATCACATGGCAAGGAGCAAAGTGCATGCATGCTTAAGGGGTTATCTTTATGAGTCCATATTCACCAAGTATCCTCTTTAAAGCACAAAACTCATTTGTAAGATGCCTAATAGTTCTATGATATGCACAATAATTCATGTTTGTACTCTTACCTTTTTTTCTTCTATTGATAGGTGGGAATGTAATCCATCCTAGATGGAGAATTTGTTCCATTTTTCATTCAATTTTTGTTTTAATATGTAGGAATGGAAATTATTTTACTTTATAAGGTTTGGATTTCTTACTTGTTTGAGCATCTTGTTGAGATGGATTCAGAGGAGGAGGACCTAAGATGATCCTATCATCATTGTGAGGGATTTGTTCATTATGTAGGACATTTGTTTCCTTGGAAGATGTGGAGGGAGGAGGTTCTTGATATCCTAGTCCTTTAGTATCTTCAATTGGGATTTGTTCTAACAACTTATGAGTCTCATGCTCATTTTTTGTGTCACATCCTTGTTTAGCTAAGATCTTAAAGCCTTGTCCATAAGTCTCTTCTAGGTTGATGGGTGTGTTGGTGACTTTATTAATGTAGGATGGATGAGTATGCACTTGGTTAGAGAGACTAGGTTCACTCATGGTTGGAGGTTTAGGCTTGGTTTGTGATTAAATATCAAGATGTAAAAGACCAAACATCTCTAATGGTGGAATAATAGGAGGTGTTGGTTGTTGCATGGAAGGGTAAAATGATGCATTATTCTCAAGGTTGTCAAGACAATTATGTATGAAGTTATGCATGCTTTCATCATCTTCACCTGAGATGTCGACTTCACAAGGACATTCATTAGGGGTTGGTTGAGCATGATTAGGTTCTATTGATTAGGATCATTACCAAACACACAACTTGAGACATCAACTAAAGATGTTAAGGACTTCCATATATTACCCATACACATGTCCATTATGAAAGAATGAATTGAAATGCAAAGAGATTACGAATTTTCAATTTTGAAGAAAGATAATTTTCTAATTATACTATGCAAAAACTTGAGAATGATGTCTTTTTGAAATGCAAAATTTGAATTCAAATAATGCACTAGATTTGAAAAATCAACCTTAATATGAACAATTTCAAAAAACAAGAATTCTGGAAACTAAAACAACAAACTGATTGTAGGAACATAGAATGCAAAAACAATGTTTTTGATGCTCAAAAATTCAAAAAAAGCCCTGATCAGGGACTCATTCGCCCATGGGCGAATGGGTCTCATTTTAGGGTTTTTAAAAATTAATTTATGGGTTTCCAAGTTGATTTTTATGCTTTTTAGATTTTGGTTTCAAACAGAAAGCTACAATTTCATATTTCTGGAAAATCAAGTCTAAATGCAAGTGCAAAATAATGCTAAATGACAAGCAAAAAAGACCTAATTTGAGATGCAATTTTGATTCAATTTTTTGATATAAATGACTGATCATGCAATGTTATGTAAACAGTATGCAAAATGACTGAGATTTTTGAATTTTCTAGACTTTGAAGCATGCAAAAATGCAATCCTAAAACCCTAAATGAGATGCAAACTAATGCAAGTAAACAACCCTTAATGAGATGCAAGTCAATGCAATGTAATGCAAAGTAATGCAATGGACACCAAATTAAAAAAATTATGATGCTCAAATGTCAGGTTGACCAAAATGAAACGTAGAAAATAGGGTTATGTTAGGGGGGTTCACCAAAATGATATGGATGGACCTATTTTAGTCTATTTCATTAGGAAATGAGATCCCCACAAAGAATTGACTAACAACCCTTAGGTGAATCAACTCAATGTGAGAATCTTCATATTTCCTTATGCTTTGAGGATGGGGGTCAGGTTAAAATAACACTTTTGGGAGAAACAATAAAAATAGCGAATCAACCAAATTATGCTAGTTCAAACTTGAAACAACAATATGAAACTCAATATTAGCATAACCAAAAAACATATTGCAGATCTAAGAAGGGAAGAAAGGTGTTTACCAGTCACCAAAAGTCAGTTTCTGAAGGAAAACTGGGACTCATTCACCCATGGGTGAATGGGTCTTTTTTCAGGGTTTTCAGAAATCTTTTGGGAGCCTCTGATTCTAATTTGTAGCTTCTAATTTTTCTAGGTTTTAGTGTCGAAAAGTCAGAAATTAGATATAAAGGTGAGATTCAGTGATTTGACAACTTTGACAACTTTGACAACTTTTCCAATCTTGCACTTCAAGAGGTCTTCAATTCTTCTTCAACCTAAATTTGAAACATACATAAAAGAAAGAAAAAATGTTTGTTTTGGGTGAATGGGGGTTTATCTTGGTCAAACCCCATTTTGGTAATCAAACCTTGAATTGAAATAAAGCATGCAAGAGGGAATGAAGAATGAACAATGCTATGTTACCACTCAAAAAACCCTTGAATGAACCTTGGTAATGTAGATCTTAGAAGGTCTACAACTTGCATAAAATGGCTTTAATGGATGTGGATCTTGATGCTTGAATAATGCTTGAATTAGATCTTGAAACCTACATCACAATGTTAGCTCCAAAAACATGCATGATACAAGAAGACTTTGACATGATGATTGGATCTTGAATGTTGCAATAAACCTCTGATAAATCTACTCTTGAATGCTCTTGATCATCAACTTTTCTCTTGTGAAATTGCTCTTGAAATTTCACAAAAATGCTAGGTGAAACTTAGTGAAATAACCTTGTATTTATAGGTATGTATCCTTAATTTCCCAAAATTAAAATATCACAAGCTGACATTGAAATATAGATTTGAGGACATTAAAATACTTCCAAAAAAATATTTCAAATTTAGGTTCAAAGGCCTAGGGAGGACCCATTCTCCCATGGGTGAATGGGTCCCAAGTCCTGTTGAGGGTCAAAACAACACAACAACATTAAACAAAATATTACTATTCTATTTCTCTTGAAAGAGAAAGATAACACATGGTGACTTAACTCCCAAGGTCTTGGTAATTGGTTCTCAATTATGCTGATATCACTTAGTGGTTGATATAACTATAATATTCAAGGGGCCTTTGCTGGTAACAAGGAACAGGACTGCATAACATCAATTAGTCTACGTTTGGGGGGGTTTAAAAAAAAGAAAAAGATGAATCAGAGCTTTAAATCAAAGAAACGTGAATAAAATTCTTACATATCCAAACATGCATATCAATAATGAGTGTTTATTCCACCTAACTACAACTATAGCAAGATGCAATCCATAGAATAAACTATGCTACTACATACATCCATAATGCTAATTCAAATACCATCAACATTCACTAAACTTACTTCAAATAAATCACTCACTCATCATCTAAAACAAAAATCAAATGAATACGATAACAACTTCATCCACAGATAATCTAATGATATAATCTTGAATCCAGTTCCTTCTATTGACTTTCATCAAATAAGAAACAATTAAGCACAACAAAAATCACTGGCGTATGGATTGATCATGTACCATTAACCTTATCAAGATAGATCCAAACTTTAAAACCATAACATGAAAATGTATGAAAAACTATAAAATAACCAAGTTTTTACTGAACTTTAGAGTATCTCTCCTAAAACATAGAAATCCTAGATCTAATCTCTATTTACTATCATCAGGTGGCTGATCTTTCTTCAATTAGCCGACCTTTACAAAGTAGATCCTAATAATACATATAGGGTGCCACATGCACAAGTTTCTCAATTATCAATCAAGATCCACAATTAATGGAACTGGAACTGAACACGGAAGTGGACTCATGAACCCTTGTTTCAAGGCTAATCACTCTATTGCGCCAACAAGAAATATGATATTCCAAGAAGAAAGTGAACCGATGGATCAAACTCAAAGTTGAATTTATGTCAAAACCCAAAAAGAGGAGAAAAGCAAATATTGAGTATGGTGAAAAGAGTCAGTTCACTTTTGCATTGAATGCTCAAGGATGTGCTCGTCATAATTGGAGAACACTTGTTGAATAGTACTCGAATCCAACCCATCTAACCAATCACCTTCAAACTTGATCCTTTCAAATTCTGTAAAAACCAACCCTTGCATTTCCTTTAACTTGATCAACTCCCTTCTAGCAGTTCTTACCTCCTCACTGCTTTCCATAAACTGATCTAACAATAAATTCTCCCCATCATCTCCCTTTTGCATAATTTCCTCAAACCTACCCATTGAATACTCCTATCCAGCCCCGGTCTTGCAATCTGCTTTATGTCAATTGTCTCCTCAGCATTCCAATCTATTGGATCAAGATCTTTAGTACCAATCTTGTCTGCATCATACTCGGGATCCAAAACTATCCCATCATCACAATGTTTCTGGAATGTCTTCTTTTATCCCAAACTCAACCATAAGTGGGATAGGTATCCTTTCATAATTCTTTTTCCTAATGTCATATTCATCTTGCAAGTCCTCCCAAAAATCCTCCAACAGATTAAAGTGATTCTCAAAGACACTGGGAAGCAAAGCCCTCATCTTGTGCTTGGGGTCATAGTATTTCCTTGCAGTGTACAAGCCCAACTTTAAATAAACTAATTCATCAAAAACAACCTTAGCTGCCTGAATGTGTGGACAACTAAAGGCTCCTAGCTTCATTGGAAACTTATGGCAACCAGTCTTGTGTTTGTTTCCAAACTGGAAATTAATAGCCAAGGCTTGATAAATAAACTCCATTAGAATGATCCTATCACCACAACATCTAGGTAGCAAATGGGGGTGACCATCAAAGCCTACTAACTTGAAATAGGTGAATGTGGGTTACTAGATAAACCAATGCCCCCACTCATTCACAAAAGCCATTGCCTCCCTGCTAAGCCTATATCCCGCATCACCATTAAGTTTGTTAATAATGACATAAAGAAAGGCATCATTTACCCTTCTATAATGTTGCTCTGATGCCTGCAAGGTGAGCTGATTATAATATTCTCACACTCTCTTCTGTCCTTGGGCTTCCCCCAATATACCCACTGTTTGAAGTCCAGGAAAAATCCCCACTCGGGTAGCTGCATAAACTACATAGGAGGTCATAAAGAAATGCTTGGTTTCTCTCACTTTTATCATTTGATTGTGAATGTTGTCTGATACTATCATTGACCAGTCAAATTATTGCCTCCCATCCAAAATAGTTTGAATGAAAGGAAACATCCATTCCTTAAATAGTGAAGCATCTTTTTTTCCAAACACCCTAGAAAGGAACATGATTATATCTGCAATTTATTTACTAAAGTCTACCCTCTTAGGTTGGTCTGGAAGCTTGGTCAGAGACTTCTTCTCCACCCTCATCCAAGTATTATTCATGTGAAATCTATTCCTCTCCTTATTATCATTGTAAAGCTTCAAAGCCTCCACCTCATTCAATTGATTAGGATTCTTGGGATCAGGTATATGAAACAGGATTTTGATCATTGGAGGCGTGAAGTCAATAATGACATTACCCTTTACATCCACATACTGCCTAGTAGCAGGGTTATATGCCCTAGCTGCTGCAAGAATCAACTCTGGAGATTGGATAGATAGGGGGAAGAGTGCAACATGTGCCAGCCTAGATTGAACAATCCTTTCTTTCCTTCTTGTGACCTAATCCTCAGTGAATGTCTCCTCATGCAATTCTTCATAGTTAAAAGGGCCCAAATTGGTGTCAGTAATATTAGCCTAGTCGGAATCAATTTTGCTAGCTGTGAGGGCAACCTCCCTATGCTTACATCTCAAGGTATACAGAAGCTGTTCCACCTCGATCTTCTTCGGTCTAACTCCTTTCCATGAAGTTTCACCTGGTTGGCTTCTCTGAGAGGCCTCATCTGATTCTCCCGACATTTCTTGATTCCTACAACAACTTCTTGTATTAGATGAACAAAACATCTAAGTTAGTCAATCATATAATCCCTTCTCCATCCTCCTTAGATAATATTTACTTAGTCAAACTTTTCCTTTATTGGAGGCAGAACCGTAAAAGTATTAGGCATAAAAGATATATGTCATCATGTGGCGGGGCCAGGATCAGAACTGGATAAGAACCAAAACGGGGTCGGAAGCGGGACTGGAATGAGAACCGAACCAGAACCAATTGTTTTTTTATCAAGTTCAACCTCCACTCTGGATCCGGTTCTAACCAAGAATAAAGATATAGTGACATCATAATAATGAACGGGAGCGAAATAATTCCAGCAAACAGAGAGTACTTCAAACAAGGTATAGTCATATGAACCTTAAACCCTAGGTCACATGGGCCCTAAAGGAAACTAGAAATAGCATAGTTTAACCCTCCAACAGTTCTTCCATACAAAAGATCATTTAAACCATGGAAAAGGTCAATTTTCAAAGGTTGTCGAGAAAAACCCTAGTTCACTCGACACACTACTTCCAAAAACTAGGGCACAATGAGAATCCCACACGGACAACCCAAAATTGACGTGAGAATACCATAAACAGGGTTTCAAGACAAAATTCATCACCCAAGCAAGGAAACCCCTTCAAAAATTGAAACCCTAGTCAAAACCAGAGCACGAAAAAATGGACCTATCACGAAAGAGACAACAGAACAAACAACAAAACAAAATGACAAACGAAAGACAAACGAAAGACAAACCCAAAACGGAACAGGATGGAAAAAGAAAGGACCAAACAAAAAGAACAAGAAAAGAAAAACGAAACACAACCAAGTGAACAAATTCACAAAACAAAACCCTCCTGTGAATATGCTAAAACAACACACCCAAAAGAACAAACGGGAGAAGGAAAACCAAAGAAACCTACCTCAAAACGCTCCTTAGGACTGACCGGAATTTAGCCAAGATTCGCTCCGCAATTCACCTCCGCAATCAAATCAATTCTTTCAAGACTTTCCTTGCCATGTTTTGCTTATTCAATTTGAATAATAATGATAATGAGGCAGTCTAAACATGATTAAACCTTTAAACATTAATTCACGCATGCAAACAGGCTGCATTTAATGCCATAAATGCGCTAGTTCAGGGACGAAGCCAACGATGTGAACAGATAGTTAAGTCAAGTCCACAGAACATCAAAAGGTAAGGCGGACGTGGATCTAGGTCAGAAACAAGATAAAGAAACCCATCCAAAGTTCCTTACTTAATTTCCAACCCTAGATCCAGTCCCGACCGAAAAGCAAAGAACAAAACACACAAGCACAAGGGAAGCGAGACCGAAGCGAACACCGGACCTAACCCAAACAACAAAGAAAACAAGGAAGAAAACGAGCGGAGATGGAGTCGGGACGGGAACATAAAATGGAAACTTGAAAATTTCATACTTTCGTTCCAGTTCTGATTCCACTTCCACGCGAGCAAACAAACAAAACAAAGGAAATGACCAACAAGCAAGAGGATGGACCAACCCAAATGCTCGTTGAAAACAACCAATAGAACAAAGGAGAAACAAAAGAGGAGAAAAAGTCAGAGTCAAAACTATATCTGAACTAGAAACCTTGAAAGAGTTCCATGTTTAGATTTGGTTCTGGACCCACCGATAGAGCAAAAGACAGATTTAGGAGCAAAACAAACAACTCCTAAGACCCAACCAAACAACCAAAGGTGAACAAAAGAAAAGAAAAGGGGACCCATTTTGTTCCAAAATAAAATGGGGTAGTTATGCAAGGCATAACAAGTCCCTATTCCTGGAACACACATTGCTCAAGGTAAAGTGTTATGTATTGGCATTAATTATTGTCAGGTTTCCCCTTCAAAAAATGTAATTTATTAGGCTTGTAAATGAATAAAAGGGATTATTAAGGCATAATTAAGTCCAATTTAATAAAGAGGGCCCAAATAAGTGTGAAAATGTAAAGGGATACATTTTTAAACACTAAATTAAGGCATTATTAAGTCCATTTTAATTAGGAGGGCCCAAACAAAGTGTGAAAATGTAAAGGGATACATTTTTCTACACTACACAAACTATGAAGAATGATCATGTAGAGAATGAACAAGAGGGTTAGAGTGTTCCCTCACAACAACTGAAGAAGAATCATCTTCATCAAAGATAAGATACATGTAATCAATGGTTTTTCCCAAATTTAAAATGTGGGACTCTATAAATAAACCTAAAATATCTATCAAGTACTCATCCCATATAGCTATATCTAGAAGATAATTTATATCCAGTTGCACTAAATACAAGTATTCATTACTTTAGCAATACAAGCATCATCAAATGCAATAGTGGATGGAGGAGATGAAATACAAGGCTCAATATCTAGATCACATGTGAGAACACCCAAGTTCAAGTAGCCAAATTTCTCCTCAAAATCATGGTCCACACTAGAAGTGTGATCAACAACTGAAGGATAAAAGACATTATCAAACAAAAAAATTGTAAAGGTGTATAACCAAGATGCATTATCAACCATTTGAGTAGCAATAATCTCTCTACTCTCCAAGTATCTATTGATAACATAATCACTGAATGAATTCCACAGTCTTCCTCGCTCCACCATGGGTAATCTGATAGATGGAAATAAGATTGTTTAAAAAATGAGGTACACACAAAACATCATTGAAAGTGCCCTCCCCAATATCAATATATTCCTTCACAATTGCATTCATTTATGTATTGTTTCCCATAAAAATAGGTGACGTAGCATAGGGCTCAAAAGAAGAGAAAATTGACTGTGAGGATGTCATATGATGATATGATCATGAATCTAGAAGCCATCTCCTTGATCCAAGACCTCTAAAAGCCCAAAAATATTATCCTTTATTTTAACTGATGTAGCAACAAAACTAGAATTACATTTTTCCTTATTAGATTATTTTTAAGAAGTAGTAGTAGACTTAGACATTTTAGAAGGTAGTTCAATGTGATTCTTTCTACAAAGATGTTTCAATTCATCAATGTCCTTTTTATAACAATAGTGTTCTTCATGTCTAGTACTTTTGCAATATGAACAAGTAGGGTTCTCCTTAGATTATCTCTCTTTGGAAAAGGATTTATTTTTTGCTTGATCTAAATGTCGATTGTTCTTTGATTTATTTTGTTTCTTATCAAATTGTGATAACTCTTTAACTTGACTAACCAACAATGCCTAAGATTGAGATGACTTTTTGATACTCATAAAAATAAGCTTTTATTTCTCATATATTAACATCTTAGAAAAATTTGCAAATGAAGGTGTAATATATGCAGACCACATAGTTAACATGAGTATAAACTTAGCTAGAAACTTAACTTGCATAATTAGGACCAAGTTTGTTCAATGCATTATAGACCAACTAAATGTCCTTTTTCTCAATTCCACATTCTTTACATTTCTCTCTCAGATCATTAACCTTAGTGATGTAATCTTGGATGTTGTCAAAGTTCCTAGGATCAAGGCTCATCAATTCATTATCAACTTCATAGCCTTTTAATTCATTTGTAGTTTCATACAATATTCTCATTTTTTTCCAAGCTTCATGAGAATTCTTTCATGATTCAATTTGAAACAATAGATCTTTAGAAACTAAGCTATGAAGATATCCAAGAGCTTTTGTATGTTCAATCATCCATTTTATCTTTTTATCATCATCTTTAGGTTTAGGAACCTTATTCTCAACATATAAAGAGTGAATTTGATTCATTAGGGAAATCCATGCATGTTGATGTCAATATGAATAGTTGTATGATGTTAGCAAAACAACCTTAAATTGATCGTGTAAAAGAGGAGCACTAGCAAATAGATCAAAATAATGCACCAAAATACCCCCAAATTACTCAATCAAGAATCCCCCGAGATTATGATTTGACACTTTATATGTAGTGTGATTACAATGTTAGAATTGTTTTACAGAGTTTATAATGCCAGGATGGACCAAATATGAAAAAATAAAACAACATTTGAGTGATCCTCAAACTAAAGTTATAATTTCCCAATATGATCTAGACCAAAAATGAAGCCTTCCCAAAAGGACAAAACTTCTCCAAGTGTTAATATGTCCAATTTATCAACCAAAATATAAATATGATTAAATATAAATAAAATATACTTAGGGGGTTGAAGCTAAAAAGTGCATAAATATAATTATAGAGCTCCTCAACACTTTTCCAATGCACCTATAAATTTGTAAAAATTAAATAATCGGGCAAAAATTTATGAGCACAAAGGTCCAAAAAGGAAGATATGACTTCAATCAACAATAAAGTTCATTTTTAGAAAAACATGATAATGAGACCTAAATCATCAAAAATTTCTCAGAACCATCTTTCTGATGATATCTTGTTCATTAAAATTTGATACATGAGTCAAAAGTTATGGATTTTGGAAGAAAGTTGCCTAATTAAGGCTTGAAAGGCAAATAAGGGCCTCTAATGATGATCAATTGGCCATCAAAGTTAAGGAAATCACACAATGATGGTCATCTAGTCATCATATTTAAGATAGTCTCTGTTGATGATCATTTGGCTATCAAATTTAAGATTGTCTCTAATGATGGTCATTTGGCTGACAAATTTAAGATAATCATACAAAAAAAATCTCAAATTTTCCTACCACAAAAATATGAAGTATTACATATGAAAATGAGGGGTTTTGTGCCTTCTAGATTCAATGGAAAGGTCTATTTTAACCCAAAATTCTCCAAAGTTAGCCTACAATACAAAGACACGAAAAGGAAACCCCAAATCTAGTATTTCTATCAAGTTTTTCTAATTCTCCAAGTCATCATTTGATGCAAGAGAAAAGCATGCTCAATTTTTCAAGATCCACCAAGATTTGCACCCTAAAAAAGGCTCAAGCCTAATTATCTCCCATATTTGAGAAGGGGCTTGTAGATCTGAAGCTTTGATACCATGTTAGAGTCACTCAAGGACTCAAGCTCCTAGGATCACTTGCAAAACAAAAAATAACCTTCTACAAGAGAGAAAAATAAGAGCATAAATTTGCAATAATTGATGTAAAATAATAGTAGATCAAATGTGATCAATATGAAATATTTGTAATGAAATACAATGGTAATGGATTTTCTTACAAATGAAAACCCCTTGGTTATATAGCCAAGTGTTGGGATAAAGGTGTCTCAACCTTTGAGTCCTAACACTAATTAATTAATTATTAGGTGCATATTAATTTATCCTAATGTATTAAACTTCCTAAGTTGTCATTCACTTTGTGGATGCTATTGTAGGATGACACCCTAAATGGAAAGTGATGAGATACAACAAGATCCCTATTTTTTAGGAAGCTGGCACTCACTCTAGAAGGTCCTATTTTTTTTTAGGATGATGTCATATGTTTCCATATTGGTGATAAATTATTTTGGCAACTTCCTGTGTTGACTTGAGAGTCTTAGAAGTTTTTATATCAGAATTGAAAAGGAATAAATTGTCTTTTAACTTTATTTTCTTTAGGCACCCAAGATATCGATAGGATATGGATAAGATATTTTTCTAGGATATGGATGCCCAAGAATGAGGATAAGGTTGTTTTGATTAGAAAGTTTAATTAAAGCTCAAAAATTGGATTGTAGAAAATTGAGGATGATTTTTTAGGCATCTATCTTGGTTCTCTATAAATATGAGAGTTTTCTTGAGGAGTTGAGAGGAATTATTTTTTTATCGTAGGGTTATGTTGTCAGATTTCCTCTAGAGAAGAGCAAGATGTAAATCTCCATGTTAAGGCTTAGAGCCTAGAAGTATATTGTAATAGTGTTTTTTTTAAATTAGCACATTGGTTTGATGCTTTGAAGTGTGGGGTTTTTACCCAAAATGGTTTTCCCCATGTATATTGGTGTTTCTTCTCTTGTCTTTTATTCTTGTATTATTCTTATTCCATGTTCTTAAAAAGAAACATAAGTTATTGAAGGTGCATACTGGTTTAAAAAGAAACATAAGTTACTAAAGGTGTGTATTGGTTCTCAAAGGTCTTTTTGAGTTCATCTTTCCTTTTAACCAAGGTGATACATAGGATTGCACAATACCATGACAAATGTCTTAATATTTATGACATGAGGCAACAAATATTAAATTACCTAAGACACAAGAAATAAATGACATAAGATAGTATAATATTTAACGCCAACTAATACTTCTAGAAATATTCCTAGAGGACCTAAGTAAACTTTAACATGTGAATAGGACCTACTAGATGAACTAGTTAGGTAAAATACCATATTCACACCCGCTCTTAGAATTATTGTATGAACTATTGTTGGTAGTGTTGATCTATTTTTTCATCACAACATATTGGAATGGCATATATTATTCTACTTGGAAGGTGGTTAACCTCAATAGTCTTCTTTTTGAACATTGCAATTGACAATGATGAAAAAAATAATTCAATAGGAGAGATTGTTAACAATCTCATTCAAGGGGCTCTAATGGAATATTGAGTCACTAATAAGGTTTTGGGTGCATATGATTATTCAATTACTAGAATTATCCTTGAGTTTATTTGGATCTAGTTTTTATGCCCTTAGGTTCTGATCTCATGCCCTCCTAGTGCCAATTTTATTGATTTGCATGATTTAGCACACTATATATGAACAAAAAATGTTTCCTTACTTGAAAGGTGGTTAACCTCAAAATAATTTTTTGGTTGCAATTGGTAATTATAACCAAAATAATTTAGTGGGAAAGCTTTTAAAATTCATTTTCAAGGAGATCTATCGAAATACTAATAGTCACAAACGAGGTTATGGGGCATTATGATAGTTTAATCACTATGTTAAGTCTAAAATATATTTAGATTGCCTTTAATTTTGATTTACAGACATGTTTCAAATGTTTCCCACTAATTTCAAACCTTATGAGGGTTTATGATAGTATAATACTTCAAAATTAAAACTTTAAACCATGGGCTTTAATGAATTCCAATGAAACTTATACCCTTTTGTTTCTTTTGTCAGCACATGAATTAAAAAATAGGATTTTAAAAACACTTCAATTCAAAATTAGAATTTTAGAAACACTGTTTATGTTAATTTTGAGTTAACTACTCTTTTGAAACCTTATGTAAGCACTCAAAATTGGAAAACAAAACTTTAAGTTATGGAAAACTAATAAAACTTCTCAAATTTATGTAACATATAAATCATTTTAACAATAATGTTACAATATGTGGAAGTTGAAAAGTCATTTGAATTTTAGCCTTAATGCATAAAATAATTTAGACTCAAATGGATTTGCAAAACTAGTATAAATGATTTCCTCACAAGTTCTAAAAATATTAGGTTTAGAATTCTTACTACAATTTTGAAAATCAAAATTATTGAGAAAAATTGGAATGAAAACTCATTAAAATTTTCCCTTTACATATGAGGATGCTCATTAACTTCTGTAAATTAAGATCCTAATCTAAAACAAAAGTAAAACCAAATTTCCAACTAATCTAAACCTAACCTAATAGTAGTTAAAAAAAATACAAAATGAAGAGGGGAGGAGAAAGCGGTTAAGTATTGGAATATGTAAATAGATGTATAACCTAGAAACTTGTGTAATGAATATAATTAATTAAACTATAAATGAAAATAATTATTAAAATCAAAATACCAAAAAAAATTATCTCCTATAAATGAAAATAATTATTAAAATCAAATACCAAATTTTTTTTATCTCCAACAAAAATGCAAGAGTTCACAATGTTTACTATGATGTCAAATAGGAAGGAAAGAGAGCTACGGATACATAGCTTTATAGTTTTCAAATTGGATGTGGATGAGGATAAGAAATAAAACAAAAATTCAAGGGATTTATTATCCAAGTTTTCAAATTTGAGGATAAGGAAAAAAGAGGAATTTCATAGAAGGAAGAGTGTGCAACTCATTATCTTATCCTATCTAAGTAATTAAAATAAATTACCTAAGTAAGATTGAATAAACATGTGCAATAGGAAAAAAGAGAAATTTCATAGAAGGAAGAGTGTGCAACTCATTATCTTATCCTACCTAAGTAATTAAAATAAATTACCTAAGTAAGATTGAATAAACATGTGCAATATCATACTTAGTATAAACATATCCAAAGTAATAAAAATATTACATTAACACTCCCCTCAATTGTAACTTAGGGAGATGAGAAAACAACAAATATGAAAGGATGGATCATGGTTGCAAGGCCATATTAAGTACACATAATTTATAAATAATTTATCATAAAAAAAGAATGAAGAAATATTGTAGGAAAAAAATCCTCCCAAAAGAGGGTTCCCCCCCTCTAGGAGGTGGGAAGGGAGGGGGGGGAGAGAGAGAGAGAGAGAGAGAGAGCACTTGCTACACCCTTAACAAAGCTCACAACTGAAGAAACTTGCTTTCAATGAAGGGTTTGATGAAGATGTTTGTGATCTAATCCAACGTCAGATATAACTAAAGATCAATAATGTGATCATGAATCGAATCTCAGATGTACTTCATGTATATCTCAATATGTTTGGTTTGTTCTAGTGTTGGACTAGATTCCTTGAGATCTGCATTACATTCTAATTATCACAAAATATGAATGTATTCTTCAAAATGGAATGTCAAACTTAGTGAAAATATTTTGAATAAAAATGGCCCCAATGGAAGCATTAACTACTCGAATACTCAACATTTGTAGATGAAAGAGCAATTGCAAACTGCTTCTTTCTTGACCAACACACTAGATCAATATCAAGTGAGAATAAACATCTCGAAGTAGACATACAATCCTATGAATTTATTGTCTAATCTAAATCTATGTATCCCACCAAGTCAATACCCACACCCACTACATACTAAATCTCATGACTGAGTTCCCTACAAATAGTGGAGGATACACTTGGCTACTTTCAAACACAACTTGTGGGGATCTTGTATGAACCAAGAGACCATGCCCACAATATATAAAAGAATGATTATCATGTGAGTCAAGAATATGAGAGACCCAACTAATTGGCATCCACCAACAATGAACAATGAGTCTCAAGTTTGACCCTTGACATAAATAGAGTTAGTGTAGGATTATATTTAGTCATGGATGATTGGGTAATCTCAATAACCAAAAATTAATTCATAAGGCCTAATTTTGACATCAAGGGTCAATCATGAGGAGCGATTTTTATTTCCTAAATTGTGGATGAGTGATCCCATATAAGCAACAAGCCATCAACATATTAAAACAAAAAAATATATCATCTTGCTACATAATGTATACATTCAAATCATAGATGCATTGAGTATATAAAATTGATATAATGAAGAGTTAATTTTAACATACCAAGTCCAAGGGTCTTGTTGAGGCCATAGAGAGACATCTGAAGTTGGCAAACAAGTTCAGAATCCAAAATGAACCCTTGTGTCCACTCCATGTAAATTTCCTCATGAAGGTCATCGCTAAGAAAGGTACTCTTCAAATTCATCTTCTAATTTGAGTGATGTTTATCATATTTCTTATCCTTATCCACATCTAATTTGAAAACTATAAAGCTATGTAAGTTCGTAGAGAGAGAGAGAGAGCCTAAAGTGGGCACTTGCTACAGCCTTAGCAAAGCTCATAAATGAAGAAACTTGCTTTCAATGAAGGGTTTGATGAAGATGTTTGCGATCTAATCCAACGTTAGATATAACTGCAGATCTATAATGTGATCATGAATCGAATCTCAAATGTACTTCATGTATATCTCAATATGTTTGGTTTGTTCCAATGTTGGAATAGATTCCTTGAGATATGTATTACATTCTAGTTATCACAAAATATGGATGTATTCTTCAAAATGGAATGTCAAACTTAGTGAAAATATTTTGAAGACAAATGGCCCCAATGGAAGCATTAACTACTCGAATACTCAACATTTGTAGATGAAAGAGCAATTGCAAACTGCTTCTTTCTTGACCAACACACTAGATCAAGATCAAGTGAGAATACATATCTTGAAGTAGACACACAATCCTATGAATTTCTTATCTAATCTAAATGTATGTATCCCACCAAGTCAATACCCACACCCACTACATACTGAATCTCATGATTGAGTTCCCTACACATAGTGGAGGATACACTTGGCTACTTTCCAACACAACTTGTGGGGATCTTGTATGAACCAAGAGACCACACCCATGACATATAAAAGAATTATTCTCATGTGAGTCAAGAATATGAGAGACCCAACTAATTGGAATCCACCAACAATGTAGAACAATGAGTCTCAAGTTTGACCCCTGACATAAATAGAGTTAGTGTAGGCTTATATTTAGTCATGTAAATTATACGCGGGTTGTTCAATGAAGATACTTGAAGATGATTTAGTGATCTAAATAACCAAGAAGTAATTCATAAGGCCCAATTTTGACATCAAGGGTCACTCATGAGGAGCAATTTTTATTTCATAAATTATGGATGAGTGATCCCATATAATCAACAAGCCATCGACATATTAAAAAAAAAAGTGTTATCTTGCTACATAATGTATACATTCAAATCATAGTGGCATTGAGTGAATAAAATTGATATAATGATGAGTTCATTTTAACATACCAAGTCTAAGGGGCTTGTTGAGGCCATAGAGAGACATCTAAAGTTGGTAAACAATTTTGGGATCCAAAATGAACCCTTGTGGCCACTTCATGTAAATTTCCTCACAAAGGTCATCGTTAAGAAAGGTACTCTTCAAATCCATCTTATGAATTTCTCAATGGTGGGTTGCACCTATCGCAAGACAAGCTAGATGAAATTCATTTTGGAAATTTATGCTAAATTCTCAAAGTAATCTTGATCCTAGAAACTTAGGGGAAACCTTTCACGACCAAGCAAGCCTTATTGTTATCAATTGACCAATTTGTAGCAAACTTTGTTTGATTGATCCATTTGCATCAAACAAGTTTCATTCCCTTAAAAGGAGGACTAAATCCCAAAAATGGTTCATGTACAAATAATTTAACTAGATTCTTGCATAGAAACAACCCACTTAGGGATACCAAAATCTTCTCAAAAGGACTATGGATAAAAAATTGATGCAATGGAGAGATATAGAGTTTACTAAAATTGTAACTGTTTTTTTTTGGTATTTGAAATATCCTCAACCCAATAACCTACTAATTGTAATATTTGACTAGCCCAAATAGGATAAGTGGTTTTAGAGTTTGAAGAGTGTGGAGGATTACACTATGAGTGATGACTATGTGTGGAATTAAAATCATTTTTTTCACCATCAAAAGTGGAGAAAGAACACTTGTCATCAAGACAAGGAGGATTAAGACCATATGAAGAACTATTATAATGTTGTAGTGTCTTTAATGTTATAAAATATGGAGAAATGGTAGGAGAAGAATTGAAAGAGTTATACTTGAAACAAACAATATTCTTTATAAATAACTCATGAGTGGTTGGATAAAGAAGCCTATAGCTTTTGACATTGTATGGGTATCTAACAAATATACAAGGCTTGCTTTGTGAATCCATGGCCTTGCATTTTTTTGTTAGAATGTGGGTCCATTTTAGAGAAAAAACACTCAAAAGTGTTTCATTGTGAGTTTTTGACCAATCCAAGCTTGAAAAGAAGTTACACCCTTCATGACTCAATGAGGAACTTAGTTTTAGATATAACACACATAGTTAATGACCTCACCCTAGTATTGATGTGTTGATGATTTGGAGTGTATCATACAATTGGCCCTCTCTTAAGGATATGTTCTTGCATTATGTGGCACCATTTTCTAAGGACTATATGAAATTATGTGTTATAAGTCAATACCCTATGAAGCACAAAACCATTCAAATTGATGGTTAACATATTTACCCCCATTGTCTGTGTGCACAATTTTGATAGCCTTCCCTAATTGTTTCTCTACAAATACTTTAAAGTATTAAAAAGACTCAAACACTTCAAACTTCTATTTGAGAAAGTAAAGCCAATTTTATCTAAAAATTTCATCAATAAATAAGTAATATTGAGTGTTGTTAAAATATGGATGTGTAAATGATCAAGTGTTACTATGAGTTAACTACAAATTTTGTGTGGCCCTCCATACTTTTCCCTTGTCATATTTCTTTTCAATAATCTTACCGATAATGTACCCTTGGAAAACTTTGTCTAAAAATTGAACATAAGGCAACATTGAGACCATGTCATGTTGATTGAGCTATTATACATAGTAGTTATTCAAGTGATCAAATCATTGATGCCACAAATGTCTCAGCTGATCTGAGTGAGTGAGAAATGTTGTTAAAGGAGAGATAGGAAAAAAATGGGAGAAGTGATAAGAGTCTATATTGATGATTTACTTTTCCCATGATAATTGTGGACCCATTGTGCATTTTTATAATTACCATTGAAACTAGTGTGGACTCAACTTGAATGCTAGAGATAGTAAGGGTGATTTTCTAGATAGATAGGAGATTAGTTGACAAAGATAACACACAAAGAGCATCCTAAAATGTTTCTTCACCCACTTTAAGAAATGCTCTCCCATGTACTTCAATAAGAGTTTCATAACAATTAAAATGGTTTAAATAGTACATGGATCAAAGGAGGTGAAACTATCTTGTGATGGAGCTATGTGGTACAAAGCACTTGAGTTAATAATCCAAGAACTAGGTTGTGAAGCAACTACAATTGCCATTTCTTTTTCCCTTACTATAATTTTTGTCTTTAGAAGATCCATTTAATAAATCCAATTTGATTGATTTAAGCACCTTGTTATATTGTTTTATAGAAGATGAGTTAGGTGATCTTTTGGATTCTTTAAACATTTGTGTTCATCATGTCTAGGATTTTTACAAAAGGCACATTGGAATTTATCTTTTTGAGGCTTGTTGCCTACTAAAGAAGAGGTTCATTAGTTGCATTTGAGGTGGTAGGTTTCTAATATTTATTCTTCTCTCCTTGGTCCTTTTCTTTCTTTTCTTGTTTGTCTAACTTTTTTTGCTCTTTTGTGCTTTGATTTGTTGTAAAATCACGTGACTTTGAGGGTTTGATTGTAATCAAATGAACCAATTTGTCTTTCTCCTTGATTAGTTCTATAATAAAATCATCAAGAGAAGGAATTTAATAGGTGGAACCTAAGGCACATTTTGTGGCATGAAATGTAGAAACAAATACATAATAATTTGAACTAAACTTAGAGAGAATATTCAAGATAACTTGCATGATTTTCTTTTCTATCTCACATTGCTTTAGTTGTAATCCAATGACTTTGATATTTTTGAAGAAGTCTTCGATGGTTTCAAAATTGGTTAGACTCAAACCTATTAGTTAATTCTCTAATTGATGTCCTCTTAACTCATCCCATGTACCAAATAGACTTTCTAAAGTGGTCCACATTTCATTTGTAGAGATAGATCAAATATGGAGATACAAATGTATACAAAGTATCAAATGCTTCATTACATTTATTATGCCATTTGAATTTTTTTACAATTAATTTTCATATGTCTCAAGACTCATTGTAACCCTATGTGATCCTTGTTTCTTTAAATATATAATTATCATTTTAGATTTACAATAAAAATAACTATAGGGTGTGAGAATACAAACTGTTAATTGATCTATTTAAGGTAAAAAATATATTGTAATAGTTGTTGTGTAGAAAATGAGAATGCAAAAGTACAAGAATGAAGGCACATAAGATACTATCTATTTTCATTAGTTTTAGAAATGAACCTATCCACAAATTGCAAACTATGGCAATTTCTACTTAGTGTGTTTATAATCCTTTTACCAAAATACAAATTTTTGGGGCCTAAAAATGGCCAAAATGTTAAAATTATAACTTTCTTACAAAATAGGATCATCTAAACTACACCAATATGTAATGCTCGAAAAAATAAATTAATAAAATGACACATGAAAAGTAGAATGTTTATGAAAGTTGCAACCATTTGAAGCTCAATAAAATGTGACAAGACAATAATTTTTTTGAAAAGCTTTTTTTTTTGGAAATCAAAAAATTATGTCAAAAAAGACCTTTGTAAGGTTGAGAGCGAACCTTCCAAAGTTGTCCTATCAAATTGAAAAGCTCAATGGAGGGGGGAGAAGGGCCTAGTGGCCAATAGGTGACAAATTAGTGGTGGTCTAGCTAGGGTGTTCAAGTAGTGATGTAGTGGTAGCTTGGGTGAGCTATTGACAACAGTTGGATGGGTGGCGGCCATTTGATGACACTAGCTAAGTTTTTAGCATTTAGCCTCTAATTGCTAACAATTAAACTAATTGCTATAATACTGCATGAAATTTTTGTATTTATTTATTTTTTAATGTTGTTTAGTATGGTATTTTATTAAAAACTTTCCCTAAATGCTCTTGACACTGAAACTAGGCATTTTTTATATGGATATAGAGGTTTTGAACCTTCTATATTCCATGGTGAGGTTTGTTTGGTCTAAAAACATCCCAAACAAAAGTTGTTTTCCCAATTCAAGCTTCAAATCATCATTCAGAATTTGAGTTTTTGATCTTTGATTACAATGAAATGAAAGCCTGATTTGACTTTCTCGAACTTTGTAAATGCTATGAAACAAAAATAATAATTGTTAGGATTATTGGAATGTTGCAAACATATAGATTTTTAAAAAATCAAGTGTAAAATCCCAGAGGTTAAAAAAACTCATTTAATTTTTATTCTATAGATCATCTAAAGATGCAAGAGAAAAATATACTAGATTTTTAATAAATATGCATGTAAAGGTTATTAGACCCCGCACCCCCTCAAATCTCTTAAATACAAAAAGTAAAATATATATCCTAACATGATATGCTCTGATATCATGCTAGAATATATAACCTAAAAACTAGTGCAATGAATAGAAATAATTAAACTGTGAATAAAATTGATTATTAAAATTAAACTACCAAAACAAAGTTAGTCTCCAAGAGAAATGTGAGAGCTCACAATGTTTACTTTGATATCAAATAAGAAGGAAAGAGAACTACAAATATATAGTTGTATAGTTTTTAAATCTGATAAGGATGATGATAAAGCATAAAACCAAAAATCAAGAGATTGTTTATCCAAGTTTTCAAAGTTGTGAGGATAAGGAAAAAATAAAATCCCATGAAAGAAGAATGTGCAACTCATTATCCTATCCTACCTAAGCAATGAAATTAAATTATCTAAATAAACTTAAATAAACATGTGCAATATCATACTTAAGATAAACATATGAAAAGTAATTAAAATGTTACACTAACAAAAATATCTATGCTCAATTTTTCTGCACTCTATACACCATTAACATATTGATGAATTTTATTTCTGTAGACACAGAAAATGTACCAATCACACTTGATCCTGATTACTAACATCTTTTCAACCTAAATCATCTCTTTACCTTGTCATCACTCTTCGTCCCTTAATTAAATAAATCAATGTTATTTAATTAATCCTTTGATCTCTATTTAATTAAATAATTCATTTTATTTGATTAAATATTTAAAGTCATCTTATTAAATTAAATAAATTAAACCTTATTTGATTTATTCTAACATCATCATCCCTCTTTAATTAAATAAATCAAATCCTTATTTAATTAAATCTAAATCATTTTCCTCTCATCTTTGATTTAAATCAACCCAAAAATCTAAATCAAATAGTCACATCATCTAATCTCTTATCAAATCAATTAAACCTTGATTAATTTAATCCTAATCATCCAATTTCTCTAGATTTTGCCACTTGCACATGAAAATATATTTAATGGATTTATTAAATCCCTATTTTCTTTCAACTTGGCATCTTTAGGGGAATATTCCTCCAAGTTTGAAAATCCCTCCAAGTGGATTTTTCCTTCCAACAAGAAATTCATTCCCTCTTACATGTCCTTGTGCATTGAGCCAAGTGGCATTTAATTCATTATTTTTCCCTCTAACATGTCATTTCATAATTTTCAAATTCCACCTAATTTCATTTATTGTGCACATTCATCAAAATGTGCTCAAGCTTCCTCCATTCACATCTTGACAAGTGGCACTTGCCCATTGGATGTTGAATGATCCCACATTGCTCCATTTTTCTCATTCCTCCATCTTGTCTTTCTATAAATAAGAGGTTTCTCTCTTGATTTTGATCATCCACAACTTGAGCAAGTCTACTATACTCAATTTCATGCTCAAGCATATCCATTTTCATCCATTTTATCAAGTTTATAGCTAGGTTATTACAGGTTTTCTTCATGGAACTCAATTGAATCAATCATCAAGTGGAACACTCTTCACCAAATCATCACAAGCTTGCATAGGAGTTGGGAAAGGGCCAATTTCCACATCAAATTGGCACCAACTCTCCCATGGGATTGAGAGTTTGTATCTTAAAATAGGATTTCATTGCCTTCTTGGTTCATTTTCTTCATTTTCTTTCCTTTTTGAGCTTTGCAAATGAATTTCATGGGGAATCTTGATTCTCACTTGCATTTGATCTAATGATATGTTTGATTCTTGTGTTTGTGCAGGTTTAGGATTGGGGTTCTACAATTTCAAACCCCTCTTCAAATGACCCAATGTGTCATAGCCAATATGCAAGATGGTGCAATATTATATGGAAAGGTGAACCACAAATGCACTAATTGAATGACTTTTATTGTGACACAAATTGAATAAACAACCTGAATATCTTGAAGTGCTAAAATTTTATTTTTAAAATTTGATTTCAAGCTAAGTGAATCTATGAATTAAATGTATAAAGCGAGAGAAAACATGCTTAGAGATTGGAAATCCACACAAAAAATAAGGGAAAAAAAGTGAAGCGACTAAAATGATGTATTAAATTTCCTAGGTTTTCAAACCTTTGTAAAGAGTTTCAATTAAGATCATATAGGTTTATTGGGCAAGGCAATATGAAATATTTTCTTTCCAAAAAACAAATAAAGACAAATACAAAGAGGAAGTCCAAAAGCCATTTTGGCTTGTAGTTTGGACTCACAACTCCTCATTACATTCTATCAAAAACTTCACATGCAAATGCATGTCATGTGACTTGTACCAACTCTTATTTGTCCTTTGCAAGCTTCTTGGATTTTCTTACAAATATATCTAGTATGAGCTTAATAAGGTTAAGATCTAGTCCATTTGAATAGACAAATTTTACATCAGTTTTGATATATGCATCTAGTAGCTTCTCATTCCCTTGTTTATACTCCATTTTCTTTTCAAAATTCTCATAGGAGGTTTTCATCTTTATTAGCCAAATTGATTGACATTGTATCAAAACTAGCATGTTTGGATGACTCCTTAACCATCTCTTCAAATTGATCCTTCAAAACTTTGTCCAAATTGATTTTATGCTCTTCATCATACAAAAAGCACCCCAAACCTTCAACAAAACTTTGCATATTATCTAAAACATTATGGGCTATGACATGTGCTTTCTTGAATTTATTTTGGTAAACTATCCAAAATTTTCATGAAAATTATAACCCTCCTTCCAATTCCTATGCATATATGGCTATGTTCCATCAAACATGTCTCTTCTACCAAGGTTTGAAAATTCAACTTTTCAATTTCCACCACTTAGGGATACCCATCCTCTATAGCATTCAACTTTGTATCTACCCCTCCTATAATTGATTTCATTGCATCCAAATCCTTTGCAATTATAACACCTACAACAATAATTTCTTCCACTACCCTTTGTCTTAGAGAACATAATTTTTCATTCCATATGTTTCTAGCTCAAATAATATTACTTTATTCTCCTACAATTGGTATATCTTTTTTTACAATTTGAACGAATTGGGGAGGTCTGCACCAAATATTCAATGTAATATGTAAGATATGAGACTTTGTCCCTCGATTAATCCTTAGTGACTTTTTCCTTATACATCTTCTAGATCATCAAATTAATGGGGGGACTTTGCAACTTTCTTTACCTCATATGTTGATTTCTTCCTAGGGAAAAGACCATCGATTCAACAAAATCAACAAGCTACAACTCTAGTTTTAGTTTGTTTGAGGTAGGAATGATAAGTTGTGCTTGTTTGACTCCTTGATAGACGATCTTACTCTAGATTTCTTTGGAGGAGAATACTTAGAAAATATTGAACACTACTACACAAGATCATGCTAGATTGACCACTCTTTTTCTCTTATGTATGATCTAGTCAAACCATCTTCAAGTACAAATCTTGAGAAGATGACCCTTTTCTAAAATTATCTTTTTGTTGTTGCTCTTTCTTCTCAAGAGATTTCTAAGGAGGAAAAGGAGTTCCCTCGAGAGAAGTACTTAAGATTTTCTTAGTAGGAGATGGAATAGAAGTTTTGGTATAGTATTTAGGAGACTCCACCAATGGAGGAACATCAATAATTAAACTTGGTGCAAGGGGAGACATAGGTGGAGTGAATGAGGGGAAGAAATCACTAGAGGAGGAGAAGACTTGGGGGTGAAAGAGGAGTACTAGGAGAGTTAGAGGGTGATATGAAAGCCTTTTTAGAAGAGGAAGAAGGGGTTTTCTTGCTTGGGCTTGTTTAGTTTGAGTGGTAGGAAAACAAGTTAGGACATAAGAGATTGCAAGAACTTGTGAACACCCTTCTTTAACACAAGCATGATTTTAGGTAGCTTCTTGCATCTCTTCTTCTTCTCCTATATTCACTACTTTGTGTGGAGCCTCATGGGAATTTCCCTCTCCCTATCTAGTGATGAAATACATTTACATTCCATTTTATCCCATATTCTAGCCATTTTCATATACCTTAATTTCCACCTTTTGGCTTCATTTTTATATTATATCATGTATTTTTAGCACCATTGTGTTGCATATTATTAAATACAAATAAAGGATATTTAATATAGTTTTGAGTTAAAATATGAAAATCAAATATTAGATTGTATTTACTAATATTTATTGTTATTATGTTGAAAAAAAATTTCTTGTAAAATATCAACAAAGATGGAGATAACAAACTTCTTGTAACCAATGATTACATTTTCCAACAATATAATTTCAATTGATTACTCTTTTCATTATAACTAATAAAAACAATACTACATGTTATTTTATTGTTGTAACAATCAACTAAAAAGGATTATCCATATTATCTTTGTTGATGCAAACAATAATAATATGGTTTTAGATGAGTGGTTGTATGGGAAAAACAAACCCCTATATAAGTAAGAATTGTTATTTGTCTTATTTATTGTATAAGGCTTAAGAGATGGCGTGAGAAGGTAGTAGAAAAATAGTGTGGAGAAAATATAATAGCATAGGAAAAAATATAATGTGTGAGAAGAAGCATGTGTATTTTTTATAAATATCATAATAAATAAGTTAGAGTCTTAAAGAGCCTGTAGTAAAATATTTGTCACCCCATGGAAGGAGAGGAAGGACCACTCTCACAAAATGGTGGTGATTTTTTTTCTCTATTATTTATTCTAATTGTTGTTGTTTTAATTTCAATTCATTTGATTTATGTTGTAATTCATAAACTACAACTTGTCAATTATTTTTATGTTTAGTTGTTTGAAATAAATTATAGTTTTTTCTACAATTCTTGCAACTTGCATAATTCTTGTAGCAGTTTAAGTAGTCCTTGTAGCAAAATTGTTTAGATTTTTTGTAACAATTTTAATTGAATAACATTGCTTTCATTAGAATAGTTGCATTTTATTTTTATTCACCTCATCATCTACAAACCTTGTGCATATATGCACAATGTCATTTGCAAGTTTATGCCGTCAAAATGACACATAGACCAAACTAAAATTTTATTTAATAAATATTAAATTCATTTTATATTCTACCTCAATTTTGACCTATCACCTAGCTTTTACTTACTCCTTTGTTTCTCTTTCCTTCCTTTTCAAAAATTCCCCTACAAGAAAATTGAGTTTATTTTTCATTTCATTCAACCACTCACAACTCCTAATTATAACTTTCTTCACTTTGTCTTCAATGGTTTAGAATTCCTTTACATTCCACCCCTTCAAGGAAGAGGCTTATAAAAAGATCTCTTTCATATGAAGGATCCAAAACTTTCCCATCATCCTTTACTTCATAAAAAACAATGTCAATTTGATATATATGGTAAAACCTAAACAATTTTTTTGATCTCTAGCAAAATTTTAATGTCACTTTTCTTATATTTTATTCTAGATTGCTTGCAAAATTGAATAAATAATTAGTAGGTACAAATCAATGCTTCCATTAGAAGATGTAGTAACTAATAGAAATTAATGCCTACTGTATAACTAACAACTAAAATACCTGAAGTTCAAAATAATTTCTTTTAAATAATAGATTAGCAACACCAATAAATTTAACCCCAAAATATATAATTTATTTTGTTTGGTAAGGTGCTACCAAAGGGGTAGCTCCCATATATAGATATAAAAGGAAAATTTCAAATCCTTCAAGAGATGTTTTTCCTTAGATTTTGGCCCTATTCCTTGGGCATCATGTGCATAAGGAAACATAGAATATTAGAGGCTAATCTCTTATCACTTGCAATGGGGATAACCTTGTTTCATGATGCTTGGTGATGGATTGTTTGACATCTTCGTTTGTATGTGCAGTCAGAATGTTGAAGGCACCTCCCAGAAAACCTTATATTTGTTGTTTATTGTATGTAGATACAACTTGCGATGTTGCTTTCTTAAGTTGTGGACTGGAAATTACTTTCATTGTTTGTTTTGCTCAACATTTTTGACCCATTTCCAAAAAGTAGTTTGCCAAAAATGCCTCTAGTATCATGTTGTCATATACATGAATCTCCTTTGAGTCCACCTTAAATATTCGTCTTAGTTACATATGGCCATGGCATTTGTGTTGTAGGGGCATACACAATTGAGAGTACTAATTTGGCTTGCCATTGGGGGATAATATGCAGTATATCCATGCCAAACTCAAAGCATTCTACAAAAGGATACAAATTCAAAGTTCCAACTTAGTTTTGTGTGAAAAGGACCACATGAACCAACCAAATATTTTGTTTAAAATAGCCTTGCCATAGTTTACTAGTTCAAGATTTCTCATCTACTCAAAGTAGTAGATTTCCTAACTATGTTGATTGCTTGATACGACCTTTTCCTCCATATGTGATATTTGCTAGATGATTTTTTATACCATTTGCTTCTCAATAACAATGTTAGATAGATACACTATCCACACCATTAAGAATAGTACATATAGATTCAACAATGTTGCTTAACTTCCAGTTTGTTATCTTCCAATTATAGGTCACATGTATGCATATCTAGCAATCGCCTTCCACATCAATATTAGTTAACTCTTTTTTTTACATGACTTGAGCCCTATGAGAAGAGCTTGGAACTTTGACTCATCGTTACCATCCAATATTTTTCTTGATAGGGCCCAAACTAGTTGCCCTTTTTTTAGATCTAATGATGCAGCCTGCATTGAACTTCTCTTGGTTTCCCCTAGCCACACCATCAAAGTTAAGTTTAAGCTAGTCACTTGGAGGTAGGCACCATTTTATCATGGAGAATTTTATTTTTTTGGGAGGGTAAGAGCTACCAATGCTATGACAAAGGAAGCTTTGAAAAGATCCCATTTCCTTATGATCATTCCATCCCACCTAGTGAACAATGTGGAGTGAGAGCCTTTAGTTCTCTACTTTTCCATTAGTATCTCATATACTTGCATTTCTATTTTTTAAAGTACTTCATGCATGATTCCTTCTCTTTGAAGATTGGATTGTTTCATCCTCTCTAGATATACCATAAGACCATTGATAAGCCAACAAGCCAACAATCCAAATCCCCTCCCATAGGATGTTTCATATCTTCGACCAACTTTGAAAACAATCTAGGAGGTCATTTAGAAGGGTACCGCACCATTCAAGGCAATTCTTAAACAACTCCAACACTTGTCTACAAAGGAACAATCCAAAAGTAAATGGTTTTGTCATTTCTTCCTTTGAGTTTCATAAAATACACCTTGAAGGGCCATGCATCCCGATAGATTTTAGTCTATCACTAGTAAGGATCCTCTTATGGAGTGCAATCCAAGCAAATTCCCCAACTGTTGAGAGGCACTACTAACTCTGGCATAGTTGTGTAGGCTAATCCTTATTTTGTTCTAATTTGTTTTAAAACTTGTACCCGATTTTATCAAAATGGCAACTTAATTTGGATCCAATCCAAATGATCTTGTCTTATTTTATGTTAATGAAGGTTTTCCTTATGGTGAGTTCCTTCATCAATATTCCTTTTTGTTCCTATTATAGAGTTGTATCATCAAAACTCTTCCATTTCCACATACCCCTCAATGAATCGACTAGGATTAAGAATCAATCACACAAGTGCCCCAAGCATTAGACAAAGCTTGCATACATTTTTGAAGTATTTTATCATTTTCCAATGGATTAAATCCATTCTAATAATTAATCCAAAGGAGGGCCTTTTGGCCATTATTGATAGCCCATGTGAGGTTATCTATATTGAGATGGTGGCATTGCAACATTAAGTTCCAAATGTGCAACCCACTTGAGGGGTTGGGGTTTGTCAAAATTTGTGTGGGATCATTACAATCCATGTATTTGATTTGTAATAGCTAACACCAAGTGCATGTAGGCCCTCATACATCTTCCAAATTAATTTGGTAACAAGAGCATTATCTTGTTCTTTTATTTTCCTTATTCCCAAGCCACTATCCTTCTTTTCTAGGCATGAGGTCTCCCATCCAATTAAAGGGATGCATTTGGAATCATTGGAACCTTCCCATAATATTTTTTTCATAATGTCTTCCCATAGGTTGCTTGCCTTCCTTGTGATTTGTCTGTTTGATAATAGCTAGATAGGGATAGCCAAAAGGACCACTTTGACCATTAGGATTTTCCCATATAGGGTAAGCCATCGATCCTTCCATGAAGTTTTTTGTGAAAACATTTAGAAATTATCTCCTTCCACAAGTTTTTTCTCATTGTTGGGCTTATAGTGGATTTAAATTACCAAAATAGATGCACTTAACCCTAACACCTGTACACTTAACCCCAAACTCTACACCAATAACCCTAAGCTCTATACCCATAACCCTAAACCCTATCCCTCAACCCTAAATCATAGAGAGAGAGAGGTTAGGTAGAGAGAGGTAGATCTAGTGAACTAAAGTCTATACCCTATACCATCAGTTCCCTAAACCTTATCCCTCAACCCTAAGAACTAAAGCCAATAGGTTAAACCCTTAATCATATACTCAACCCTATACCTTATACCCTCAACCCTAAATCCTATCTCTCTTGAACCTAGGCCTTAAATCCTATAAGCTAAACCCTCAATCCTCAACCCTATACCATATACCCTCATGACTCTAATGCCTATCCTTCTTGACCTTGGACCCTAAGGCCTATATAATAAATCCTCAACCATATACAATCAATCCTAAACCCTATATCATATACCATCAACCCTAAACCATATCCCTTAACCCTAGGCCCTAAAGCCTAGGGGATGAACCCTCGACCCTATACACTCAATCCTAAATGATATACTCTTAACTCTACACACTGTATATCATATGCCCTCAACTCTAAACCATACACTTAGCCCTAGGTCATAAAAACTATACACTCTACCCTAAGCATTATACCTTCAACCCCCAAGGTTCCTATACCCTCAAACCTAAACCTTATAATTCAATATTATACTCTCAACCGTAAACCCTATACCCTATATCATCAAATGTAAACCCTACACCCTACAACCGAAACCCTAATATATAAACCTTATACCCTATATGTTAAACCCTAAAACCAAACGATAATAATTTAACACTAAAACCTACATAATTAACTTTAATCCCTCAACCCTCAACTCTCAACTCTCCATCATAAACCATCAAGAACATGATGCTCTAGAGAGATGTAGAGAGAGTTAGAGACTGAGGTGGAGGGAGAGAGAGTTGGATAGTTAGATTCAAGAACATGAAACTTTTAGTGTAGGCCAAAACACACTTGCCTTTGGGATAATGCAAATATATTATACGAGTTCTAGAAGGCTAACTATAAAATATAGTGAGTAGATAAAAATCTAGATATATGTCGTGTTTATCAATTCATTATAAAAAATATATCTATGGATTATTACTGAAGGTCATCCTTATGGTTTACTAAAGGGAAACCACTTAAGAGGACTAATTTTCTCCAAATGATCTTACTACAAAAGGGGTATTATTATTATTTTTATGTAAGTGGACAACTTATCTCTATAATAGAGCTAACAACCTTAAAATCCCCCTATTGCAAAAATGAAAGCTAATAAAAACACACACTTATAATACTTATAATAACCATTTACTATCTTGTTTGATTTACAATTTAATGTTTAGCATATATATTATCGAAGTGAGAAAGTAATAATAGTTTTTAGATAATAATAGTGGTACTTAAATGTGAAATTGAGATTGTGTTGACTTGCCTTTGCATACATAAATACATAGTTTCCCAATTTTAAATTTTAAAAATATATATTGTAATGTCAACTATATTGATTTCCTCTAAAATAAGATACTTGATGATTTTAGTTTTATCTCCTCTTCAATAATTTCATTTTTTTTGCATGATTCATGAACCAACAATTTATTTACTTTCTTTATTTGTTTTCCTATAATTTTATAAAACACATACGTGTTTTGTCCTGCACAAAACACGCACGCGTTTTGTCCCGCACAAAACACGCACGCGTTTTGTCCTGTACTTAGGCTTGGATGGTTCATTTACTTCATTTTCACGTGATTTTCTCCTCCATTCTCATTTTTCAACTTGCTTTTCATCGGGTTTACACATTATAAATCAAATCTTAATAAAATTACCACCATAATCTCACACGTCTAAGCTTCATAACCATATTTTTTTTTTAGATTTGAACTACATTAATACATTTATTTTTAATTTCTTTCACTAATGTTTCCATAGTTATCAAAGACATGTTTTGAATTTTTTTAATAACTTTTGACCTATTTGTCCAAATTTGAAAAAAAAAATTGTTACACCATACTTCATTTTTTAGATTGGAAAAAAAATTGCATTTATTGATTATTTTGGTGCAAGTTATGTGATGCGGTGATGCAATTTTTAGGATGCACCCACTTTGAAAAATCATAAAAAAATACTCAATAAAAATTACAAAAAAATATACAACTTATAGTACTCACTCTTAACTATATTTCTACCAATGGGTTTTTGAAAATACTAAATGCAACTAAAAAAATTGAGGGGTGCATGCTAGAAACTATTATGTTTTTTTGAAAAAATAGGAACTCTTTTGTGTGCGTGAAGCATTTGATCCTCTTAATCTTATCTATTTTTGAAAGACTTTAGTATTTTAGAAACTAGATTCAGAGGACTACAATTCTTGTTCTTTTGGTATCTTCAAATTTTGAGTGCATGAATCTCAAATTACTCCTTCAAGTTAAGGTTTAGATGATTTCAGAATAAAAGTGACCACTTTTGACCCCTTTTTTGTGCACCATCTTGGTACACATACCCACCTTTGAAGTTATTTCTTTCTTGTAAACAAAACTTAAGAGCATTATCAAATGGTTGGTATATGCAAATATTTAAGAACTTTTCAACTAAACAATGCATATAAAAGCTCAAAAAAAAATTCATGCTTGACAATAAAAAAGGTCTATAAATATCTATGTCTATTGACCATTTGATAGTACCTCTAGGTAATTTTTTTTTTTATATAGATAAGTGTTACGATAAATAGGGGGTGACTCCCAGATACATATCAAACATAAACAAATCAGCCCATAGGCAACGAAATAAAAGCACTACTAACTAAAAAGCTATTTACTGCAGCACCAGACACCCCCAACAAAAAATGCACCCCCAAAAACTGGGCTATTAGATACAAAAGGAAACAAACTTCCCCGAAAAGAAAAATAGAATTCCATCTGCAAATGTATCCGCCCATAAGCTACTTCAACCCACACCAAACACCTAAACCACCAAGCATCGATGTATTATGGCTAGATGCCTTCCCAACTTGGTTAATCGCCTTAGACTTCCATCGCCAAGCCAAGCACGATCAAAAGCCATAAAATGTGAGAAAGCCTCCATATTACCATTTTTGACCCCAATTCGGTAAACTTCCCGAGCATCTGTCATAAAGTGCGCCACTGCATCCGCCTCATCCCCCACCACTCCCTCCTCCAAAACCAGAGCCACATCAAAGAAAGCTCTCAAGAAGCCTACCCAACCATTCGTTCGCAGCTCCATAGTGGCGTTAGCAATAGTAGTAACATTAAGGCCAACCACAATCCTATTAAGCTGCACTGACACCCACTCCCTCGATTCATTCACATCCACTAGAGCTCTAATGACAGTCTCATATACTCTGCCATCACACCAGTGTTGATTCAAATTTAACACCCTTGAAACAGTTTCAACAATTGCATTATGAATTTCTCTATTCTGGATCACGAAGAGACGACTACATTGGGTTGCAAGGGACTCCTTAGCACAAACACATGCCACTCCAAACTAGAACACCATTATTAGACAACCCCAATCGATGCCCCAAACAAGGAACCACTTACGCCATATATAGCCAAACTGTTTGGCTTAACCAGATGGCCATAGTGATATCCAAAGGCCCGAATCGCCAAGATACCGGGCTACAAAAAGCCATATCCGCCAACCTAAACCGAAGAAGGCCTCACAGAGGAAAAGTTGCCGCCATTTTCAGTTGGACGCAGACTTGAAATAGAATATACAATTTATCTGTAGGCAATACCAATTCCTGCATAGTACTGAGGTATGACTAATATCCTGCCATTGACGATCCATTCCAAACATAGTACATCCCCACATCCCCTTTGGGATTACATTAGCATCTTCTCCTAGTTGCTGGCCACTAAATCCTTGAGTCCAATCCAACTCTCCGCCTTGGAATTGATGATGATGAGCCCATCCACTTGCCTAACACCAGCATTTGCAAGACAGTCTGCAACTTTATTGGCTTCTCTAAATGCGTGACCAACCTTGAAATTCTCTAATTTACCCAGAAGTTCCTTGATTTGGGCAACCCAGTAGTCGAGCAGCCAACTTGGAGACCGACCGTTTATTAAAGCTTGGATACAAACCATTGAATCACCCTCAATTTCTATTGACGTAATCCCCTTACTAACGCATAGATGAAGCCCCATCAAAAGTGCCTCAAGCTCTGCTACATTGTTAGTACATACCCCTAAATTCTTGGAGGCTGCCCAAATGCATTGCCCCGCATGGTCTCTAATAATACAACCAGCCCCCGCAGCACCAGGGCTCCCCTTAGCCGCCCCATCTAAGTTCAATTTCCAAGGAAGATCCACTGGCCCCCTCCAATACATGGTCTTTCTGTCAACCTTGACAACCGAGGGTAGACACTCCTTCGGCCTTCTTAGATTATTCCATTCTCTTTGAATCTCTTCATCCCACTTCGTGAATTTCGAATGAACGCTCAGTCGTGTCCTGTTGTTTGCCACCTCGATAATTGCCACCTTCATCCTTTCGATTAATCTGTTGTTATCTAGTGCTTCACCTCTGAAGATTCTCCTATTCCTTTCTTTCCATATATGCCAAATCACCAATGAAGGTGCCAACAACCAAAGACTCTGCCAATAACCATGATTATTGCCAATCTTCCACGCATTCAGGAAATCACTCAATTTCTCCTGTCTCGGGCTAGGAACTTGAAACGATTTTTGAAGCCAATCCCAACATTCCATTACAATAGGGCATGATAGAAAAAAATGATCAACCTCCTCTTCAGATTGTTCGCACATCACGCATCGAGTTGGGCCTGCAACTCCCAATCTTTTTAATCTATCCATAGTTAAGCACCTCTTATGAAAGACCACCTAGAGAAATGCACCAGCCTTGGGGATCACAACTTGGTCCCAACATAATTTCGCCAGCCAATCTATTCTTGCTCTGATTTCTACCTGTATTCGATAACTCAACTTAGCAGAATACTCCCCAGATTTTGCCCCACACCATACAATAGTATCCTCTTCTTTGGACATACACACAACCCGATTATTTGATTCATTCAAAATTGCCTTCAATTTCATTTGATCAAGATGTAGATGCATTAGATTTTTCCACTTCACCCTCCCACCGCCATCAAATTCTTCCAAATTAAAATACTTGGCAACTTCGATTCCCCATTCGTCCTCTAACCCTCCCACTTCCGAATCTAATTTGAATTGCTCCGCTAGGCTCTTGTAGCCGTTCCAAGAATCAGTCCAGAACCTAGCCTTTTTTCCATTACCAATTCTCCATGATATATGCTTCGTAATTAGTGGGCGACAATTGTTTATGAATTTCCAGAAGGCCAAGCTGCCCTGGAGTGTGTCCACCGTTAAAATCCTGGAAGGAGAATCATTGTCTAAATATTTGTTTTGAGCAATACGACACCACAACTTCTCTGGTTGCCTATACATCTTCCACACCATCTTTTCTCCCAACACAATATTTTGCCTCCCAATTCTCCTTAATCCCACACCACCTTCGATTTTAGGTTTGCAAGCAGTATCCCAACCAATCAATGGAATTTTCCTCACTTCGTTTGACCCTTCCCATAAGAACCTTTTTAGAATCTTCTCTATACCATCTTCTATCTTTTTTGGTGCTTCATAAAAGGCTAATGTAAGTATTGGTATAGCCGAGAGCACTGACTTAGTCATGGTGAGCCTACCCACCAAAGTTAACCATTTGTTTCTCCATGACAACGCCTTAGTTTTGCACTTAGTCAAAACCTCTTCCCAGTGCTTAGATTTGCAAGCCCCCTCAAAAATCTGGACTCCAAGAAACCTGGTAGGGAGCTTATCAATTTGGAACCCCAAAAATGCGGCTATAGCTTTCTATATATTATCGCTTGTGTTGAAGAAATAAATTCTTGATTTCTCCTTATTCATTTTTTGCCCTGATTGTTGTTCGTACTCATCCAAAGTCACTTTGATGCACTTAGCCTCCCTCATACTAGCCTCACCAAACAAAGTCATGTCATCTACGAATTGAGTATGAGTAATTTGCTCAACATTCGGAGCCGCTGTAATACCCGTCCACTTGAACTGATGTCTACGTCTTTTGATTGCACAACTTAGAGCTTCTGCCATGATAACAATAGAGAGGGGGATACAAGATCCCCCTGGCGCAGACCATTGGTAGCCGCAAAGAAACCATGCATCAAACCATTTATAAGAACATAGAATCTTATCGAGGATATGCAGTGTTTGATTAATAAGCACCATTGATTGCTAAAGCCCATACGATCCATAACTTTTAACAAGAATTCCCACGAGACTTTGTCATACACCTTGCAAACATCCAACTTAATAACCATGTCAGCCGTATGGTTTACTTTTAGCGAGCGTACCACTTCACTGATGAGAAGAATACTGTCTGTGATCTCCCTCCTCGGGACAAAGCCATTCTGCTCAGGAGCAATGATCTTACCTAGGATCTTCTTAATTCTATTAGCCATTACTTTTGCAATTATTTTATATACCGTATTGCAAAGAGAAATTGGCCTATAGTCTCCAAACATTCGACATTCAGTCCTTTTGGGAATGAGGGCTAAAACTGAATTATTGAGATCCTTGACGTATCTCCTAGACCTTCTGAAATCCTCTACCACTAGCCACAAATCCTTTCCTAGAAAGCTCCAACAATTTTGGAAGAACCGAGCTGGAAATCTGTCCGGCCTAGGAGCCTTATCGAGATGTAATTGGAACAGGGCCACCCTGACTTCTTCCAACGATACCGGTTCTTCTAACATGGCATTGTCCTCACTATCTACCCTTCTTTCAATTGTATCAAGAATGCCCCCTTCACCACAAATTCCTGTATGCTCGCCTAACAAGTTTTTAAAGAAGGCAACCGCCTCTGTTCCCACATCCACACTGCCATGCTTCAAGGAGCCATCCTGAGAATGAATCGATTCAATTTTGTTTGCCGCTCTTCAGGCCAACATAGATGCATGAAAAAATTTAGAATTCAAATCACCATCTGAAAGCCACACTTCTCTTGATTTGTCCCTCCAAAATATTTCTTCCCTCTTAAGTAATTCGGCAAGTTCAAGCTTTAGATCCTTCTCACGCACAAACTCTTCATTTCTCATTCCATATCTTATCACCTTCTCATTTAGAGCTTGCAATTCACCTTCAAATCTTGCCTTCTCTGAGAATATATTAAAAAATTTATCCCTGTTCCATTCTTTAAGTCTTTGTTTTAGGTACTGCAATCTTTTAACAAGTTTGAAACTAGACGAGCCCCCAACTCGACATTCCTTCCACCATTTTTCTAACAAGATCAATAGCCTATCATCACGCCACCACATATTCATGAACCTAAATGTTGAATTTGGTAAGTCCGATCCTCTACTAAGATTAAGTTCGACAGGAAAATGATCCGAAATGGAAATTGGTAGAATATGGGCCTCAATGATGGAACAAATGTTGCGCCACCCTGGAGATATCAGGAATCTATCCAACCTTTCCGATATTGCCGTGGAATCCTTACACTTGTTGGTCCATGTGAACACACCATTTGAGGTTTGACAATCATCCAATCCTGAACTAGCAACAAACCTCTTGAAATTTAACATTACTTGAGATTCCGACCTTATCCCTCCACTTTTTTCAGAAATATCCAACATTGCATTGAAATCGCCTCCAGCGATGAGGTATGAAGTTGTATGGTATTTTATGAAGCCCAGAACCTCCGACCAAACCATAGCTTTCTCCTTCGTTCCAATAGGGCCATAAATGTTGATGAATGTGAATGAAAGATTTAGACTCATACTAAAGATTTCCGCCGCTAACTAGTTCGTTTGTGAACACATAAATTTTACCGAAACTTTAGATTCCTTCCAAATTAACCCTATACCCCCTGATGCGCCAACTGATTCTTGAAAGTAACCATTCCATGATCTAATGTATTTCAAAAAAATCCCCGCCTCAGTTTGTGACAACTTAGTTTCTTGCAGAATAATTATGTCACTTGAACAAGTCTGCAGTTGACGCCTAACCAGGCGTCGTTTGTCAGGGGCCTTTAGACCCCTGACATTCCATGTGGTCAACTTCATTTCTTCCCAAGGGAGGTCGATCATCCCTTGGTACTTAAGAATTCTTTGATGCTAGGGTAGTTTCTAACAACTGCCTCTTCTTCCCTCAATTGCTTGAAAGATTTTCTTCCTCGGGTTTTCCCTTGTTTGCCGAATTTACCCATACCCAAATGCAAGATTGCAGTTTGAGTAATACTTCTTTCATCTATAATATCCAACTCATCCTCAGGTTCATGCTCTGTGTGAAAATTTGACAATGGAGTAGAGTTTTCCATCTGAGCTTTGTTTTGATTGCCTGAGTTCACCACTTCTTCTGGGATCCAAACCGACATGGGATCATTGATATCACCTTGTTCCGCGCACGACCCCGCATATTCCTTTTCCTTTGAACCCGGATCCGACGCATTTGTCGCATATGGAACGATTTGCAATTCATTCGCCATTATATTCCTTTCCTTCTCCACTTTCCCGAATTCCTTCTTTTCTTGCACGATCTTGCATGACATCTCATCGTGCATCCTTGAGCCAGATTTAAGGCAAAACCTTTTATCCTCTTCCACTTCGACTTCCTAGTTCCAGATTTCTCCTTCCACCTATAGCTTAATTGATCGAGATACAGTGTTGATCGCGGCTATCTTCAACTTGGCATATTTGTATAAATCTCCATCTATAATATCCATATCAATGTCCAACAGAGTCCCCAACGATCATCCAATCTTTTCCAAGCAATCACCATTCCAATATTCAAATGAAAGATTGTATAGGCGAATCCAAACTGGTTGGTCATACGGCTTTAACCGAGTGGGATCAAAGTTTTTTTCCCAAGATTGCATGTAAAGCGGGAGCTTACCCATGTGCCACACACCGCCTTCTGCGATTCTTTTCATTGATTCTTCGTCTGCAAAAACCACCACAAAGAAGTTTTTTGGAAAAAACCTAAGTAATACCTCCATTTGCCAACTTTCCTTTATCCAATCCTTGATCTCTGCCCTACTGGGATTGCCCTCGATGAAACGACATATTAGAGCGAAATCCCTTAGGATTTCAACATTGTTTTTTATTTCCTGCGTCACATCAATCATCATAATTTCCTGCACCTCAAATGATATAGGGTTTCGTTCAGTCTTAGCATTTGAGTTCCCCACACATGCTTTTCTTCCTTCATAGCGAGATCTTTCCTTTTTCCTCCATACTGAATTACTCCGAGTCTTATGGTGGCGAAGCCTTGGCTACGTATCCTTCCAAACACCATCAACCCGCCATTCTTCTCTTGAAGCTTCTAAAGGAGTATCATGTCGCACATGGACAAAACCATGAACCGCCTGATCCTCAATTGGTTGCTTCCGAAATTGCGTATGACATCGATCGACCCAGCCACCATTAGAAAACACCCATTGCGGGATGTGGTTGTCATCTTGCGGCAATGCAACATCAGGCTTTTCCCGAATCACCTCATCCGCCCAACTTTCCTTAACCTCGCTCTTCAAACCTGATACCGCCTCGCCCCCCCAACATCCTCACTCTTTTTTATTTCTATTAAAATTTTATAGTACCTCTGGGTAATATTATTAGTTATAATACCACTAAACAATTTATCTTTATTTTAATTTTATTTATTTTGCAACATTACTCTTTTGTTGTTTATTGTACAAATTCCTCATTATTTGTTCCACACCTTCTCTCCTATTGAGCTAAATAGGTCTCCAATCTATCATTTTTCTCATCTTGATGATGGATCATGGAGTATGATTTGAAATGTTGATGCAAAAGGCTTTTATTTTGTCAAATCCATAAGAACTCATAATCATTAATAAGGATCGTCTTTTGGGTTTTATTTTAAGTTTGTTTGTATTTCATACATAAAGAAACTTCTATAATTCTAGATTTACTTTTTCTTTTCTATATAAAGAAATATTATCATTTCCTCCACTCTTAGATTGGAGCTTCCTTTTCAAATTTGAAAGAAGGTTTATCCTTACACTCTATTTTGTTTTGTACTATCTTGAAAGGAACACATTGAAATACTAACTATTATTATAAGCAAATACATTTAAAAAGAAACTAGATATTAAAATTTTGATCACATTTTCAAGTTCAAAATCATATATAACAAATTGAAGTTGCAATTATAAATTTAAATTAAAATAGGAAATAGTCTTATTACATTCTATCAAAAGATTCACAAAAACAAATCACAAAATACATCTACTACAAAATATTCATTATCCTTAAAAGACCTAAATATCCCTATTCTTTTTTTTATCATTTTCATATCTATTTTAACTTAATTACGGCGTCTACAATGGCATCCAAAAATTTGTGTAATGTTTTTGAAGCCGCATTTAAAATGAGAGGTAGGTGGAAGTCATGTGCAACTACACTAGATTTTTACGCCCAGAGGGCATCCAAAAATCTATGTAAAGTTTTTGAAGCCGCATTTAAAATGAGAGGTAGGTGGAAGTCATGTGCAACTACACTAGATTTTTACGCCCAGAGGGCATCCAAAAATATGTGTAAAGTTTTTGAAGCTGCATTTGAAATGACAGACAAGTGGAAGTCATGTGCAACTACAATAGATTTGATGAAACAAAAAAATCAAATAAAAGAAACAAAAAAATCAAATAAAAGAGATTTGATAAAACAAAAAAATCAAATCAAAGAGATTTGATGAAACAAAAAAAACAAAAAAAAAAAAAATAATAAAAATAATTCAAATATTTGCATAAACTAAGTGAATTAATTAGTTGATCGATCATTCACTAGACTAGATATTTTTATGTTAAAGGGGCATTTTTTTCTTTTTTATCATTTTAAACAAAATTGTATGCAGGAAGGACAGACATTAAGGTTAACCCTTCTTCTAGAACATTTGGAGGCATCGTAAATTAGGGTTTATTTGCAAAATAGTAGGGTTTGAACATTCATCTAAACGTTTAAATCCTACCTAGGGTTTTAGGTCTGTATTTGAAATAAAAAGGAGCTTTTGAAACCTATTTCTGTGCCAATTACCATTCAATCTTTCGGTTCGGTTGAAAGTGACCTTACTCTGTAAAATTCCAGCGATCAAACAATGGCTTTGTTTCAAATAATGCGCAAAGCAGGGAACGCCATTGTTCCAGCGGCATTGGCCTTCAAAACCCTGAGCCGACAGAGGGCAATTCATTCAGCCGTAGGGAGCGCCGTTCAAAGCCGTTGCAGGCAACAAATAAGCAAGCGGAATCCATCGATTGAGAGCCGTGCGACTTTTGCTTCTTCAGTTGTTGCCACATCCAAAACGGATGAGAATCTTATCAAAGTACTTGATAGTGAAATTGAATGCGCCGTGGAATCCGAGCCTCCCAGTGAGGTACGGACAAATAAAATATGAACTTGTATTAGTCTTAGTAATTTTTATCGTTTTTAAAAATCACATCGTATTAAAGAATTTCTGGATGACCATCTCCTTGAACATTGTTCCTATTTTTCTTTACCTTTTTTCTTCAATTTAAATTTTGTATTGTTAAGAGTGTTCTGTTTATAGCGTATACAATTGTAATGGTCATCTGGGAACAAATAATTAGTTTTACACATTTGTTCTTTCTAGATCAACTGCTTAATGTCATCGTTAGGTTCTGGTGTTTTGGGTCTATGTAATGGACCTACGATTAGGAAAAGGATTTAACTTAATGCTTTTTGAAAGCTTATTATAATATATTCTATTCGGTATTTTGTATGTGGTTCCATTTGTCAGTCAAAATAAACCCGTACGTTTGAAACCGAGTTATGCTACTCTTTGTAATTCTGTTTGAATCTGAATTAGTAGTATTTCTGAACTATAGCTAGGAGGCTGACAAAGGAAACATGAACTTTACTTTTAAAATTAAATAGTTGAGAAATTAACTTCTTTATGTGTTATGTCGGCTTAAGAGTGGGCTGGTATGTTTCTGTTTAATTTTAGTGCATTGCATTTATTTTGAGGAAATGGTGACTTAGCATCTAAATGTTTTGTTTTATCAACAATTTTGAACGAGCAAGCTCACTTGTAATCAAATGTCCTTTTCATGATGGTAGGAACATTAAATATTGAAAAAGCAATTAAAATATCTAATTAAGGATTGAACTAGGATACGACTTTCAAACTGAGCAAGTTCCAAGCTGAATGAATCAAAATTGGAGAGACTTGATTCTCGATAACATGAAATGAAAAAAGAAACAGAAAAGAAGTGCAAAAGCTGGAAAACTTCCTTTTGCTTCCTTGTTGTAACAGTTAGATCTCTGTCCTGTAATAGCTTTTACCTCATAAACCAACGTGTTTCACATCAAAGGAATACTGTCTATTCTGGTTAATTTTAAATTTTTAATGTGTTTTGATGGATGCAACTTGCTTTATCTTTCTGAGTTTTTGACATCGTTTTGGTCAAGTGCAAGTTGAAATCCAAAATTGACCTCCCAAATCCCAGTGTCCTGGGGAGTACCTTTGGTTTTTGTTCTTTTTAGGGCCTAACCTAAGTCCAAGTCCAAAAACAGGCATCTGGAGTCTCAATATTATAATTTAAACCCAATACTCTGCTGTGAAAATCAGGATGATTTAAAGTTCTGCACCCTTTTCCTTTTCATTATATTTATTCAATATGCTTTCTATATCAATTTATTTAATTTAATGTACAAGAAATAAAATGGTCTGTAGTACTTATCAAAGTTCTTTAAGCTATTTAGAAGGTTTTTTCTTTTTAACGAGTGTTATTACTTTATAAATAAATTCCTCACTAAGCTTTGTTTGATTGTCTTGATTTGAGAATTGTGTGTATGAGTTTTTTAGCGTTGTTACCTGGAGACTTGTACCCTGATCCCTTATACTCATATCCCTATTAGAAACACATCCCTGTCTTGGATATCCATCATGAGATGTTTTTAGACGTTAGGAGACTTAAGATGAAATTTATTTGCATCTCCTTGTGTCTCCTAGAAGTATCCCTTGAAAAATGAGAACTTCCCAAAGAAGTTTCTTATTTATATCATATAAATTACACTGAGTTTTCTTGGTGTGCTGATATGTGGTTGAGAAAAGCTAAAAGAACTAAAGAATTAGTCTAAAAGACTTGTAATTTCTATTATTTTAATAAATTATAACAAGTATCTTTGTAATAGAAATTTTTAATATCAAATCTCAAAGAGGTTATTGCATGAAGAGAAAAAATAATAAGGCTTAAGATGTGAAAATACATTGAATTTTATCATTTGATTGAAAATATAGTTATCTTCAGGCATATCCCTGTGCCATGTTTTTTAAAAAATGGCATTCCTCTCCCACTCTCTATCTGCAATCTCCAGATGATTATGATTTGAAATTTATTTCTTTATATCATGATGATAATTAAGTTATTAATAAATATCAATATTATTAATCTCTGCTTTCATTGACATCTATTTCAATAAATTTAAGCCTTTCTAGTAGTTTAAAATCTTTAAAATTGTCTATCCATGGTTCGATTTTTTATAAATATTTTTTATATTTGCCTTCTCTAAGTACCCATCTCCATACCAGTCTCCTGGTAACTATGGTTTATTTATTTATTTTTAAATTTAAACTAATATTACGGGCTTTTAGTATATTGGCCAGGTTTTAAAAATGTGATTTATCTTCTACTTCATGCAAGTTGCTCTCTTTACACTGTCTTTGTTTCCAAAGTGTCTTTGGAAGGGTGCAAATTTTGCTATGAGTCTGTTCCTTATATAAATCATTTGGTGTGCTTGCTGGTAACAGGATGTAGTAGCCCCTGGTACAATTCCTTTTACTATTGAAGATAATCCTGGGGAGCATTCGGTTATTTTGCGAAGGAAGTATGGGAATGAGGATATCAAAGTTGAGGTTTTAGGGATTGGCATGGTTGATCAGGAAGGTGAAGAAGATGATGATGAAGAAGAAGGAAAAGGCTCACAACAGCCCCAGTTGAACTTTAATGTGACCATATCTAAAGGTGATGGCCCCTGCTTGGAGTTCAATTGCTCTGCATATCCTGACGAGATTGTTATCGATATGATGTCCACTAAGCAGCCGAAAGCCAACGATGATGTTCTTGCTTATGAAGGGCCAGCCTTCACGTAAGTACCATAATTTTTTTCTTTTTTCTTTTTTCTTTCTGATTCTTTTAAATAGCTGCAACTGTGGGTGGGGAGTGACAGTAAGGGTTTCTAATCAGAAAAGGAGGGTTCAGAGTTTTAGAGAATCAGTGAGGGTTTAAGAGGATTTACATTCTACTAGGGCCAGCCAGGGTTGCAGAGGGTTTATGCGTTTACAGGGTTTAGATTTAGGGTTCATATCAGTCTTTGTCACTTGATTGAAGCTTTTTTGGGGTTTAAAAGGGATGAGTGGGTACCAGGGCATTTGTAATTTGATGTACATGGTGTAGGATTTTAAAGGCTTGGAGGGGTGCAAAAGTTTTCTTGTCAGATTATGGGTGGCAAGGGTTTCAAGCATTTGTTACCAAAATGAAGAGGGTTTATAATACTTAGATACTAGAGTGAATCTTAGCATATATGAACAGGGCTCAGGGACTTAGAAGGGATTTCCATCTGATGTAATTCCATTAAATGGAAATGAGTTATTTTTTAGAGTGTTTGCCCTCAAAGGAAGAAGAGGGTTTCGGCACTGAGTTTTTATTCAGAGAAAGAGGGGTCAAGAGTTCTGAAGATTCAGTTCTTTTACTGGTTTAGTATTTTAGAGGATTTGCCATTGAAAATTTGAAGAAAAAGACTGGGTATTTGAGGGATTTTAATTTTTAATTAGAGAAAAGATGGTTTAGGATTTGGTTCTTTTATTTATTTTTTGGTCTGCTATTTTTAAAGGTATATAATTATGAACTATTGCTCTTTGGGATTTAGGGACTTGGATGAGAATTTGCAGAAGAGCTTTCACAAATATCTTGAAATACGAGGAGTCAAGGGAAGTCTATCAAATTTCCTCTTGGAATACATGATAAACAAAGACTCCAGGGAGTATATTAGATGGTTGAAAAATGTGAAGCATTTTGTTGAGATGTAGAATCTAGTTTTTTTTTTTTATTAACTTATTTAAACATTTTTCCTTCGTTAAATGAAGAGGGCTTTGTAACGAATAATTTTTAACGCTTCATCTAGCTCAATTCCTTCAGAGCCTGAGGTTGTCTGCCTATGTAATTCGAATTCCTTTTGGTTGTTATGGACCTTGTCCAGTTTGTCACAAGCAGGTTCTCATTTACAGATCATTACAGGAATCTAGTCTTGGGAATGCTGCTCTAGAAGGTTAATCTCGATATGGATGAATGTTTGTCAAGATGGGATACAAATTCTGTTTAGATGTACGTTATCATGGCTATTATGTTAATTAGGGTATCTAGTCCCCTGCAATTTATCTGCCTACAGCAGGACCTTCTATAATCAGAAAATCATGGGATATTGTCTTTTACCGTTTGGTTTGATGACATATCTATATTAGAATCTAGGACCTGAAATCAGCAAATTTGGGCACCTGTCTTTGCTCTTTGGTTTGCTGAAACATCTTCAAATTTGAATGAGGGTTCCTTTTAGCTATCATAATATCATTGAGAAAAAATGCCCCATTAAATTAATTAAATTATTCAAGTTTTATGGAATGAAAATTTCACCATACTTTTATGCTGGCAATCATTAATGTCAAATGTTTAAGGTTAGTATGACTAGAATGTGATGACTGGTTTGTGCCTACGATATTTAGTAGCCATGTTATAATATGTGGGAGGAGGTTAAGTTACACAAACTTTGCAGAAGTATTTGAAATTGAACAATAATTATGTTTATCACATTTTCATCAACAGCACCTGTATAGGCTACAATGTAATGGTAGGCATTTCATTTGCATTCATACTCAACTACGATGGGTTCAAGATTTTTTTGATTGAAACCTTAAAGCCAATTGACCAGTCCAAACGTGCCAAAAGAAAAAAGATTGAATTATGAGAGCATTGAAAAGGAAGAGAATAGCTATAGCCATGGATGACAAATTATTAAAGAGTGGCCAGTTAATGTTTTTCTAGCAAACAGAAAACTAAATTCGAAACCCCGACTAAAGGGTAGTATTAAGCAGTTAGTTGCAGGCCAGACAGCATGTACACCTTCATCTTGAAAGGAAATTTAATGTTGAAATTTAATATGGGTTGGGCAGTTTGAACAAACAGTTCTTGTTTGAGGTTTCGCAAATCTCCCCTTTTCCTTGAAGGTTAAACCCTATCTGGAAGAGAAGCTCAGGAAGAGGAGCATGTCAGGTAGGAATGTTACAGCAGCTTGAGTGATTAATCTGGCCCATACCGCATGCCACTTATCTTAATAACATTTTGTCATTGTCTCATGCTTTTTAATGCATTTTGTTTCAACTGGTTGCTTTGCTCTTTATTGCATTTAGAGAATATTCTTACATTTTGTTGAAATTGATATAGAACAAAAACATTGCTCATTAGGTAGTTTGTGCAACGTGATGCAGAGAAAACATGTTTATTTCTACGAATCTAGGCTCATAGCAATTGTGCACAGCTGTTAAATTGCGTTTGGAATCTAACATTGGGGCCTTGTTTTGATTTGGTGTGTGTATTTTCTAATATGCTAGTTACATGTTTCATTTATCATCGGCTGAAAATGAGATTTCTATTTCAAAACCATCTAACTTCATTCACATAATTTTATATTGTCAGGAATGGTATATTTTTTTAAACCTGTTAGACTAGACACGCATGAATGTTTTATTTGGTATGAGATATAGCAAGCAGAGGGGGAGCTATTTAATTTTAGGATGAGCATGGAATGTTTTTGTGAGTATTTGATTAAGTTCTAGAAGCCATAAGGCTTTTTATCTGGATGCCTTAAATCAATAAAATAGATGCATATAGCTTGGTTGTGTATTACTATGAGAAGATAGCTTCTTTTGATGCAGATGATTCAGAGGAGTCACAGCACACGACAAATGTAAGAAAGACTAAAAAAGAAACATAATTAACAATAAACCACCATAGAAAATATGATTAATTTAAATTAGGAAGGGAAATTTAAAGATATTATAAGTTTACTAAAACATACGGAAAAAAATTACCTACGTGGAAAATAATTATGACATATCAAACTGGATTCAAGCAATCAAACTATATAGTAATTAGATAAATCTTAGGTGAAGTCATATTAAGATAAAATTTAAGTACAAAGGAGAAAATAAAATGTTAAAAAGGGATAGAAAAGTATTGGAAAATTATTTAAGAGTAAATAAAATCAAATGCTCAAATTTATTATCTAACTTTTAGAAAGTAAATATATTGTGCTAGTCTTATTTCACTAATTAAAACTAAAACTAAAACTTTTGACATGAGAAATATTTTTTCTTTGGTATCTCATTTACAATGCATATAAATGTACTGTATTGGGGTGAATATTAAATATTTATAATCAAATATTCATTTTAAAAAGTTTGATGTGCCTTCCTCAGAGCTTAAAGTGTACAACGTACAAGATCATGCACAAAGCTACTCAACATGTATTGTCCTAGGGTGAGATAGAATTTTTGGAGGGTTTGAAAAGCCTTCAAGGGAAGGAGGAAGGTAAGACTTTGTGACATTGAAGACTAGCTAGCTCCCTTTGAGAGTGGAGCTATGTATTTGTGGTTTCGTACGATATTTTATTGATTGGGCCTTTGCTAGTAAGATATACTTTTGACACTAATTAGGTTGTACTTTTTGGAGTGTATTTATCATGAAGACTAGTGAATGCTAATTATACCATACCTAGGAGTTGGTTTACTACTATTCTTTGTTGTTTGTTGTTTTCTTTGGCCAAACAAGTTAAAAAAATTAGTCTTACAAATTAGTTAAAACTAGTCAAAACCTTAGAAAAGTTTTAGCGACAGAATTAGGATAGTGTATCCCTTGATTACCGTCAGATGCATTTGATATGAACATGAACACCTCAAATCTGTAAAGTGACACATTTGATATACTTCGACATATTTGATTAAACTAGTTATGTCAATTTGAGACCTAGGTTTTCACACAATGACACATCTGCCCTTACTTTGAAAAACACAATGATGCCCTTGGATAGCATAGTGATATCTTTTCAATACACAGTGATGCCTTTTAAAAATATAGCAATGCTTTTGATATCTACCTTGACACATATGATCTTAGTTCAATGCCTTTGAAAAACACAGTGACACCTTGAAAACTATATTGAAGCATTTGATAAACAACAATTTTCCAAAATCCTAAAATTTCTAGAAATAAAAGTTGCACAACAGAACAAATTTAAAATCTACCAAAAATATAGACAAACCAGACTTAAAAATCCAATCTTTAATTAGTTATTCTATCACCCTTTCATCCTTTCCACCACATTCATAGAAAAACTTGAAAACAAAAATGAATTAGGTTCAAACCTATTATAAAAACACAATTATTCATCCATAACCAACAACCATTTATCTACCAAAATCGATCCATATTTTTTTAGATCTTACATCCATTCATTTCTAATTTTTCTTAGTTGCTTAGAAGTTTGCCTTCCCAAGTAAAAATACCAATTATCTTATTAGTGTTATACTTTAGCACAAAAATCCATATACTTCTAGGTCGATGTATTTTGCACCCCTATTTGTTAATTTGAACTCATTAGTCTATCCCAAATTTAACACATCAAACCAAATCTAAAATCATCATCTAAGATCTAGACACACTTTGGACCTTTCTTCGACTCACCTTCCCACATATCAAATTCACCAAAATCACTGTTTTAAAATTTGTCTTATGTCGATAGAAACAAGGTACCAAACCAAGATAAAAATGCAACACCAATAAGACCCCAACATGATGCCTACAAACATAGACCTTTTCCAAGAAACACAAGGAGAATTCCCACACATCTTTGGACCAAGAGGTTTTGAAACACCACCTCCGTTAAGTCCTATAAATATTCCCTAACATTGGCGGGGTAGTAAGAGATGTCACACCCGAGGAGTTGGTGTAAGCACAACAAGATGCTAATACCATGAAACTAGTACACTCACTTTTTGTGGCCAATCGTGACCAATACTCCTTATTACTCACACAACAAGAAGCTAAATTTCCTTCTACATTTGACACCATACTTATTCAGGATATCACTAACAATACTCCATCACAGATCTTGGGGGAAACGAGCTCCAATGACATCATACCACAAACCAATTTCTTCTTACCACCTTCCATGACACATCAAAATAACGTCATACAACCTAATAACAACCCTATTATCCAAACTACTAACAATACTTTCATGTATTCCTCACACTCACCTAATATCACACCTCAACAAATTGCAACCATTATCCCACAATTAATCGTACCCACTAATTCCACACAAGTATCATTACCTCACATGCACACTCAAGCTCCCACATACACCATGCAAATAACCAATCCATTATATAACATGACATCTAGTAATATTATCGCTCCCACTTTAATATTTAATCCTCAAATATTATCACAACCATCTCACATCTCACAATCATCTTCACCCAACTTGCATGCAAACTTAAACACCATTCAACACCAAAACGCTATCACCAATCCATTATATCAACAAAACATTCCATTCAACAACTCTAACATCTCTACTCTGATGACACAAACACTTCCACATGCATCCCATATCTCCCAACCATTTACATCTAACCAACCCATACTTACATACCCAACAATCATAATACCACCCACCAAAATACAACCCCATATCACAATCTTCATAAGTTATCCTTGACATGGATAGTATGAGGGTCTTTTCTTTTTCTCCTTGGTTTTTTAAGACAAAGGTCTGCCATTGTTTTTGTGTAAATGGGAATATCTTTGATGGCTTAGATGAGGGGTAATTTTATACACACATCTTGAAGCTATCCTAATAGGTCAATTTCTACTTGGTTCTAATGTTTTTGAGTTGCTAATCATTAAGGGAATTGAGGCTCTAGACTTGAGTTAGTTTGGTTGACTTGATTTGACTCAGGCTCCAAAGATGGGTTGTCCAAGGTCTCTACTGAGGGTTCCTCATCTACCAACTCAGTGATTTGAGGGGATGAAAGCCCAGGCAATGTTTTCCCTGATATGAGGTGGACATCACTCACCTCTATCCCATAAGTAGGGTATTGAATAACCTCGTTAGTGTAGGCCTATTGAACAGGTTTGTTATTTGGGTTAGGTGTAGGTTGGGTTGGTAGTTGAGGTGCCCTTGGTGGCTAGGATGATGGATTTGTTGGATTGGGCATGATGGTTTGTTGTTGTGGCTGTAAAGGCTATTGCAGCTATTGGTAATTTAGATTTAGTTTTTCCATTGAGGTTGCCATTGGTTTTGTTGTAATGACCATTGGGGGTTGTAGTTAGGTCCTTGAAAGTTTTGTTGTGGCCACATGTTTTGTTGTTGTTAGTTCCAGTTTGGTTGAGGATTTTACCATTGGTTTTATGTGTTTGCCCAAGGCTGAGGGTTCCAACTAGAGAAATTTTGATTGGTAACTAGAAATGGTGTATTAAAATTCAAAGGATCTTGAGGCATACCTTGTCTTGGTTGCCATGACCTCCTTTGTGCAATGTAGAACAATTGTCCATCTTCATCCTCCAGTGATTGAAAGTCTAGTTTCCTTGGTCTATTCTCTGAAATACTTGCTACTCTTTTGCACTTGCAATTAGCTTTTCTCTATCTGCAGTTAGGGCAGTATTCAATAAGGATTGCCTTTGTCTTCTCTTTCCTTTTCTTCACATGTAGAGTGTCTAATTGGGTAGGCAAATGACTTATGATGTCTTCTTTCATGTTTGACAATAGGTTACTCAGTTCCACTCTAGAGATTCCATTAGATGTCTTGCTGATGGAAGATGTTCTATCCCCTCTAGTCCTTTTAGTAAAGGTCCTTGAATAGTTCCTACAAACCTTGCAATTTTTTTCAAAAGGAAATTGTGATACATCTCCTGAACCAATAAGGTTAAGGGCATCCATGCAATCATCATTGACTCCTCTTAAAAACACTAACTTTAGAGATTCATTTGAAAGCTTGTTTTGTGGATTCTTCTTTAAGCAGAACTGGAAACTTTCTACATAGTCCTCCAATGGTTCATCTTCTTTTTGAGACATGATGAAAATGTCATCTCTTCTTTTGTCAATTCCTCTACAGTAGTCTTGGTATTTCTCCAAGAACTTTGTCTTCATAGTGTTCAATCTGGAACATCTCTTCCCAAACCCATAAATCATCTTAAGGCAACATCCTTCAAGGTTGCAGGGAACAATTTGAGCCTATGTGCATCTGTTGTGTAATCATAAATTCTACACAAGACATCAAACTCAAACAAGAAGGTATCTGGATCCCCAATAACCAAACCATAGAATACTAGCAAATTGGAGGTATATTCTTCAATGTAGTTGCCCTCTCTTGGTTGGCAATGGGGAACTCAAAAGTTACACATTTTGATGGGTCCACCACTACATCTGCCATGGTTTGGAAGGTCTCCCTTGTATTTGTAGTGGATGTTGGTGAAAGGGAAAGTTCTTGAGGAAAACCCTTGCTCTGATCATTATGATCATCAATATCTTCTTTAGCCTTGTGTGATGTGGGGTGAAATCTTCCCAAGGCATCTTGCTATCTCTGCATATAGCAGGTGTGACTTTGTGTATCAACGACTCCTACACAATGTTAGTAAAACATTCTAGTATTGATGGAATGAATCCTAATTGTCCTAATGTTGGAAACAAAATACTTAAACTAAGAAAGCTTGAAATAACACAGATGAATATTTGAATGTAGCACCATTCCCAATGGTGCAAAAAATGTAAGGCAAGGCCCAACTAATGTTTAGTAAGCTTGGTGATATCCACACAATTTAGAGGAGGTACCTAATTGATCAATCCACTAAACCCTTGTAAAGACTCCATTTAATTATCAAATAGGGCTAATATAATCTTGTAATGATGCTAGCACTGTATGTGCATTTAGAGACTCTTATACTGTCTATATCATCCTAGTATAGGTGTTTACACATGTAAGGAAAATATAAGCTGCTTAATAGTGAAAATAATTGAATTTGAAATGATTGCTACAAGTACTTACATCTAAAGATTGTGACTAGTTCACTATCAATTTAAACTAAACTTTGTAACTAACTAATGTTGCTAACTTTGACTCACTCTAGAGGATAATGCATTGAGACAAACAAAGAAATAAATACAAGACAAGATCTTACTCATGATTTCATTCACATTCACAACATGAAGAATCTGATTAAGACAATGCAATAAGTAAGGTAGCTACTATAATAACATAAATAAATGTGCAAACATTAAAGTGGGGAACAATTACCTTGAGTGGCCCTTGCTCAAGTGACTATCTCCATAGGATAAGCTCAAATCTAGCTTCTCAAATCAATTGACCATAATAATAACTAAAAACCTCTTTATTGCATACTCAAGATTTCACAATCTAATTAGAATCTTCAGGGATATCTTATTCATAAAAACATAACTGGAAACAAGAGTATTGTCTGTGTAATAGAAGAAGACTATTTGAACATATCTATATGCTATATTTTCTATGCTTGTTATTCTCCTTGACCACCAAACCATATATACATAGGTGCAGGGGAGTCTTATTGAAACAATGACTCAAAATAGAAATCTAAATGCAACTCACCACTCTCCTATAAAATAGACTGCGACAAAGTCTAAAACATAACTAAAAACATAACTGAAAAGGTAGAAGAAGTTGATTAGGACTACAACTCCCCTGCAATGGTAAAATTGAAATGTGGATTGTGAATGTCAAGTTGGATTCCCAATTATAGTAGGTTTCTTCTCCTTCAGTAGCCTTATTAAATGATATGGTGATTCACAATCATCTTGATAAATAGACACCTCCAATTTTACAACTGCTACGTTCTTCTTTTTCTGGAACTTCCTCTAAATCATTGTCTAAAACTTCTTTGGCTATGGGCTACACTCCTTAGTTGTTGCAGGTTATAGTCAGCTTGCTCTGGTTTCTTGGTTGCAAAGAGTCAGTTCACCAAAACATATACACAATACTTGTAAGGAAATCTAGGAGCGCATCTTATGAAAAATCCATGTAGTAGTGCCTTCGGTAACTTTCATTTTCAATTAGGTTGCCTCAAAGACACAAACAACTATGTCCAAATGCGGAACAAACATAGATCATTTCCTACATTGATCCATTTGAGAGAAACACATGTAAATTCAACAGCAAGCATTAACATATTCTACTACACAAACCAACAGGTATGAAAGATGAAACAGAAAACCAGAACACAAAGATTTACTTGGGGAAAATCCTTTCGGATAAAAAATCCCACACTCCAAAGATCGAGCCATTGTATTATTCAGCAACAGAAATGGTTACAATACAAATTCAGGCTCATAGCCTCTTCAGAGATTCATCTTGTTCATTCTGGATACAACTGGTAACATACTATCCCTGAGAGATCAAACATGACATTCATGATCAGGAGAGATTCCAGTAGCATAACTCTGCCTCTCTCACTCTCTGCCTCGGCCTCATGGCTTCGGCCTGTCAGCCAGCCACTCGGCCTTTCTCTATCGATCTCTCTCTGGCTCTCGGCTCTTCAACATCAGCCTCAGAACGTCCAATGCATACCTATATACATTCGTTCTCTGCAGGCTCTATAGAATCATTCTTTTCCAACTGTCGGATCAGAACTCACAAGTCATCCAGCCCAGCATCATTAGATGTTTCCACTTCCTCGTACTTTAGTTTTCCAACTTCCACACAGAAACGGTTTAGCAAACGGTTCACTTCTGCTTTCTCGGATCGGTCCACATCTCACCACGTCAGACAACCTTCACTCGGTCAACATCGATCAAATTGTGTTGCATGTTGGTGAGACACTAGAAGTGTCTCCCTGATGCCACAAGACCCGATTACATGTTGTCACCAAGAGTCGTCTCCATCGGCAAGAGGTTCTACAGATATCCACAAGTTATATCGATTTTAGCATTCTCATCGGCGAGCCAATCGCCATTTGATGAGACATCACACTAAGCTCATAAGTCATTCTGAAGTGTTCCTTAGTCACCAAGACTTTAGTCATTCGCTGAGAGATCATATCGAGTCTTCAAGTCATGCCAAAACCCATTGTATTCTTATCGGCATCCATCTATCAGCAAGAGTCACCTTATCGACATGATCGGCGAGACCTCTCACCGACCTCTAGTTGAACTCATCCACCAATGCTATCACCAAGACATTCAACTATCGCCAAGAGGTTTCACCGAGGTCTTCAAGTCACATAGACGTGAATCTTCTCATCGGCAAGACTATTGTCTTTCACCGACACCTCACACCGAGCTTCATGTTATACTGAACTCTGAACAACAGTCGCCAAGAGTTACACCGAAGTCAGGATTCCATCGGCAAGACAATTGCTCTTCGCCAAAATATCACCTCGCAGGTTCCAAGTCACCCCGATTCAATCTTGTCGGCCATACTTACTACTTTTTCCAAGACTTCATACCAAAGCCTTTAAGTCATATTGATGTGTTCCACTATCAGTGAGAGAATCAACCTTCAGCAAGACATCTTACCGAGGCTTCCATGTTATCTCGAAACAACTGTTCGCCAAGAGTCACACCAAACTGATGACCCCACATGTTGTCGGTGAGACTTCCGATATTTGATGAGACATCATATCGAAACAATACGTTACATCGATGACCCCTAACACTGTCGCCGAGACATCTCCCGGTTGCCAAGAGATCATGCCAATAGGAACAAGTCATACTGATTTCTTCATCGGCCAGACAGACCGAAGGTCATGTCAATATCGGTAAGACTTCCTATCATCGCCGAGACTTCTCACCGAGACTCGAGTTAGCTCGAGTGTATACCGTCGGTGAGACATTCCTCAGTCGCCAAGAGATCTTCCCGAGAGTTCAAGTCACCCCGAACCAGCTTATCGGTGAGACTTCTCCCAGTCACCATGACTTCCTGCTGAATCCATTTGTTATCCCGAAGACTCTAAGTCGCCAAGAGTCTCCCCGAAGCCCGATAACAAACCCTTATGTCGCCGAGACATTCCACTCGGTAGGAGATTACAGCGAAGGCTAATAACCATAATTTAAACATAGACATACACAACATCCCATACACATTCACACATTTTAAGCATGGAATTACTAACATACCATAATCATATTTCCATTCCAGGTTCAAGTTGCATGATGATCATAAAAAGATAGTAAAGTTCAGGAATATGTATGAAATGAGTATCTAGAAATATCTAAAAGTATGTACTAAACAATAGGAAACTAGCTACTAATTGGCCTCATTAGTTGCATTCAAAGCCTTAAAAGTTTTCAAGCCACATAAATTCTACAAAATTACTTTTCGATATTCTGACAACTCTACAACTAAGAATAAAAAGCTTAGATCCATCACCAGAGGACCACAAAATTAGTTTCAAGACCCCCCTATTAAGGGCACATACGCCCCTAGGTATCTGTGTCCTCATTTGCATTCCAAATCCAACTTTTTATAAAAAGTGCGTAATCTCCAGTACTTCTCAAATCTATATGTAGTTTACTGTTTCAATTTGTGTGCTTCCAAAATATTGTATTTATCATATTAGTTCATATAGTTCAATTAGGTTAATCATTTCAAATAATTTACAATCCACTTTCAAGGCCCTAAGAAAGGAGATCTAGATTTGATTGTCTCACCTTTGTGTTTGATAGTCAATCTATTCACCTTGTTCTCCCTTCTAATGTAATTTTGGAAAAGGAAGCTAATTAACCCTAGGCTTACATATTAAACTTAATGATAACCCCTTTTCCTATATTACATTTTTTTTGACATCATAGGCCTTCTAAAAATTACATTCATTTACCCTAGATCTAGGTTTTGCATAATATTGTCTTGTATTTCTCAATTAGGGTTTCATATTTACATCATATAAAGTGATAAAAATCCCAAAATATTGCATCATAGCTTGGATCATCACTTGAATTAGGGTTTGTTTCAGTCATTTAGATCAAATTTGCATTCAAAATTGATTTCAAAAGTGTGATTTGTTGTTCAAACATTGTCATACACTTGCATTTCACTTACATTAGGAAATTCAGGAAAATAATCACTATGAAACCACTTTACAAACAAACAAAAAAAACTTAAACACCAACTTAAACATTTAGTTTTTTAGTTTTCAAACCTCTTGTCAAGGACTCAGACGCCCCTAGGCGACCCTATCCTTGTATAGGTTCATCAACAATTTTTTTCATAATTGTCTGTCTTTGTCTGCTCATTATGTAGGTACTTGCAGATCTTCGTTTTAGAATCAATACTTTCATGTTCCATATAATTCATAAAAGTAAAAGAAAGTTCATTGTTTGTGTTTCAAAATATCAAAATCATCATTTCTAGGCATTTGCATTTTAGAAATAGTCAATTATTGTATTTTAGATCTAAAATTTTCATTCATAACTTTTTTAAGCATCTTCAACATTCTTGCATACTTACATATGCAAATTCTGAGAAATTACTTACTATTACAACTATTTGCAAGTAGAATTGGAATCCTTAAGCAATGTAATACACAACTATATTTTGAGTTTATAGAACCCTTGTCCAGGACTCAAACGACCTTGGGTGCCCATGTCTTACTATTCTTGGCCATAAAAAATTTTGCCTAGACCTCTATTGATGTGTTTCCTGTCTGCTTTTGTTGTTTAAGTTTTGTTTCTAGCTATTTTGCTGTGTCTGTCTGTTAGTTTGGTGTTCATCTTGGGTACACTTAAGTATTTTGGATCTTGTATGAGTTTCACAACCTAGTGTCATATTGACAATACTTCAATGAGACGTAGTTCTAGAATTATGGAAACCTGCATTGGTTTCACATCTATTGTGGATCATGAGTCTTCTAGCTCATTCATGACAAGTGTTATCAATACTCAACCCATTTTGGACTATTTCTTCTTACATTTTGTTTGTGCATTTCTTTGTTGGTTTTAGATTGTAAGGGGAGTACCCTTCATCATCAACAACAACAATAATAATCTGAAACCAACAACAACAACAACAAAGAAATTCACAAAAAAAATGCAAGAAGGAAGCAAAGATTTTCTATATCACTAGAATGAAAATGAAATTACAACATTACGACTGCCATCACATGACTTTTTTATTACATAAATCTGCAAATCTGTAAATCAGAGCCACAATCTACTCTACTTTTCCCCACTCTCTGTCACTCCATTCACATCCTTTATTTTGAGTGTGTAACCACCCAAGAATCTTCTGGAAAGTCTAATCCCCACAAGAAGATATTTCAAAATTTTATCCAATTTGGTAGTGCAACTTTGTGGGGTCGTAACTTTCGATCTGACAATTGGATTTTCAATTATAATACCTTTTCAAAAATCTCTCGAGGAGACGCTTGGCCATGAAATGGTATTATAAGGTACATTTTAATTTTTGACCAATTTTCAAGCCCATCCGGAGACTCTAAGTGCTTCAAAATTGACTTAGATCATATTTAACAAGATTTTTGAAAATTAAAATTTTAATATCTCTCAAATTATAAATGATATTGAAGTGATTTCTTCACCATTGGCTTCAATTTACCATTCCGTAGGTATGTGTAAGATTTCATGCCCATACATGCATAATTATAGACTTACTAAAAATAGTAACTTGCCAAATTTAGCCCTTATAAAAAAGAAACAACATTTTTTTGGTTGATGCAAGATTGCTCTTACACCCTAGATGCTCCTACATCAAGTTGGCACTAAATCAAGTTAAAGTAAAATGTTGGGCTATATGCATCCTAAAAAATATGCTTTAGAGATGGACACTAAAATAAGGACAAATTATATTGTCAAAATTATCAGGTGTGCAATTTTTGACCTTACAACATGATGCTATTTCTTCCAACTACTCAAAGTGAATAATTACAAGTAGACATAGAATTAAATTTATTATGTTAATAATTAGCACTTCTAACTTTTATGAATGAGACATACTACTATGGATGATAGATTGGATTTGATATACATAATTGTATGCATGAGAAACTTAAAATTGAAATTGATGTATGGACATGCAATTGATAATGAGATGTAGTTCATTAATTTAATCTTAATTAATTGGACTCGTTGTTATCCACACCTAGTGGTATATTGTACATATAATTCAAAGTTATATGAAAAATCATTTATGGATATTATGGACAACCACTTGATTGAAGATGTCATACAAATATTTTATGTCAATATGTTGGTTATGGATTACAATGAAGTATTTATCTAGTATCTTAAATTATAGAAACCAAAAAGATTTCGGATGATAAATATAGGTTAAACTTCTATGACTTCAACTTGAGAGTGAAAAGATTTATATATTTGAAATTTTAATATTTATAACAACTTTTAAAGTGAGCACATAAGTTCATATTGTGTATGAGTATTAGTACATATAATTCAAAGTTATATGAAAATTCATTTATGGATATTATGGACAACCACTTGATTGAAGATATATATAAATATTGTATGTCAATGAAGTATTTATCTAGTATCTTAAATTATTGAAACCAAAAAGATGTTGGATGACAAATACAGGTTAAAAATTCTATAACTTTAACTTGAGAGTGAAAATATTTATATATTTGAAATTTTAATATTTATAACTTTTAAAGTGAGCACATAAGTTCATATTGTGTGTGGGTATGTCACCATCCTATCTATGAACTTGAGTGATATCACTAGACAAAGTATTTGAACATATTGTTAGAATGCATATTTTATTTTATTTAATGTCTTAGTCAACTTTTATGTATCCATTATTTGTATTATATGCAACACATGGAGTTATATAAAAGTATATTGTGATGATAAGGAAACATTAAACACACAAGTGCATTCAATAAGTTTTGGTACTACTATAGATATGCATAGAATAATTCCTTTTAATTTTTAGTTCAATAATGTATTTGTATTGTTATGCCTTGCATAACCACCCCATTTTCTTTTTAGTCAAAATGGGTCCCCCTTTTTGTTTCTTCCTTTAGTGTTTTTGTTCTAGCTTTGGGAGTTGTCTTTTTCTTCCAAGCCTTGTTTTGTTTTGTATTTTCAAGGTTGGGTTTCAAACTGGAATTGTCACCTTGCACCTTCAAAAAGTGTGAGTTCTCATTTCTATTCCGATTATGATCCTCACATTTCTTCCTTGTTTTGTTTTTCCTTATCAGATTCGGGTTTCGGGAAGGAACTTGAACTTTGCACTCTTTGAAGATTCATTTTCCTTGTTCCATCACGATTCCAATCTCCGCTTGCTCGCCATCTTTCTATTTGTTGGAATCAGGTTTCGAACTAGAACCGACACTTAGAACCTTTAGGAGGTTCAAGTTCCAGTTTCTGTCCTAACTCTGATTTTTGATTCTTTGTTTTTCTTGTCTAATTCAAATTCGAGTATTAGGCTAGAACCGAAACTGGAACCAAGAACCTTTTCAAGGTTCTTATTCCAGGTTCCATCTCGATCCTGATTCTCGCATCAACTGTGGTTTTTTCCCGTTAGGTTCGGGTTTCATAATGAGTTCAGAAACTTGCACTCTTTGAGGGTTCTTGTGCCAGGTTTCCTTTCGATCTCAACTTCTGCTTATCTCTTGAGTTTTAAGCTGGTTCATTAATGAATCTCGTCCCGATCTTGAGGCTCAAACTACCTTGCATTAATGGCAATTAGTTTGCACGTGCAAACCAATTTATATTTTGATTGCTTCTTAGTTTTAGCTCATAATTGCTTTGCATTTTCAACGAAAAAGAGCTAGAGCCGAGCAGACGATTGGGGCGCGAGTTCAAGTCTAGTGATTTTTGACCCAAAATTATTGAATTTGACATCACAATTTTTGAGGTAGGGGTTCTATTCTTGCTTTCCTTGTTTTTCCTTGCTCTTGCTCATTTGTCTGTTTGTTTTTCTCTTCTCGCTTCCTTCATTTCTTGTTTCATTGGGTTTGTTTTTCCTTGTTTGTTGGTTTTTCTTTTGCCATTTGGTTCGTTTTTGTCGTTCCTCTTTTGGGTGTTTGTTGTTTGTTGTTTGTTGTTTTCATTTCTTTTTTCCATGCACGGGTTTCTTCATTCCTAATGAAACCCTAGCTATCTAGGATTTTCATACCGTCAACCTTACAAATATAAGTTGGAACCCTAGGTTTTCCTATGTCTAATCACCAAAGCTATCGAGTTTACTAAGTATTGGATCAGTTTCTTTAAAATAGGGTTTTGATGTTGAAATAATCCCAATCCCGATTCTTGAAGGTTTTCTGTAAACATTAGAAATTCACTATGTCACCCTCGTATTTGATCATATTTTGATTATGATCATCGCACATGTTGTGGGATAGTTTCAGAACGAAACCATAATTATGCACCTTCATCTGGTTCTAGTTCCTAGCACTGTTTTGACCTCAATTTCTAACCTTTGGTTGGGATTGAACATTGAAACAAAACCTTACCTTAACCAATTTGATTGATCTGGTGCTAGGTTCCAACCTGATCCTGACTTCTGACTCTTAACCAAAGATTGAAATCGAAATGAAACTTTAACTTGTTACCTTGAGGAGGGTTCTAATGCCATCTGTTGTTCCTATGCCGATTTCTGCATTACTTTTGGGATTTGACCTCGGAATAAAACCATACCCTCGACACCACATTGAGTTCTAGTGTTGGGTTCTTTCTCGATTTTTAATTTTGACCTCTAGTTGGAATTGGAATTCAGAGCGGAACTTGAACCGGTTCCATTTTCAAAGTTCCATTTTTTTTTTAATTCAAGGGGTAAATGCTTTTGACCAAAGCTATGAACCAGATACAACCATTCAACAATACCACCCCAACGGGGTTTGAACCTAGGTGGTAAGAACAACAATGCCACCTATAAACCATCACACCATGCCAATATCGACATCAAAGTTCCAATTTTGAGTGCCATCTTGATCCTGACTTTTGATACACTTTCTTTAAGGTTCCAATGTGAAATATTGTTTCGATCCCAACTTTTGATAGGCCTTTTTCAAGGTTCAAGAGGTGAGGTTCAACTCGATTCTGATGTTCGATAGTATGGTAAGGGGGTTTTGTAATGGTCATGTTCCAAGTGCTATCTTGATCCTAACCTTTGAAAATTAAAAAATATCATAAGAATAAGTATTCCTTTCAGGGTATAGGGTTTTAATATGGAATGTATTTAATGCCTAACTCTTTGCATCCCTCTTTCTTCCTAATGAATGTCATGGTTGTAGGTCTATTAAATGTCTGATTCAGAAGAAGATATTGGCACTGAAGAGGTACAACAAGTATAAGAGGTGAAAAGGGGACAAAAGCCTAAGAGATTGAAGGTAGAACAACTTCCCTTGTTAATGAAGTATAAGTTTCAAAGAAATCCAGTCCCATCAAAGTTTGGGTCAGAGGTAATGAATATAACTGATACATTGGTTGGTCATATTGACCTTGAGCAGTTTGTGAAAGATACTCTCTTAGAAGATGCTAGTCCAAGGGCCAAGAAGATTGTTAATTCAAGACTTATGCATGTGGCTTCATTCCCCATAGCTGTGCAATGTTTAGAATTCATACTAGTTGTTGCTCACACATACAAACTGGTCCAGAGGAAATGTATTGATCCTTAGGGAACTGAAATAATTGATCTAACACCAGGAATGATAAGGATGCTCTTTAACTTTCCTCCTCATCCTAACCTCAAAATCATGACAGAAGCTGAGGCATTGCAGAAATATGAGGCATATGTGGAGGGTAACCTGAGATATATAAATAAGAGGTGGTTGAAAGAAGAGAAGAATTCAATAAAGAAACTTCCCACCAAGCCTAAAAGGTATGAATTCTCTACAAAAGTAGGGGAGGTTATTAAACTATTGGCTAGAGCATTCGACAAAGAAGACTCACATGCATTTGAGAATTAGATGTTCTCTTTTATTCAGATTGTGCTTGATTGAAAACATTATTTAGACTGGGGACAAATGGTGTTCAATGCCATTCATGATCATCTCACTAAGGTGAAGGACATCAAGAAATTATACACGAGTTCCTATGTAATATACTATGCTGCAAGAATGTGGGAAAATTCCCAGGCCTAAACATAGGAGTTCTTGGGGAAGTAGTCGGAGAGAACATATTCGGGAAATATTATGACCAATTGAAACTTAAGAAGGAAAAAAAGCATTTCAAAAGAGTAAACGATGCCTTCTTGTATGTTGTTATCAACCGATTGATGAGAGATGTTGGCTTCAGATTGACTAAGGAAGCCATGGATTTAATGAAGAATGGGGGAGTTGGTTTATTCAATACCCCAAAACTACTTACATTAGACTGTTTGGTCTTGAAAAGGCTCCATTCAAGCTGCGAAGGTGTTGCATCGATAAAATGATTTTAATGGAATTCTCTCAACAAGCGTAGAGGTAAATGCTAAGTTTTCAAAGAAACACAAGGTAGGGTGTCTTTCATTTCCTATGGAATTGGGTTTTTACTCATGTCAATCAACAGTTGCAGCCAAGGTTGCAACATAGGAGTTCCAAGCATGCAATCTCAAATTTTATGAGGAAAGGAAGAATTTTGACCTGAAGGGGAAGATGAATGAGTTATATGCATCTTTGTTTCATTATCATGAGCATCACCTTGAAGATTTATGGGCCAACCTATAGGATCAATTTGAAGTCAAGAAAAGAGGATATGAAAGATTGACTATTCCCCAAATGAAGGATTTCAATATTAAAGAAGATATACCTAAAGGGTTGTTAGATGATGGTGTCCTCCTTGATCCTCAATATGAGATAGATGAAATTGCAACAAAGGAGTTGAAGCCTATCAACTAGAAGGAAAAGGAATAGTTAGACATAAGTAGGGTTTTAGAGGTAGTTATTGGTTAGAGCATAAAATGGATTGACATATGCCTCAACCTACCTCAAGGTAGAGCTACAAGGAAAAGAAAGGATTCACAGGTTGAATCGACTTCAGCGGCTAAGACAAAAAAGTATAAGAGGACTAAGAAACAACCTCCACAAGCAGGAGAAGAAGTTACAATGGAAAAGGTTACAAAAGCCTTAAAACAGGCTAAAGTTACCTACCAAGCTACTACTTTTGGAGTTGTTTAAGGTTTTGGTGCTCAACCTATTTCTATTGTATTTCCTGGAGAAAAAACTAATCAAGAGGGTCCTTCTATTGCTCCTCCACGAACTAAAGAAATCCCTTCTACTACATCTTCAACATCAAAAGTAGTAACTAAAGAAGGGGAAGAGCCCCCTGTGATAAAAATTACAGAATCTCTCCTCTCACTTGATTCTAAGGAGACTCCTCTTCGAGAGGACCTAGCTAGAGAAGAGGGGGAGGATGAAGAAGACTTTGAAGAAGAGAATTTGGATATAGGAGAAGGGAACCTCTGGAATGAGGAAGAGATGCAACATGTCCTAACAGAAGATTAGTAGCGAGAGATAGTGGAAAGTGTGAAGGAAGCTACTAAGGACTTAGCCAAGGAAGAACATAAGAGAAAGGAAAAAGAGGAGGCTCAAAAGATGGAAATGGAGCTTAAAAATATTTTTGACATTAAAGTTGAGAATGAGAGGAGAGAGGAGAAAGTAGAAAAGGAGAAAGATGATAAAGAAAAGCTAGAACAACAGAAGCTGTCATCTACACCAAAAATTAGGGTAACTTCTACACCTCCACCACCTTCAAAGCCAACACCTCCAAGTGCTTAGAAAATGATAGTGTCACCCAGTGCCCTGACTTGGTTGAAATTAAATTTGGAAAAGCGACAGCAGGTCCAAGCTCAACCTATTCGCAGGGATGAAATGATAAAAGAAGTGGACAAGGTGAAGCCCAAGAATAAGCCAAGAGCCATTCATTCCACTAGACTAACTAAGGATGAGGATCTGATTGTAGATATTGCAATACCTACATTTAATAAGGATGACAGGGAGCTACAGGTTGCTAATTACCAGATAAGTACAATCAATATGGGAAAACAAACTCGTAATCAACAAATATCACTACTGGATTTGGCAACTACATCAACCAAGTCCAAAATGGAAAAAGAAAAGCAAGTCAAAGATGAGTTGAAAGCACAACTTAGATAGATGAAAAGGTTTTTAAAGGAGCTTACTGATTCTACCCTAGAACATCCAACGCCGTCAGAGGTTCCCATGCTTATGAGTCAAAAAGAAGTTGATGAGCTAAATGAAATAAAGAGAAAAGATCAAAGGTTTGATGGATGGGTTAATATTATTTGAAAGGGAATAGAAGGACTACTTGACCAGGGATACAAATATTATGAAGAAGCACAAATGATGGGCAAGCAATTAGGAGAATGTATTCAGAAATGGTGGGAAGAAGAGGAGAAATACAAAGAGCATATGCAGACATTAAAATCCATCAAGAGGAAACCTAGAAAATGTTGATTGAATCAGGGATTTTGGGAGATGAGGATATTGAATTTATTGGCAAGGAAATCAACATCATCTTTCAATTAGAGATCCTCATTGAGCACATGGTCAATTTACTCAGGATTCAACATGAAGTATGGGATCATACTTTAATATTTGAATAGATAGTTGGTTGGATTACCACCAAGAATTCCCCAAGCTCCCTGCCAACTCGTGAGTTGGATTCTTTAGAAAAGACAAATGAAGAATGGAATAACCAGCTAGAAGAATTGATAAAGAAAGGAGATGGCCCTGATGAGACCCTGTTGGATGAATTGATGACCATTAGGTCTGATACCAAATGAGCTTCAAGGGACATCAATTAGATGCATGAGGCTATTAAAGGTGCTGCAGAAGAGTTTGAGCGATAAAAGTTTAAAGTGGAATGGGTGGATGGACTCAATGAAGAGGTCCTGGGGCAAATTTGCAATAATTTTGATTATTTTCATGGTTTCCCTAGGAAAGATAACAAGTAAAAAAAAGGGAATGTTCCACTTTTGAAATAAAATATGGTCAACACAAATCAACCTTTCCCAAGCATTGTATTTTGTAGCAGCCAATTATAGATCATCTTTGACATGCCAGGACTGAAGCGCCACTCCTTGTATATCAACAGTTTTGACAGAGTGAGCACTCTAGTTTAACTTGGGCATCCCTACAATTATAGATATGGGCGCCCCATCTTTGTGGATTATGATTTTTGAAGGAGTTTTTGAATGTTTAATTTTCCATAAGTTTAGAAACTCTCCTCATTGTAAAGGTCGACAAATCAAAGTTTGATTTGTAACCTTATGCTATACATTTTTACAACTTTTATGTAATTAGTTAAATTTTAGAGATTTCTTAGTTTAAAGATGATGCTCATAGACAATGGTTTTCCGTGTGCCAGTGGATCTTGTCATGCGTAAATGTTTCTTATTTTGTGGAATTCAATAGAAGAAGCCAAACTTAAAGTCATCTATTGTATTATCTGAATGGTATTTCTCCATTGGTTGTTGATTTGCAAAATCCATGACAAGTTAATAATGTTTGTTATTAAATTAATTCTAGAAAAGAAAAAATGAATTGAAAGTACGCTTATTAAATCTACACTATGAATGGATATAATTGCATAAATGTTTGTGAGTTATTTCATTCATCTATTTTAGAAAGATGGTTACATAAATTGCATGTCTGAATTTGAGAAAAATGTTTATTCATGTTTTCCTATTCTAAAAAATGTAATCTATTTCTTCTATTTATTTAAAATCCGCTGTCAGAAAGTTTTAAGAATATGAGTTTGTCCCTTTTTACCAGAAAATTCCCCTTGAAAATTATAGTCATGTTGGCCACTGGGTGAGACAGTACAGTTGTGAACAAACTATCGAGACCTTGGAAGATAGGTGATTTAATATTAGTTATCTTTTTTAGAAGTAGGATATAAATATTCTGCTTAATGTTTTTTGTGCTATTTTGACCATCAACATGTATGTGTCTTATTGCATCATACATCATGAAAAAAATATGTTATTATTGAAAATACATATGTGAGTTAAAATTTAATTATAAATTTATCCAAGTTCTTATGATTAATACTTATTCTCTCTCAATCATATTTAGACAATCATTAGTCTTAGTAAATGACAATACCTAGGCATGTGCACCAAGATGGGGCACAAAAAAGTGGTCAAATACCAAAAATGAGCAAAATGTGCTCGTGTTTTGAAGAAATTCAAATAACACTCACACGTTATTATGAAAACAAAACACATATGTTATTATCAAAACAACATGCGTGCATGTTTTTATGAAAGAAAAACATGTACGCATTCTTATGAAAGTAAAATGTGTATGTGTTTTTATGAAATCAAAACTCATACGTGTTTTGCTCAATAAATTTATAAAAAGAAAAAGCTTGCCCATATTTCTCACCCGCAGCCCACGTTTTTTGCAACTAGTTTCCTTCCCTCATCTCTGCATAATGCGAACATGTTTTTCCCTTTGCAACCTTGCTTCACAATGCCACGTCAGAGAAGAGGTGAGTGATATTTTTTTTGCATTATATTTAAATTTTGTTTGCATTAGGAAAAATAGAGTGTTTTTGATCTTTTTTTTTTAATTATATAACAAATCATGTAAACCTTGAGCCACAACCAAATTTAAAAGATGAATTTCTTGAGGAAAACCATAGGAAACCTAATCCTCCTCCTACCCTTCCAACCAACCTTGAACAAATCCAAGAGGATTTGTTAGGGCATCTAGAGCAAAGCAAAGTTACAATTCATGAATTAGTTTCAAAATTGAGGGGTTCAACATCAAAGGAGCATCACCAATCCCTTGCCTCAGCCTTGGAAGCCATGTTGACAAATGTTGACATTGTCACAAATCAAATAAAACAATTTAAAACTTATAGAGATCCATGTCGTCAATATTATGCAACAAAAATTATCCTATGATGATGTGAAAAAGAAAGACATAAGCAAAGAAAGCATGTCTTCTTTTATGGATCTTAGAACCAATGAAACTATTCCTCTGAATTCAAAGAGGTTTCCAATACATTGGTGTAATCATGAGGAGATAAGAAATAACTTTTGGGATAGGTGGTGGATGGTCTTTGACCAACCTCCATGTAATAATTATGAGGTGTCAATATATTTTCTAAGAAAACTATACTATGAGTTTATCCTTCATAAAATTCCCAATTACTTTGATATGAGAGTGTTTCAAGGTAGAGGTGGAGGCTTTGCCTAAAATATGTTGAAATAAACGAGAAAACTAGGGGGGGTGAATTAGTTGTAGCAAATTATACATTCAAAACCCTCTACAATATTTAGATCCACATGCACTCATTAAATCCTTATTCTGTTAGTATGATTAAATATGGAACACACAAAAAATAAACTAAAATAAAAACACCATACACAAGAGAACACCGGATTTATGTGGAAAACCCAATGAGGGAAAAAACCATGGTGAGGATTAGCTCACAATATAAGTAATTGCAAAACTGGTACAAGGGCTCACTGCTAGAATATGACACATTGTCCAAAAGGGCTCACAGTCAAGGCTCACTTCCATAGAAAGAAATACAAGAAGATAGAAGAAGAATGTTACACAAATAACACTTCTCAAAGCAACAAGGAAATCCACCACAATGCTCCAACAATCTCACAGCCTTGCTTGAATGATTTTAGATGACTTCAACTCATTGCCTTCAGGAACCCTAACACTGAAATTCATATTGCTCTACTCAAATTCGCATCACACACTCCACTCACATTGATATTACATCTATCTTGCTTCACTTTTCGTTCATGCCATAACTTACAACAACACCACACTTATTTATATCAACCTCAACCTCAAAAACCTTCTCCAATGTCGGTAAGTAGCTGTTATACATACAAATTCAAAATAGGTCGACACCTAAACATTCCCACGGTGGATAGGAATGAAGGTGACCTATAAAAATCTCTAATTAGGACCCAAATAGATCCAAAATTATCTCAACATACTTTCATAAGCTCACATGTAGTGTTAAACACAAGGTCGGCCAATACCCGTGCAAAACATCATAAACATTAAGCACACACTTACTCAAATCAATCTAAAACTTTTGAACAACATAATTCACTTGAACACGATCTAGAGTAATTCATGAGCTACTTGAGATTCATCAAACACTTCATCAACCTTGCATCATTCAAATACTTCAACTCAGAACAACTGATAACCCTTACTTGCATACTGATAAATGAAACTCACTATGTACTGCATCAAGTAAAACCTTGAGTACAGAAAGATACGAGCATTACAAACAACTTCCCAAATCCACATAACCTAAGGAAAAATAGTGCAGAAACACGGAGGAAATACATTTCTCCTAGGCTACAAAAACATCACTGAACAATTGGTTCACATACTCGATTGAAAATATCCCGCATTGCACAACAATCTAGAAACCCAAATTTTGAATATGGCAACCTTTGACAACCTTGAATAAATCATAAGATCCACATAGGTATAGCATCAACATAGAAGAAATATAGAGCACAATATTGGGGCACATATTGACCACTTGCACAACACATATTTCTCTATTTATCAAATTTCCTCAAAAGCACTTGGAAACCAAGTACTAGAGACAACATCTCAGCTCATTTCATCATTCCAACTCATCTTCAGATAATGCAACAAAAAGATAGCTCCATGTACTCACAACACTTCCTCAAGGTCTCAACTATACATGCTCAACCTGTTTTCCCCTTTTTTACAATTTTCTCAATATCCTCAACATCTTCATCCCATAGTTGACATCAATGCCAACACCAGTCAATAGACTTCATGTTGACATCAAATACAACAACTTTATACTTGCAACAAAATAGACGAAGATCTCGCTAGGTAGATAATCGTGCACATTCAAGAACACCAACACAAAGGCCTATTTGTCATGTGACGGTTCGAGTAGCCATCAAGGAGAGTATGGAGGTGCATACTCTCCATGTAGGTGCTAGCCTGATAGACACCATTATAGAGCATGGAACACAAATATCCTAGCCTTTTACCTCATAGGATGATGCACTAGCTCAATCATCTAGCTCTAGTGCCCCTAGCTCCCATATATGCCCAAACTATTGTAATCTATGCTTTGGGAGGGATAGTGATGTAGAGGGTGTCGATGGTTCCACCTCCCATGTGTGTTCTCTTTGTAAGTATAGATGTAATAGGAGTAGAAGGGGTCATTAGAGTGGTGCATCAGATGATGCGGTGATGACAAATGAGTTGTTGAATGAGATGTATGTTGGTCAAATGAAGGTATGTTGATTTGAATTTATAACATTTTATCTATTAAATACTTAAAATTGTAAATGTTAATAGATTTTTAATTATAGAATTGAATTAAACCGATGCAAACATTATGTATTTTAGGGTGTAATGCCAAAGTTTGGTACATTATCGAGCATTCCTACAACTTGTACAGTTGCATCTATATCAGAGGTAAAATTTGTATAATATATCAAAATAAAATAATACTTTCCATTAAAAATAATGTTTAATAATTCAAAATATAACTTTTTTATTGAATAGGTGGGCATTGAATCACCATCTACTACACATGTTACCATGGATGGTTATGACATTGAATTTACTCAAGTACACTATAAAACATTTAAGTTTGTTTTTACAAATTTAAAATTTGTTGTTTATATATATTTGTGAACTTTTGAGTTTATTCTATTATTATTTTTTTAGTTGATGAATACATTATACACACCTCCTGGCATACACAAAAATTTGGAAGTTGGCATTAGTGCAACAATTTCATCCTCCATGAGCTTAACTCAGGTGGAGGATGAATATATGTGTTTAATAATGTTTATATTGTGTCAATTGATATTAGTATACCTATAAAAAATAATTGATAAATATGTCTTTGTTATGTTATAGATGGATGTAAACACCCTTGTGTGAAGACAAACATCTCTTGATGATGTCGAGTGTCGTAAGTAAGAAGAATCAGGCTACCAGTATGTTGTAAGTGTGTTTATAATATATGTATCATTTTAAATAATTTTTATAGTTTTTGACTTTGGCATAGTATCTAATCTGATATTTTGTATGTACAGGTTGAGGTATAAAATACCAAGGAGTGTAGGAGATCAAAACAACATAAGAAACTGACTATTAGCAGTGACCAAAGTTCAATTAATCAGGCTAAAAGAGGCACAATGTTTCAGGCATAGTGTTCAATATTCATATATGAACACATTTTGTATGCCTATACATGACACCTAAATAACATTTTTGGTGTGGCTATATGTGTTGATGGTATTTTTTAGACTAATCTAAGCAATACATTGGCCTCGTGGCATTGTATGACATTTTGTGCACCGTCATGATGGTATTGTATCACATTTTGATCATATTTTGTGTGCCCTCATGATGGCATTGTATGAATTTTTGATGAAATTTTGTACGGCCTCATGGCCTTATGGAGATTGATTTATATAAAAAATTATACATAAATTGGTACCTTAAATGGTTTAAAATATTCTCATAATTTACTTAGTCCCAAGTGGTGTATGTATGAATCATATTCCATATCCAAATTTTAATTTTTGAATCTAATTGCCTATCATGTCACAAAAATTATCTACAAAGTTAGATTCATGACCTGATAAAATAAAAAAATTAATAAAGACAAATATTTCCCAACAAAAAATGATCTAAAAGTTATATTTATAGAGTGTAATGCAACAAAGACAATAATGAATAAGTTAACAATAATGTATTGGAATTTTAAATATTATTTACCAAAATCCAAATTACCAACCACTAGATGATGAGCATATCCTATGTTCGACTATCATACAGGGTCACGTAGGATAAATCCACAATAACCTTTCTCAAAATTTCAAGACTCCAATCTATTTGATAGTGGCAACAAGTTTTCAAATGTTATAAAAACTATCAAATACATTTAATGAAATTTTTTAATGTTGCATAACTTTTGTTCCGTTTATCATGGGATCAAACCGTCAGCTCCAACATGTCTAGGTGGGTGGGTTTATACTAGGCAAGGTACTGTTTCACACCCCAGCATGCCAAATCGTTCCAGGCTACATTGTATGAACACTTTTTCTTAAGAGCCCTAAATTCCAAAAAGTGATGTAAACTTTGATGAGTTGTTTCTCAAAAATAGTGGCACTTACAAAAGTTTTGTTTGAAGTTACATAGAGATATAGGGTCCCTCTACAATACCCTCTCTCATTTTTTTCTCCAATCCATTTGGTTGTGGTGAAGGTTTTTTCGTTGGCCCCAAAACTGTCAAATGCATTCAATGAAAAGTTGCAATGTTGCGTAAATTTTGTTTCATCCATCGTGCAACCAAATTGATAGTACCAACGCTCTCTCTTAATATCCCTAAATGCTAAAAAGTGATGAACTTTGACGAGTTGTTTCTTAGAAGTTGTGGCACTTACAAACATTTTTTTTGAAGGTACATGGAGTTGTAGGGTACCTCTATAATAATCTCTCTTATTTTTTCATATCTACAATGCATTTGGCTGTGGTGAACGTTTTTTGGATGCCCCCAAAATCATCAAATGCATTTAATGAAAAGTTGCAATGTTGCCTAACTTTTGTTTTGTCCATTGTGCAATCAAACCAATAGTGCCAACATGTCCCAATGGGAAGTTTTATGCTAGGAAAGGTCCTATTTCGCACCCCAACATGCTGGATCATTCTAGGATATATTATATCGATGCTCTCTCTTAAGATCCCTAAATGCCAAAAAGTGATGAACTTTGATGATCTGTTTCTCAAAAACTATGGCACTTAAAAATGTTCTATTTGAAGGTACACATATCTTTAGGGTCCCTCTACAACACCCTCTCTCATTTTTTCATATCTCCAATCCATTTTTCCATGGTGAATTTTTTTGCCCCAAAAATTGTCAAATGCATTCAATGAAAAGTTGCAATGTTGCATAACTTTTGTTTTGTCCATTGTGCTGCCAAACTCATAGTGCCAACACATCTGAGTGGATAGGTTTATGCTAGGAAAGGTTTTATTTTTCACCTCAGCGTGTTGGATCATTCCAAGCTATATTGTATCAACGCTCTTTCTTAAGAGCCCTAAATTCCAAAAAGAGATAAACTTTGATGAGCTATTTCTCAGAAACCATGACACTAACAAACATTTTTTTTGAAGCTATAGGGAGCTGTAGGGTCCCTCTACAATACCCTATCATTTTTCATATCTCCAATCCATTTGGCCATGGTGAAATTTTTTTTGTTGTCCCAAAAATCATTAGATACATGCAACGTTAAGTTGCAAGGTAGCCTAATTTTTGTTTTGTTCATCATGCACCCAAACCAACAATGCCAACATGTCTAGGTGGGTGGGTTTATGCTAAGAAATGTCCTATTTCACACCTAATCACATCGGATTGTTCCAAGCTACATTGTATTAGTCTTTCTCTTAAGAGCCCTAAATGACAAAAAATGGTGAACTTTGAGGAGCTACTTCTCAGAAATCATGGCACTTACAAACATTTTGTTTGAAGTTATAGGGATTTGTAGGGTCCTTCTACAATACCTTCTCTTTTTTTCATATCTCCAATCCATTTGGCTATGGTGAAAGTTTTATTTTTCCCAAAAAATGTCAAATACATGCAATGTTAAATTGCAAGGTAGCCTAATTTTTGTTTTGTTCTTTGTGGGGCCAAACCATTAGTGCTATGTTCGGGTGGGCATGTATACATTAGGCATGGTTATATTTTGCACCACAACTCTCTCGAACGTTTTAGGCTACATTATGTGAGTGTTTTCTCTTAATATCCTTGTTATCCAATTTTTCAATAATTTTATACATTATTAAACGTTTGGTTTAGTTGGTTTTTGTCTTCAATATATAAAAAAACATTCATATTTAAATAAATGAAACATTTTATTTTACATATTGTGTGGGTAATTAACAAAATGTAGAAAAAATTTCAAAATGTTCAATGAAAGATATCAACTATACATATATATAAACCAACTAACAAAATGTACAAAAATCACACATTTACAATCAATAGGTACAATCATGGTAGAATCTTGGTCGTTTATATATATACAAAATTTTAGTTGTACATAGATACAAATCAATTGACATTATTTACGAAAAAAATTGTGTTTCCAACATTTCATAGAATGTTGGTTGTTTATATATACAAAATTTCAGCTATACATACATACAAATCAGTTGATGATATTTACAAAAAAATCTCATTTCATACAATTGGTACAATGAATAGATGATATGTCAATCAAATAATGATATATACAAAATTTTCAAAATTATTTTACTCTTTTGGAGAATCAATTTGATCCAATGCTCCAACACATTGAATACTTGCAATTGGCCCAAATTCAATCTACTAAACCTTGTGGATCAGCTCTAACCCTTGTAGTGTCAAGTATTGCCTTGCGGTAAACTTCATGAATTTTCCATAAATTCTTATTAAGTGGTCTACCATGATATTTAATCAATTGAATATTTTTTGCAACAACAAGGTTAGAGTAATGAAGAATATGCCTATGTGTGTCAAAGTCCTTGAACAACCAAACATTTAATTTCAGAATAGGGTAACTTCTAAGACATGTCCTTGTGACAACATACCCTATTGGATGCTCAATACCCTCTCCATTAGTGATTGTGGTAGTCAAATTTTTTATCCCCTCTATACAACAACACAAAAAATAATATGTTCCTTCATTATTCTTATAAGAAATAATTGCATACACATGACTTTCATTTCATTGAGTGAATAAATTAATTCCAAAAATCATGTAAAATATAATAAAATTACCTAAAATTTTAATTTTAACTAATTAATAAATCACAATACCTAGTTGCACTAGGTTAGATGGCCAAAGTCCACCAATACTTCCATTTGGTTCAACTGTAGTGCTTGTGAAACTTGATATGTGTCAATGTGAACTAAAGGTCTACAAGACCATTCGTCAACCCACTCTTTTGAATCACAATCTTCCCATATAAAATCCATACATAAAGGATAAAAACATGCAATCTCTCTCGTATAAATAAGAAGTGAAATTGCATTTAAGCTTCTAAATGAGTGAAACTCACTCGATCCTAGAAATGTACAACAATATTGGTAGTTTACAATATTAGATTCATTTAACAACCAAAAATATTTAGAAACCATACACTTACCTTGATTACCTAGTCCCATTGTGGAGTTACACCATTGCACAATTGTTGTTGCATTGATCAACTTAGAACCTCCTTGGTACTTCAACTCCTCTCTGGCTAGGGATCTTTTTACACATGCTCTGAGACCATCATGTTCACCCTTTCCATGTCTAACCTCAATGAAATTCTAAAAATGTTGAACACTAGTTGTCACATGCATCCTATTCAACCCATAGAACATCCTTGAATTCTTGAATTGTGACGTGTAGTTATCTAGCCATATGATGTGTTAATTGTATCTCACATTTCTTTCCCTTAAATTATCATAGAAAATTTGAAATTATCCTTGCACAAACTCTGTGGAATGAGTACGATCATCACTGATGTAGAAGTTATACTCAATATCTTTGTCTTTCTCTGTGCTACCATGTGCATGCATGAATGCTATGTGTACAAAAATAGTAACTTGAATAGTGTTGTAATACTAGGATTGCACTTCATTTTGCAGTTGCAATTTATACAATTATCAAAAAAATCAAAAATAGAAACAATGCTACCAAGAGGAAATGTATCCTTACATAACTTGCATTGATCATCTAACCATCGAGATCTATGTGTATTTTCTCTAGAAAAATCCTCATAAATTCAGCTATAGAAATACCTGTATTCACTAACTCACATCTCTTCAACTCTTTTCCATCTTTAACCCCATATGTCACTATCTTATATTTTCCAAAAGTAAATAGTTTTTTTCCAATTTCATGTGTGCTCTCTAAAAGTAGACTTTTGTGCAAATGTTCCAAACCACCACAAGTAACACATTATCCTTTCAAACACGACTTCTTATAGAAAAATTGGCCATCATCTCTTCTACATAATACACTTGAAATAAAATATCTTGATGATTTAGGAGGGACTTGTATACCACATTCCTACAAAACATTGTTAGTATGCAAAGTAACACATATATGACGATAAACATCGTAATGCATAGAAAATTCAATATGCATCCTACAACATGTAGTGTGTGCATGATTTATCATAACATAAAAAAGGTTTGACCATTTCAAAAAACCTTTGACTAATTCTCACTTGAGGATAACTTTGAATAAACTTTTCTTAAAATTGAGTTTGATTCATATCCAAAAAGTATTTAGAATGTGGTTCACAATTTTGAGATCCTATTCTCCTTCTAACAACATATCTTTGATTGGGTGAAAATAATGTGTTATCCTGCCAAAAAATTTCAATTAATTCTCTTAATGCATCAAAAACAACCTTGTCTTTGCGTGGAATTCTACCCAAAAGTATCCATAGAGAATTACTATTAGGATCCTCAATTGTTTCACGTCTCCCAATGGAATTTAATAGTGTTCTACTTTTTTTAGTGATCTACTTGTTTTGGTAATCAAACGAGATTTTTTAGTTTCATTGCTTACTATAGTTTATGTAAGAACACATCAAGTAGTGTTGCTATCTTAAGTGCGCAATGTTGAACCTATTGATTGATACAAACTAATTGGATTTCTTACAATAGTTCTTTCATCATTGGTATTTGATGATCTTAAGCTAGGGATCTTCATAGTGTCTTTAAAATTAAGATTTTTAATCATTTCAACAAACAATTGACACCTTCCAATTTCACTTAAGCTCTCAAAATAGTTTTTCCATATTTTATTAGCCATTATTCTACAAGTGTGATTGGGAATTTTGTCGGGAATTGGTTTCAAAATGTTTTCATCTATGTCAATTAGATAATTTGGTTTTTTATGAATAATTTGAGGAGGTATTATGGTTGGTGTGTGTTCTTGGTTTGCATTTGGTACATTTAATTGATCATTCCTTGTCTCAATAGGTGTGATGTTTGGTGCTTGTTCTTGGTTTGCATTTGGTAAATTTGATCCATCATTTATATCTTCAATAGGTGTTTTGGTGTTTGATTCTACATTAATGTTAGTTGGTATAGATGACATACCTTCTCCTCCAACTCTTCTCATTTCATGTAGTCTTTTCATGCGCTCCCTTTTCTTTTTATTTTTACATCAAATTGTTCGGGTGGTCCTTACTTTTTCCTTCCCATGTTTAATATCAATTGTTCCTAAATAAAAAATTATGAATATATATTAATTAATATTGTAATTTGAACAAAAATGATTTACTTGATCAAATTACTTAAACAAATATGGAATTACTTGAACATATATGAAATTACTAGAACAAATATAAAATTACTTAAACATATATGAAATTACTTAAACAAATTACTCTTCTTTGACATTTAAAAGATAAATTACTTAATAAAATTAATAAATTATCAATAAAATATGAATAGTCATAAAAACTGACAATAAAAAATGTTATACAAATAAAAGAACATTTAAAAATCAGTTAATTGTCACATTCCAATGCATTTTAATCATTTGAACTCAAATAAAGTAAAGACATCTCTTACATTGTCAGAAAAATGTGCACAAAAAATGGAGCTTGTTGGAGTGGGACCTTCAACATGGTTGTCATGTGATGTTTTGGCTGTTATGAATGCATATAAACTAAACATTTAATGTGTACACATTATGCATACATAACACGTATGTGTTATGATTCCATAACACGTACGCATTATTGGTACATAAACAAGTTTTTACACTTTGGCCTCCATTTAGAAGTGCCTATAGTGTGAAAAACACATATGCTCTTTTAACTTAACAAAACACATATGTGCTTTTAACTTAACAAAACACATATGTGCTTTTAACTTTGCAAAACACATATGTTCTTTGATTAGTTTTGAGTTTGGAAGATGGATTTACCTTTACAAAACCTGTACATTCTTTTAACTTAACAAAACACGTACATGTTTTACTTAGTTTTGGGTTTGAGTGATCGATTTACCTTTACAAAACATGTACGTGTTTTTAACTAAACAAAACATGTACATGTTTGGTTTAGTTTTGGGCTAATCATGGATTTGACTTACCAAAACCTTATTCTTTTAACCCTAACACCTGTACACTTAACCCTAAACTCTATACCCATAACCCTAAGCTCTATACCCTAAACCCTAAACCCTAGATACCCTATACAATCAAGCCTAAACCCTATCCCTCAACCCTAAACTGTAGAGAGAGAGAGGTTAGATAGAGAGAGGTAGTTCTAGGGAACTAAAGTTTATACCCTATACCCTATACCGTTAGTTCCCTAAACCTTATCCCTCATCCTTAGGAACTAAAGCCAATAGGTTAGACCCTTAACCATATAATCAACCCTATACCCTCAACCCTAAACCCTATAACCTAAACCATCAACCCTAAACCCATAAATCATAGGCTCTACACCCTAAATAATGAATAATTTAGAGATATTAAAGGGAGAGGAGAAAGAGACATGGGAAAGAGATAGAGATAGGTGATATATAAAGGAGAGGCAGAGAAAGAGATATATGAGATAGATAGAAGAGAGATCTTCATAGTGAGGGAGGGAGGGAGAGGTAGATAAGGATAGATGAGGGGAGAGATATGGAGATTCCATTGGCCACCAAAGAATTTGATAGGGAATATTTTGTCAAGTAGAAGAATATTTTGACCAAGTGAATATTTTGTCAAAAGAGAATATTTTGTCAAGGTACATAATATTTCATCGACCAAGTTGATGCTAACATTAGCATGATTTTAACATGACATCAACAATTCAACCCAACTAGTTTTCCCCCTCCCCATTGTAGTTTTTAATTTTTTAGTTCTACTTTGAAGGCTCATAACTCAATCATCCAACCTCCATTTTTTGATATTTTTTTCTTTGGGTTATAATTTCATGATATCCATAGGGGTGTAATCATTTTTACATTTTTATGCTTATTTTTTTCATAAATTGCATATTCTCACAGTTTTTATTGAGTAGTTCTTGATTTAGAAACTTCTAAGGCTTTGTTCTCGCTCCTATGATAACATTTTTTGGTGTAATTCTTTTTGAAAGTGTATAATTTTTTTGTGTACTTTTTAGTGGTGTGATTGCATTGATCTCATTCTATCTAAAATTGTGCTTTTATTCTATGACCAAATTTGGCATCTATACGCACTGAGATCAAATCCACATTTCTACTTTTGGTAAGTGACACCTATAATTGTAGTAAACATAAAGTGTCAAGATCATACAATTATGGGGGGTTCTTGGTTCAGTAATTTAGGGGGGTGATATTGTGGTCATTGATTGCTTTAATTTACTTTTTGTGTGTTCTTGCAATGGGGAAATATCAAATTGAAATCCTAACTCCATATAATTATCCTTCATGGAGAAAAATCAATATAAAATTATCTCATGGGAAAGAGTTATCTAGGCTATCTAAAGGAAATCATTTCTAAAACTATTGATGCTAATTCAAAGGAAATATAGGATACCAATCATGAGAACATACTTGGATGCATATGTTCATTAGTCTCTTTTGATTTAACACTTCATATTCAATCATGTAAACCACTTAAGGAGGCTTGGGATACATTTAAAAATTTGTATGGTAAAAATAATAAGATTAGGGGGTGCCATATTGATAATGAATTAAGTAATATTAATCCTCAAAGGTTTTGGCCGCATCGAAGACTACATCTCCAAGATTAAGAAACTAAGAACCCATATAAAATATTGCAACATTGATAAGGAGGATTTACAATTGATTCTAAATGTGTTATCCAGGCTTGGTCCCAAGTATCCAATATTTATTTATGGCTTTCATACCTATTGACTTTCCATGGGAGCAACATATGTTGATCCTAAATTTGTTGAATTTACAAATATCCTAATCCAAGAGGAAGCAAATTTAATTCAAATGGGTATCATCAAGTCTTCTAAACCACAAGAATTGGAGCCTACAAAGCTTAATGTAATAAAGAATTAATAAATCCTAAAAAATAAGCAATATAAGAAAGAGAACAAGCTACACAAAGAAACTAAACCATCTCCCTCTCAAGGGTAATCATATAAGAAGGATATTTACCCAAGTGTGCATATTGTACAAGAAGATAGGGCATGATGAAAATCAATAGTATTCAAAATAAATTTATGAGTTGAAGCATCTTCTTACGAATAATCATATCAATTTTCCTTCAACAATGTTAAGAGGTTCTTCTTATTCATCATCAAAGTCAGAGCAACATAAGGGGAAAGCACTTTTTCTAGTTAAAAACTCTAAGTTAAAGAGGTGGATACTTGGTTTTAGAGCTTATTATCATATGGCTTCATCATAGAATATGCTCATTTTATTTGATTCTTGTTCATCACCACACATACTAATGGCTAAAAAAACATATATGAATGTTTTGGGAAGGGATCTATTGACATGGATGCCAAAGAATTTAATTATTTTCTTTATGTTCCTTTATTTTCAACCTGTATCCTTTATATATATATCATATCACATATGGTGGAGTAGGAAAGAGTGTTGAGTTCACACCTGATTCTTTCATCATTCAAGGATTACATAGTAGATATATAGTTGAAATTGGGAAGGTTGATCACCAATCTTGAGTCTACACCTTCTCACATTTTTCTCCTATTGTTCATTTAATTGATATACATACTATGGCATCCAGTGTTGACATTTTAGAGGAGATTTAGTATGGTCATTTGAATCTTGTAGTTCTATCATCTACTAAGGTTATAGATACATGTGTTGACATTTCATCTCCATCTACTATTGCTTCTAATGATGCTTGTGTTACCACAAATATGGCTACTTTTCATTTAGTGCAATAGGACATACATTGTCTTCCAGACATGGCTACTTGGAATGAATACTAAGAAGACATTATAGGTTTTTTTTTCAAGTCCAAGATTTTAGACTTTAGACACACCATTGATTGTATTCATCTTCTCTTTTATGGAGATAATTTTTCTTCAGTTGTTGTGAGGGAAAATTTTGACCCTCTTGTTCATTTTCTAAATGATCATTCCTCAAAGTTTGACACGAGTGTGGATACTTTTGAGCATAATTTGAAGGAGATATCCTTGTCTTTGGATTGTATTCTACAATCATCTCTACTCTAGATTAGAACTATATTTTCATCTTCATCAACGTGGCTTAAAACACTTGACTTGATTGATGCAACTTTCAAAATTGACATGAAGATTAGAATTAAAAGACATCACACATCATATTTCTTCTCTCATCTTCCTTTTAGGAGTGGTAATATATCTTGCATACATTCTTAGTTTTGTTTCTTCCTAAGGGGAGGAATTTTGTTCAACAAGATTTGATCATCTTCAATATTTAGTGTTGAGAATACACCATCATTGCTTGAGACTTTACATTGAAGATGTGCTAAAATCATTTTTATTATTCTCATTCTTTTTTTAGAGAATTTTGTTTTTCTCTATTTTGGGGAGTTTTGTCCCACTAGGTTTTCTCCTTTTCACCATTTGTGAGATATTGCATTTTTAAATGGGTACCTAACATATCTTAATAGCCAAGAATCATTTTTACATATTTTTATTAGTGCATCTTGTACATTCTCCCTAAGTTGCACTTAAGGTGGGTGTTGGTGTGAAAGGGGTGTTTTACCTAGCTAGTTCATCACCTAGGTCATATTTACATTAGTTACTTGAGTTTACTTAGGGTACAGATAAGATACTTATCACTTTATGTCTCAAGCTGTAATATTAAGAAATATTTCATAATCTTATGCAATCCTATGTCTCACCTTGGTGTATATAACCAATGGGTTCCTTTTATAATCTCAAGTTATACTTAGGTATCAAACTTTGAGAGTTTGAACTACAAATTAAATAATTTGTCTTGCATAACATAGGAATAGTTTATAATTTGTATTGTACATCTATTTGTAGTGGTATGTCTACATGACAATTTTTTATTCAAGGAAGTGTATATTTACATGTATGTATTTTCTATTACCATACATTGCTAGTCATAATATTGTTGGAAACTTGCAGCCATTTAAAGACAATTTCCACATAACCCAAAAGAGAAATCTATGCAACTAAGTATTCATAATCCACATGCAAGAGAATAGACAACATACCCATAAAAATATGACACAAGATATACCCTGGGAAAACCCTCAAGAGGGAAAAAACCTAGCCTCCAAAAACATCCATCTCTCATGTATTATTTGGCAATAAAGATTACAATACATCTTCAGAGTCTCCATGAAAACCATTGAAGCATCAAGCCCTCTCTAAGCAATCTATGTGAACAGGAATGTAACCACACATCTCATGCCATGCTTAAAACCCTCACAAATGCTAACTAGAGCTTACATGCAAAATTACCAACCTAAACAACTACCCATGTGGTTGCTTTTATAGAAACAAAATCCCACAAAACCATGTGACTAAAACCATGAGATTACAAAACCATGTCCCCATATTTAATATTGGGTACTTTATTTATTTATTTTCCCCAATATTAAATAATTACATTTTTAGGAACTTAACTTATGTCCCAATGTTACATGCAACATAAAGTGGCCCCAAGAATAATTACATTAAATACATTATGCAAGGTGTACAACACACCTTTTCCTAACATTCTCCCACTTGTTGTATACATTGCATAAGGGGAACAAGTAACCTAAAAACATGAATCAAATGAACAATCCATATAGCCACATATACCAACATGGAATCAAAGTGCTCCATGTGCTCCATCAAGATACCTATAACAAGAATCAAAGTGACCACCATCCCAAGCATGAATTATCTCATCCACCATCATTCCAATGCATAAAGATAAGAAGCCATCCAATAGAGAAGCCACACAATATGTCACAACGAAGCATAAGTCCTACTCAACTGATATCCCAAACATAAACACTCAATCCAAAGGTATCAATATGTGCCAGTAGTTGTCAAGATACACAAACCCAAAGCTGAAATAACACCCACAACAAGTGCCAATACATCCAACTATCCATACCTCCAAGGTATAAAAAACATAGTAAACTCATGGCATAAACATATACACCCATAAACTGCAATCATAAACTCCATGTACAAAACCTGTCAAAGAATGACATACACATCCAAGAGTTCCCACTGCATGGATAATGTAAATTTGAAAAAGATCAAGGCATACCAATTCTACCAATAACATCATATAGAAAGTGAAAACAACATCATGTAGAACCAAGGAATCATCCATAATGATATGAAAACCTGTAAATCAATAACCTATAAGAACAACTCTCACCACAAGTCTCCATAGCTCTCCCAAGTTCTCCACACCCAACAAAGGAAAAGGATAAAAGAACCTCCATGCCATCACCCAAGAACATAAGTGAAAAACACATGACCACAAGCTAGTGATCACAATAGCTCCAACCAAAACTCAAACCAATGTAATGTGAAGCCAAACATCTAGGAATATAATCGAGACCAAAGAGAGAATACTCTACACATCATATACCTATAGAAAAATCTCCTACATACACCTCTAAATGCCAACTGTGTCAAGTATGATCTCCTCCACTACACCCCAAAATAAAAGTGATGACAACACCCAACCATTCAATCACCAAGATCAAACATAACATATGTATCATGTAATCAATATGGATGTAAGGCTCTCATAACCAAAGAAGATCAAACTAAATCCATTCCCAATGAAGGAAATAAGCCCAATACATCTCCTAAACTAAACATAAATGAATGTAATCACAATGCATAAGGAGATAAACATGCCAACACTCCTCAAATGAACCCTCCAAAACCATATGTCCATAGCTTAAGATCCATATGCATGAGAAGATAAAGCATAAACATAAAGCACCTAAAAGAAACAATGGGAAATACCTCTCAAGTGAAACCGCTGAGAAGACCAAGAGTGGGAATGAGAATGCTCCTCCAAGACATCCAAGTCATCATATACCCATCCAAGAACACTCTCATCATAGGTCCATGTTGAACTCATGTCCAACCAAGGTGTAGGCTCCTCAAACTTCCTGCTAAAATCTCATCAAGAGTAACCATCTCAACACATGTCTCTAACCATAAGAGAACTCAAGCCTCACCTATGTCTCCAAGTATCCATGAATAACTGTAACCAATCCATGCAAAAAATACAAATGCAACATACCACCATCATGAAGTAATCAAGCAAATGATCAATTTACCCAATACAAAGAGAACCACACTCGATCAATGTCAAAGCTCCAATCAAGAATCAAGAACATAAACATGACATTCATGATCTAACCATCTCCTCCTAGGAGATTACATGCACCATAACATACATATATACATCTTGGTCTCAAGAAAACATGTACCATGCCACAAATATAAGCATGCATCAAGAGTAAACCATGACATAATAGAAACCACTCTAAACTAAGAAAATATATCCCCAATCATATGAAGATAACCATACCAATGATGCATCCATGTCACTACAAACAACTCCCACTGAACCGTGATACCAAGTCACACATGGAATCATGACTACCATCCTCTCCATGAAGATCATATAGGTCTACACACATAGTTGAATTATCAGTAACATAAAAAGTAAAACTAAAATCTCCAAGCAAAGAAGATACCTTTAGCCATCAAACCATTCATAAACATATCAAACACTGCCAATCCATCCTTGTCAAAAGCTCCCACTAAAAAGTGTAATCAAGCTATCCATGACATCATGATAACAATCACCTTATGAAGATCAACCAAAGGCCCTCACACAATCAAAGAACTCAAATGTAACAAGAGCTCCCAAAAGGAAAAGTAAAACCTTGATCTTCATACCAAGAAGATACACTGCCACAACCTGAATCAAGATCTAATCCAACACCGCCGAAAATGCACTTGTATAAACCATCATGACATGCAAAAGTCTCTAAGGCTCAAGAAATATCCATGACACCATGATCACCACCAAATGTACCAACAACTCAACCCAACTGTGTCCACATATCTGCATAATATAGTCAACTACATAGGTCTCATATCATGACTATACTTGGTAATACTGTCTCACCTCCTCGACATGATAACAAAACCAACAAACCAAGTGACTAAACCAAGCCACCAAAATTGAGCATGCATCAACATTGAAATATCAATGGGCAAAGACAACCCATGTCCAAATCATAAATGCAACATGTAAGTATAGACCGCCTACAACATTACACAACTTGTAGATACAACAATGCAACATACAAATCCAACCAAATATTGATAACCATGTCAAATGAGAGAATAATCTGAGATGTACAACTGAGCATACAATGAATCCAACATCAAATCTCCTAGATCCGACAATCCATAAGCTCATAGTATCACCATATTCAAAGTAACCCATAAACGAATCATATAAATAAAACAACAAATAAACCATGCCAAAATAATTTCAAACCTAATCCACTATGTAGTGCTCTAAACAAGATTTCCATTGACTATTCGAAGTCCAAAATCTAACTTCGTATGCACCCGATATGCCCTCTCGAAGCTAAAAAAAAATACCTAACTTCCAGAATAAAAAACACTATCAAAACTATAAAATATCAAAGAATTACTAGCACCATAGTGTAGAGCACTGAGTCATCTTTTCAATGAGTCCAAGAAGTTGAAAAAAAGAGCATTTGGGCAAAAGTTATGGCCCTCCAAAGTAAAAGCACAATTTTGGTATGTGAGGCAAAAAATCACCACCCTTGTTGGTGGCTCTCCGGTGGTGGGACGACAACCCCACCCAGGCGGTGCCACCCCTTGGTGGCAGACCCAAAAATATTATTCCATTTTAATTTAATTTCCAAAGTCTAATTTTGGGTGGCATTTTTAATTTTATTGGTGAATATTTTAATCAAATGATATTTAAAACATTAAAAAAAATGGCGGATGAAAATTTTTAACGACCGATGGTATTTAGTACTTAGCCGGTGGTACCCTACATGGGGTGGCAGAGCCCACCATGGCCATTCGGTAGTACTGTCGTCGACTGTACAACCGCGATAGAGTGGTGGGTACAGGGTTTGCCCCGTCCCCCCAAAAAAAACTTTATTTAATTTTTTTTCAATCAAACTTTTTCGGCCTCCCCTCAAATTTTGATTTTGATTTTTTATTTTTTTTAATATTATTTTGCAAGGGTTTTTAATGGTGACTGGATTTTTATTCTGATTTTATTTTATTCATTCTGCAACTGAGATGGAGGGCCGTACAACCATATTTGATAACTGTTTATGCATTTTCTTTTAATTGTAAGAAAAATAGGTCATGTTATATATCAAAATTCATCTCTCAGCCAACCCAAATCCAAATATGAGGTCCATTTTGATCCAAGAGGTCTTCTATAATTTTTCCCCCATAAAACCCCCACTTGAATGCAAAACCAAAAAACCCATTTCACCCAAAAATTTTCACACCCCAAATCTGTAAATGACCCATCAAAACAACACACCCAAAACCCTTAGATTTGCAATTAACAACCTACAAAGCCCTCATATCTTGCCATGTCTTTGATTCTCACATGCAATGCGTAGATTCAAACTTAAAAAAGATTCTTCTCAACCAAGGGTTATACAACCACAACCATGGCTTTGATACCACTTGTTGGAAACTTGAAGCCATTTGAAGACAATTTCCACATAACCCAAAAGAGAAATCTATGCAACTAAGTATTCAGAATCCACATGCAAGAGAATAGACAATGTACCCATGAAAATATGACACAATATATACCTTGGAAAAACCCTCAAGAGGGAAAAAACCCAACCTCCAAAAGCATCCATCTCTCATGTATTATTCAGCAATAAAGATTACAGTACATCTTCAGAGTCTCCATGAAAACCATTGAAGTATCGAGCCATCTCCAAGCAATCCATGTGAACAAGCATGTAACCACACATCCCATGCCATGCTTCAAACCCTCACAAATGCTAACTAGAGCTTACATGAAAACTTACCAACCTAAACAACTAACCATGTGGATGATTTTATAGAAACAAGCTCCCACAAAACCACCAAGTGGTATTACACAAAACCATGTGACTTAAACCATAAGATTACAAAACCATGTCCCCATATTTAATATTGGGTACTTTCTTTATTTATTTTCCCCAATAGTGAATAATTATATTTTTAGCAACTTAACTTATGTCCCAATGTTACATGCAACATAAAGTGGCCCCAAGAATAATTAGATTAAATACATTATGTAAGGTGTACAACACACCTTTTCCTAACATTTAATATGGTTATATGAAGTGTGACAGTGTCTAATGCATTATAAATATTTTTTAATGATATATCTTCTATATGTTTTGTAGTTTTGAGATGGATTATTAGGTATGTCTATTATATTTGATGTAATCTCTAATTTTTATTGTAATATAGATCTAGCTCTATTGATTCTATATTTGATTACATTTATTCCCTCTTTTTTGTTCATAACTTTATTCCCCAAGGGAATAGGCACCAATCCACATTGGTGAAGGACCAATAAATACTCCATGTAAATCATCACCATCCTATTAGTTGTCGGAGCCTATTAGGTTTTGCATGATATTTTTGGTTCATTATTATAAAGTAGGGAAACATTATGAGCAAACCAAAATTGGATATCATTGGAGAACCTAAATATGCATGTCTATACCTTGACATTGTGTAAGATATGATCATTCAAACTATCTTAAGGGATTAGAACTAATGATATTCACTCATGTGTAAGGTGAATGATCAAATATAAAGAGGTCACTACAACTAGTCACTCTTGACCTAGTGGTAGTTTTAGGGATCAAATGTGTAGTTTGGGTATACTTGTTATTTTAGTTGTCCATTTTGTTTGATTTGAATGTCTACTAAGGCATACCTCTAGGAACACTCTCTTGTGTTTGAGTTGAGCTCAAAGTGAATGAGAGTCTATCCACTCTCAAAGTAGTTCATTACTCATCCTCAATCTATTGAAGAATATTTGTTTTACATTATTGAAGACACCCATACCCTTGAAGGTATAACAAACATATTCTAAGATTGTTGATCTATAATTTTAGGACCTAACAAATTTGGTCAATCCCCCTTCAAGATGACATTTTTGTAGCCTTGAACTAGAGAAATTCCTCTAGGAGTATGTGATGCAATTTTGAGAACCAATAAAACTTAAAGTTTCCTTCCAAATAGGTAGATCCTCTCAGCCTAGGAGGTACCTCTATTGTAATAAAACATCCAATACCTAAGAAAATAAAGCCTTATTACTAATTTAGAAGTTTATATTAAAACATATAAATACTCACAAAATCAATAAATCTTAATCTTATTAGAAATTATTAGAATAACACAAAGTAAAAATATAAACCATCTATTATGAATAGAAATAATAACCCCTCTTATAATTTACCATACTTTATCAATAAATGTTAAGATGTCTCTAATCAAATATTATTAATAAAACTTACAAGATAAATAAAACATAACATTTTTTTTTTCAAAAGTAACTTTCACAAATTTAAAAAAAATTATCAATTCACCACAAACATACACGAGATAAAGTAACCATAACCACTTTTGATACAATGAAATAAAAAGGAGTGTATTCATTAGTCCAAGTGATCAAAACCCAAAATAAAAATGATTCAACAGTTGGTGATGATTCTAAAACACAAATACATTAGCCCCCAAAGTCTTATACAAACATCACACTTTGGAAGAGGCCAAAAATAAATAACACATCTCATCCTTAATGGAACTTTTTTGGATTGGCAAGAGAATCCACGAATTTTAAAAAGTTATCATAGAAGTGATTCCCTAAATCTCCTACACACCATATAAATCAAGATGTGGCTCTACCCGTTATAAGGGGTCCCAGAATACTAATATATCATAATCATGAAAACAAAATCAATCAAAAGCTCAGGCCAAAATATTACATAATATATTATTCGTGGATATCTCATCTCACAACTCAAAATTCCACCAAATAGATTTTGGGGATATCTCATCTCACACCCACAAAATGGAAGCAACAAATCATGTATCTTATCTCAATGCATGTATTCTAACTAAAGTCAAGCATTATTCATTTAAATGCACTAGGAGGAATCTTATCTAAGTGTTGGACATGGTTTAGTGATTGGCCGACCAAGCACACTTCAATACTATATCGTTTCCCTAAAGTTACTTTCCTATCCAAACTAAATATCAAACACTAGTAGGGTTTTACTAAACCACTAGAATACCATTTTAATCACATGGTATTTCATTAGCACTTTTCCACTACAACAAAAGTAATCAAATCATATCCAACACATTTCAATCACTTTTTAGTGATATTAACCCAACATAGAAACAATTCATATTTTCAAACATGGGATGCAACTAGGAGATTATAGCAACAGAGTATGGACTAGAGCCATGGAGTCTATCAAGGTCCCAATACTCACTCAAGAAAAATAAAATAAAGACTATCTTTTAAGGAAATCATTTTTTTAATACAAGTTCAATTTTTTTTTGGGTAGTATGGAATTTTGTGTTTTAATTTCTTTATGTGGTATAGTTAGTTTATTATAATTCATTGTTTTATATTATTATAATGTAACAAAATATCTATTATTGTGAAGATTATTTCATATTGTTAGAATGAAATGCTCTAATATCATACTATATAAATGAATGGTTCACAAGCTCGAGTAAAAATGGTAGTATTAATGGCTAGAGTAAGAAATATTATTGCTCATAGTATTCATATAGTAGCATTTTGATATGAAATGGTTTTTTTTTGTTGATAAAGACTTCATAATAGTAATATTGAGGGATATTGAATAACAAATTTTTGGTAATTATAAAAAAAATTAATGAATTCGTAGAAGTAGTCATATTTTAGCATTCAATATTAGTTCATCCACTTATGGGAAATGGAAGTACTAACATCATGCGGAAAGGGAAGTTTAGAAAACTACATTTTTTATGGTGTGGAAATAAAGGAAATGGGGGAGCCACTCTTCAATGGTTTTCAAAGTGAAGGTATATTACTAAGAGGGTGAAGACCTTGCAAGAGTCTAGATTTTGCAAGCAAAAGGGGAAACCAAGAGTTAACTCATCTTAAACAAAATAACTATTCCATTGAAAAACTACAAATCAACTTCATCCCCTATATTATCAACATATAATATAAAAATTGTGATTATTCCATGAGAATAATATGCATTAAGTATTATGATGAAGTATGTAATTTGGAGTGTTTTGAATTTATGTTTACTTGGTAGGATTTAAAATGTGGTGTGAAAATATGCTCAATATATTTTGTCTTTGTGTGGTTTTTAAAGCATAATTTAATATTTTTTTAATATGATCATGATGTTGATATTTCAAGGCAATAATTTGTTGGTATATATTTATATAAAAACCCATTGAGGACTATCACAAAGTCGCTATATATTATGATCTTTGTGTTGATCTTCCTTGAGTATCTTTCGGTGGTACATTTTAGTGGTATTATATCTTGTGGTATTAGCAACTACCCCTTGAATGGTATTAAGACTATTTGTTATGGTTTCCTCCTCCATATTGTAAGGTTCATTTTGAATTATTATTTATAGCACTCCTCATGAGAGATTATAGTGTGTCATGAATTTTTGGACTTTTATTAATTCAATGAGGTTATCTTTCTATTGGTTGTTGTATACTACAAGGTCATAAATTACATATTTCACAATCTCAATCTTATATTCTGTACTTATTTTAGTGCCCATAAATTTTCTTTTCATTTTAGGTTCACTTTTACCTATTCTAAACATTCCTAATGATTAAAAAAGATATTACAATTACCCCAGTCCTTATGAATACATCCCCACAAACCATTATAAATTTTGAAATGCATATATATCAAGGCCACTAGAGCCCATTCATGCTAGTGCCCTAGGCATTGGTGCTACCCAACTCTAATGCCCCTATTTAAATTAAAAAAAAAAAAAGCTTCATCCCATTCATGTCATAATTCTTACTATATTTTTAATGGTCTACTATTTAAAAAATATAGTTGGGATTCATATTTAAGTTTATTTTTACCTCCAGTCACTCATTATGTAATTTTGATCCAAAAATAGAAAACTTAGTATCTCTCTCCTCTAAAGTCATATGGAATACAAGGAATAATCATTAATCATTATAGAGTATTTAAGTAAATTATTGTAGATCTAAAGCTCACAACTTTGGGGGCATATTTACCATTCATCTACTATGGATATTTCCTAAATTTGTTCCTCTTTTATTCACAGAGTTTTGTATTTCCTCTTTCCCATTTGATATAAACCTCTATTATCCAAATCCCTTGATATAGCCTATTACCTTAGATTTACAACACATCTTTCATTTTTTTTCTTTCTTGAATCTCTCTTAAGATCACTATAGTATCCCATTTAACTCCCATTATATTTTTTCCAATTTGAAAATCCAATAGAAACCATTTCTACTCTCATAGCAATCCTAAATTTGAATAAACCATCTATTATAATCACCCTTAGATTATGAAGTCTTTTACTCTTGGAAAATACTACTACGATCATTTTTGTATCTCCTTATTGACTACATCACAAGTAAACACAATTTTTAGTAGATATTAGCCTAAGTATTTATTTGTATAACCACCACTGCACCAAAAAACTAGGTTTGCACACAACCAATTTTTTAAAATGTGCTACTATGGAGGTTTAGAAATACTAACTAGGAAATTGACCAATGCAATATCCTTTACAATAAATTTTCCCCCTTGTGCCCCTACTTTAGCTTAGGTTATTTCATGATTTGGAGAAAACATGAATATTTTGTAAGTGAAAACAAGGTCAATAAACAAGTGCATAACAATCCAAAAAGATGCAATATTATAGCAAACAAAGTTAGGATTACCTAAAAATAGTATGATTTTCCCCTACACTATAGATGTGTTTTGTATTTTAGTATCACCCTCTTACGTTGAAATGGTGCCTAGATTCTAGAAAAGTGGCCCACTGAAGTCCATGTTCTCACTAAAGTATCTTCTAGGCCTACCAATTTCATTTTTAGCCTCAAATTCATATAACATTAGGTGCACATGTTAATTATCGTTATTTTATTCCTCATAATATATTTTTTATTTCCTAGTTTTTATAACATATTAACCATTTCCTATCTCATTGTATAGTTTCATATACATCATATTAGTAATTTATTTCTATTATTTATATATTTCAAGTTTAATTTATAATTTGTCTTAATGATTATTACAAAATAATATCTCTCAAATTACTTACACCCAAGGGCTCCTAAAATTATTTCATAATTTGGTGAAATGTATTCTATTACAACCAATTTATTTAATTTAGTCACTTTTCCCAAATGAATTAAAAATGAATTTTGAATCCATTTGCTTTCTCTCTCCTTGTCCCATCCTCCTACATTCCCCTAATCCTGATTAGCCCACTTAATCCCTAGTTAAGGTGTGCACATCCCTAATCATCATTAAGGTCACATCCTCCAAGTTTTGCAAGTGGATTCCTAATCAAGGTTAGACCACATAATCCCTCATTTGCACAACCTAAATCAATGATTTAATTCAACCCAATCCCATGCCATTTATTGCATCTACCCTTAGTCAACCTTATTAATGACTTTCTCCTTTTGGAGAAGTCATCTCCTCACCCCAAGGATTTTTAAATTCAAAATTTATTATTCCTATGAATTGTGAGAAATTTTTAATTCTTCACAACCTCCCATAAGGAATTTTTAATTCCTTTCTCAATCCCCATGAGGATTTGTGAGGAATTTTTAATTCCTCACTTGTCCTCTCATTGTACATATGGACAAGAAACTCCTTTATGAGGAGATCTTGTCCATTCTCAAGGTACTTACAAGTACCTCCCCCTCATTTCCATGTCACATCCACTTCACCCTCCCATGTCCACCTCACTTTCCACATGTCCTCATGTGATGGCTTGTGAGGTCTCAACACATTCTAGCCATTGATATTCTACCCTAGATGCGATCCTGGCCATCCATTCCTTTAGAGTCCTTTTCCCTAAATATGGTGAATTTACCTCATTTTGACGACCACACACTTAGCTAACTTTTTCTCTCATACACCCAAGCATTCAACCACCATTGTTACATCACTTTGAACACTCATCTTGCATCAAATCCACTATCCAACTACACAATTGCATTCCTCATAGTATCACCATCATTTTGAGCTAAGTTGCAAGCCATTTTGTCAACAAAGGAGCACACACAACTGATATCAAAGGGCCAGCCAAAGGAGACAACTCAAGCAAGGTAAAAATTGCTATTTCTTATGCATTTTGTTTGAGTTAAGCTAGGCCAATCTTGAGTGTTTTGTTTGTGTTCTTTCTTTGCATTTCATTTAATTGTTTTACATTTTTAAGATTAGAACACTTGAACCACAATATTTATAGATAGAAATTACATAAATCCCCAGAATTATAGTACTGGTGAAGACTAAAAGGTGCCACTTTGAAAAATAACGTGTAATGACAATATTGCTTCCCAAAAAACAATATTTAGCTCGCTGATTGTTATATTGGCAAGATTATACCAAAAAAAAAACTAAGAGCATACTTATGAATCTATTTTCACTTCTCCATGAAGCCTTCACTAGCAGACGTTTCTCCACGATTCTCATTCATATCCAAGCCATTATCACCCTACCCTTCGTTGAAGTTTGCATCATTATCACCTTGACCTTCATTGAAGACTGTATCATTATTCCTTGCCGCTACTACCACAGTTTGTCCATGTTGAATATGATCAGAAAGTAGAAAGGAAAATGTAAAGTACTTGTCTTTTATCATATTCACCATTTGGGTCACCCATTCTTGTGTGTGCAGATTGAGGACCCTATATAACTCCCATGGATCATCATTTTTGAGACCTTTTGTTACAGCCTCAAACACTGCTTAGAAAGCCTGTTTGTGTTTTAGGAAACATTTTGGGAATATGCCTGCCACATATCCCTTCCCACTCTCTAAATTATACCCCTGTACACATTGCAATAGCTCATTCTCCTTAAAGAACTTCGAGTAGACAGTTTCTTTTACCACAATTTCCAACATTTTAAAAGATCTCAGTAAATCTAATGACTTTTAAAGAAAGATTGAAAGCAGCTACGTAGGGAATAACAGTCTGGGGGTGCTCGGCTGCATGATTTCCACTCTAATAATCATCTTAATGTTGTCCACCACGCTTGGGCATGAAATTTTTAAGACCTACAAAAATTCAAATTTTGTTACCTCTTGAAAATGGCCGCTCCCCTTCGTGAATCAGAATAGGTACCCTGAGGTTTTTTGGATTTTATCCCATTGAATGTCACCTCACAAATACTACACTTGATTGCGAGCAAATGTTGATACTGTGAATACCCTACAAAGAAATGAAACACAACAAATTATGTGCTTCTTGTACAACAATCCCTAATATAGGTGAAGCCAATATAACAACGCCTAATATAGTAGTAACCCACAAAGATAGCAGCCCCAGTACCAAAATAGATAGTGCAACATAGTACCCAAATTCCAACTAATCGAACTCCCACGGTACCTAGATGCCATAGTGACTTAGCCTTCAGAATTTTGATTTGAAAGAGATGATAAAAACTAACAGAAAAATACTAGTAACCAAAGGTGACACCCAACCAGCCAGTAAATCACATTTTTTTGTAAAATGTAATAACTATTACAATTCACTTATGACTATGCTTGTACCAACATAACCACTAGAATATACCGACCAATGCAAAAACTAGACTTCACCCCAAAGTTGTAGCAATAAAAACCACTAGAAGCTCGCTTCCAACACACATACCCTAAAACAAACATACACCACTAGTAGAATTTGACAAATAAATGACTAGGTGACTAAAAAGTTTTAGTCACAACAACTAAAAATGACTAAATTCTACTAATTTTTTGCAACTTAGCTATAAATGAGTAAATAATTGACTAATTTGGTTGTTGACTAAAAAATTATTTAGTCACAGAAATAAAAATGACTAAATATTTAGTCACCAAATATAAATTAGACAAAAAAATTAAAAAAATTTTTGGCCAATTATTGGTACGATGTATTGTCACGATTCATGATTTTTTGTTTATTTGCATTCATTCTAGACCTCGTTCACTGTAGAGCTTGAACACATTATTGCAACTGGTTATCTTGGCACTAAGGCACATGGTTTTGACTTACAATAGCTGGTACGTGAAATACAAAAGATGTTTTGAGTTACAACACTTGCATGGGCGATATAGATTGTTTGGAGAGGACCTAGAGAATTCTGAAAAGGCAGGAAAGGAATTCAGTGTTTGCTGCAAAGTATTTGAAGTCTGCAACAAATTTAGATTTGGGGATGCCCTCTACAATGAATTCAAAGGTAATTCGAAACAATCATTAGATTAAACACAAAATCTATAACTTTTTGATTGGAAACTTACAGTAGTTACAATCTACTACTCTTAATAATGTTCTTTTACAATATTGCCACTGTTTTGCTTCATAATGTGTTTGAGCTAAATATAATAAAATTTGGGTGTCAGTGCCAAAATAGATTTTCCTCAAACAATTTTAATACATTTTCACTGTAAGTGCAAACTATCCTTGTGCAAAGTAAACATGTGCTAGATTTACCCACACATCAAACATTTGAACAAAGACGTTTCCTACAGTAGCTTCTTGTACCTGTGTAAAGTTTCCTTTGCAATATCAAATTGATCCCTTTCAACTAGCACAATGGCCACCCCATTTGCAACATAAATATTTCCTAGTCTTCGTGCCAACACTTTACAATGGCTGCCCCATTTGCAGCATAAACATTTTCATTGCAAGCACAAACTGTCCTTGTGCAAAGTAAACATGTGCTAGATTTACCCACACATCAGGCATTTGAACAAAGATGTTTCCTGTAGCAGCTGAAGTTGTACCTATGTAAAAATTTCCTTTGCAGTATCTAATTGACCCCTTTCAACTAGCACAATGGCTGCCCCATTTGCAGCATAAACATTTCCTGGTCTCTGTGCAAACACTTAAGTGGCCCCTTTTATGACATTAAGATCCTCTTGAGTTATTATTATACTCCTATTTTCCAAGAGAAAAATCCCCAAGGCCCATGGGAAATGAACTATGAGCATTTGAGTTTCAACTTGGTTTCATTTCGAAAAGGGGACATTACATTGTACAAGATTTGTTTAACAACAAAATAATTTAATCCACCTATTTGGGACTGTAAAATAAAAATAGATGAATTAATCTATTTTCAATTATAGGTTCTTTTAATCTAGAATCTGGTAGAAAGATAAAGAATAATACATTGAAGGACACATAAAATGTTCTAAAATAAAGACTAAAATAGGTTGCCCATAAAAAAAAGAAAAGGAAAAAGAAGAGATAATATACAGATGATTCATTTGAGGTTTTTGATAAAATCTCATTTAACTATGTCAAATGGATTGGAAGGACATTATTTGATTGTTTGAGGTATCCATCATCATTGTATTCATCATCTTCTCTTGGTACATTGTAGAAATAAATTCCAAGAGAAGATGATGCATACAATGACGATGATAAGCTACCTCAAAATTTTAGTCAATCAAATATGCTTTGTCCCTTCCAAATCCATTTGACATAGTTAAATGGATCTTATCAAAACCTCAAATGAATCATCTGTATGTTATCTTTTCATTTTTCCTCTTTCTTTTATGGGCAACCTATTTTAGTCTTTATTTTAGAACATTTTTTGTGTCCTTCAATGTATTATGCTTTATCTTTCTATCAATTCTAGATTAAAAGAACCTATAATTGAAAAGATTAATTCATCTATTTTTATTTTACACAAATAGGTGGATTAAATTATTTTGTTGTAAACAAATCTTGTACAATGTAATGTCCTCTTTTTGAAATGAAACCAAGTTGAAACTCAAATGCTCATCATTCATTTCATGGGCCTTGGGGATTTTCTGGAAAATAGGAGCTAGGTTTGGTTAAAGCTCAAGAAGCCTAGACATCATCATCATATGGATCATCTTCTCTCAAACTCTTTTTGCAATGGTTCATCATCTTCAAAATCAGAGTATGCATGTCTCCATGATTTTGTTGAAACTGGAGAATTTGTCTCGCCATCATCAGAGTCTTCTAGACCGTAGTTGCAAGAAGATCTTGGGAATTTTATGCATCATCTTGTTTCTTATCACTCATATAATTTTCCTCATCTTCCATGGAAACATCAGGTTCCTCCATATAAGAATCATAAGCCTTGTGGTCCTTATCCTTCTTTTTCTTCATTTCCTTATTTTGTTTCTTCTTAGACTGACCAACCTCATCATCGTCATCATCCCTATCCTTATGCTTACTCTTCCATAATTCCTTCACACGTTCAAATTACTCCTCTTGTTGCATCACCCGCCAAATTTCTTCCTCTTGCTTTCTCCTTTCCATCTAAATCCTTCATTCTTCATCAACTTTTTGTTTTGCTTCATCAGCCAAGACAAGTTGGCGTGATTTTTTAATTGTTTCTTTTGCTTTAAGCCAGTCATCTATTTTCAGTTCCATGTTTCCAAGCATACATAAAGCATTTCATGAGTTTTTATCCACCTTAAGTGCATCCGCAATCAATTCTAGGCTTAGTTGGATCTCATTCCGAGCCTGAGCCATGGATGCAAGACATAGATATGCATCCACATAATCAAGAAACTTGAACAATATTATCTTGTATAAAATATTTTCTTTTTCAGTATCATGTAGATGTTTAAACAACCTAGCAAGATTAAATAGTGTTGTGACTTTATCCCATGGCAACTCAATTGAAACACCACCTTCTTCTAGTCGATGGAAGAATTCCATATCCTTAAAGCGCACAGAAAAAACTACAGAATTGGCATTGGGGCTTTTATTTATGAATTCAACCCAAATGCCATTTCCTAATGCCTCCATAAAATTTTTTTGAGCCAACTCTAGTTCATCACGCTCAAAATGAAGAACCCCAATGTTGTTTAATAATTCAATGGGTAATTCTTCTCTGCACTTCTTTAAAAGAGACTTTGTTGTCTTAAGAGAATCTAAGGTTGCACTGGGGTCTGTCGATATTAATAACTCACCCATCTTGATAAATGCATGGGCATCATGTGGATCTATGCGAGTTGTCTTTCTTAAAATTTCCAAAGCCTTCTCTACCTACCCTTGTTGAGCATATATATGGCCTACAACTTTTAAGCTCTCACAGTTCTCAGGGTGGACCTCTAGAGCCTTTTCAAAAATTGAGAGAGAACTCTTAAAATCTCCTAGGTTCAATTGAACCTATCCACAAAATCATGTGGCCTCCAACTTTCCTTGACTGATGCCATGTAGTAGTGGCCAATTGTGTCATAATCACCTTTACTATGATAAGATCATTCAAGATTATAATATGAATGAGATTTCATGAGAGGGTGGTCAATTGAAACAAGAGCTATCTTAGTCAATTGTTCCACAAAAAAATGTTGCCTTGTGAAGAAAAAATGGTTTGCTAAATGATTCAATGTGATTGTACAATACATGTATAATTCAAAGGCTCTACACATCTTTTCCATTCCTTCATGAACACTACCGTTTTCACTAATTGTGAGAATCCTACAATTAAAAAGTGCACAAAACTTACCACAAAGATTTTTCCCCATTTCAAACAACAAAATTGCCAAAAAAATGTGTTTAAAACCTACAAAAAAATGCAAGTAAAATCACATTGATTTTCGCGGCAAAAAAAAAAACCATGAGACCATAGCTTGTTGCTTACTATTATCCTTTGATAGATTTTTTCCAAGCATCCATAGCTTTTTTGAAATCACTTGTTTTAGGCTTTTAGCCATAGCAGCAAGGCAGTGAACTGTTTGATAAAATGCTTTAGTAGACATGTATGAAAAATGTGGTAGCATAGACAAGGCAATGAACTTTGGAAAAAATGCCTCAAAGAAATTTAGTCTCATGGTGATAGAATTTCATGATGAATTCCATGACAAGCAAATTTTTATGGATTGTCATGGAATTCCATCACCATGAGACCACATTTCTTTGAGACATTTTTTCAACTAGTTCATTGCCTTGTCTATGCTATTGTTTACTATTATGATTTGATAATTTTTTTCTGAGCATCCATAGCTTGGTTGAAAACACTTGTTTTAGGATTTTAGCCATAGCAACAAGACAGTGAATTGTTTGATAAAATGCTTTGGTAGATAATATGTATGAAAAATGTGGTAGCATAGACAATGAAGTGAACTTTTTGAAAAAATGCCTCAAAGAAATGTGGTCTCATGGAATGCCATGACAAGCAAATGCAATTGGTAGCTACTCCTATTTATAGTTAAGCAATGTAAAGTAATTACATAACTGCTTAGGTTGACTTTGTAAAAACTATATTGTAATTGAAATTTTTCCATCTATCAGCATCTAGTTATTAGTTTTGTAGTGTGAAGTAATGCTTTGAGTTTGAAAGATGTGCAATGCAATGTAATCAACAATTTGAATATAAACTACAAAAATCTATTTTTTATAATCATTAGTTAAACTCTGTTTTATTTTCTCTCTATAACTCTATTTCCATGGAAATGCCTTTCAATTAGAAAATTAGTTTTTGTCTCTTAGTCTACATTTTTTTGTTGCTATGTAGAACATTACAGATGGATCAACGTTCAAGGTTGACTATGAATCAATACCATGCATTTGATGAGAGAATAGCCGATAAGAGGAACATGGACAAATATCCATGTCCATGTAATGACTGTCTTGGTGGAAAGGTAAAAAAGAAGAATTTATATTTATTGACATATAATAAGATATGGGCATAGTGGTATAATCCCTTGGAATGTCAATTATAATGAAGATATGATAGAATGACAGAGTGTGAGAGATGAAGAGGTAACAAACATAGATGAACTGGCACCAAACATAGATGAAGTGGCACTAAACATAGATGAAGAGGCAACAATGTTAGACGAAGGGTTTGGAGTTGATAGAATGTTGAATGAGGGTCTAAACGATGATTGGGACATGATGGAGGATGCTTCAAAGCCTGTTGTGATGTAGAAAAATGGCCCCTTGTCATTTTCATGGCCTTTTAGGTCTTGTTTCATGGTGTTTGATCTATTTTTCTCTAATTTTATGTTGCAACATGGCTTGAACATGCATATTTAGGTACTAAAATTCAAATAATGACGTCTTGTGAAGGTGTTATGAAGTGTTGTAAGACATTTCTATATTCTTCTAGACTCTATTTATTGTAATTCACCTAAAAATCACCTTTTTATTCATTATCAAGTCCTATTTTTAAGTGTTGTAAAATCTTGTAACAAGCTTTCACGCTTTTCTAGGCATAATTTCACTATTTATCCCTTTCTTATGCTTTATTTGATCCATTTATGCCCTCATACGCCTTAATTAAGTGCATTTTTTAATGTAAGCCCGATAAAAAACATTAAATACAACATAATTCCTGACACTCATTTTCAGGTCCTAGGTGGGAACCATTCACCATGGGTGGCGAATGAGTCCCCCTTGGCTCCAAATTCAAAATTTTAAAAAAATTTCTTTAAGGTTTTTATTCAAAAACACTTGATGTCAGCCTATGATGAGGTATGAATGGGTAACTAAGGCACAAGATTGTATAAATAAGTGATTTTCACCTCATTTTAACCCCCATTCTCTCATGCATTCACCCATTCATCAAATTCACTCAAGCATTCAAGCATCTCACAACATCTTATCAAGCATAAATCAGACATCTTGGAGCAACCATTGACATATTTTCATATTTCTCCAACAAAGGTTTGGTGAGTATTTACATTTGCATGTTGTGTATTCATCATTCTCTTTCCATTTCATTTCTATTTCTATTTCAAGGGTTTGATTACCAAAGTGGGGTTTGACCAAGGCAAACCCCTATATGCTAACCCTCAACACTTTTTCCCCTTTGCATGTGTTTGTGTATGCAGATTTATCAAATGGAAAGGTGAGAAAAGGTATACATATCCTATCAAAGTCATTCAAGGTGTCTCAAGCCTTACTTCAAGCTTTGAGAGAGTCTACAGGTTGGGTTTTGCAGATTCAGATATGGGGAATCTTCAGAAATAGAATTGTAGATCATAAGCCACAAAATCCTGTCCAAAATTCTTTATTTTCCAGAAAGGACTCATTCACCATTGATAGCAAATCAGTCCATTTCCAGGCTTGAACAGTGATTTCTGTAGATTTGGACACCCAATCCCTCAAAATTGGTTCTGACACTTTTTGGCAAAAACAAGACTCATTCGCCCATGATGGTGAATCAGTCCTAGTGAGAATTTCTAGTGTCTTCTACAAGTGTTAAGAGCCTCATTCCACCCTCTTCCAACTTCTAGGTACATATCTCCAATTGGGTTACTTTCTGTTACAATTTGTTTACATTTCTAGTCAACTAGTTTGAATGCACATTGTGTTTTCCAGCACTTTTACATTAGATTAGAATTGCATTCCTTAATCTGCATTTTCATTAGGTTTTTAGCATTTAAATACATCCACACACACACTTCACACCCCTTTTTCCATTTCTTCTAATGATCTAACATAAGCATTTTTGGCCCACCTTTCTCCTTCTAGGTGAAAAACCCTAGGAGTGATAGAAAGCAAGTAGGTGCCAAAAATCTATGTTTCATTTTGGTGAACCCAACAAAAAAGAAATCATGTCATGTTCACCAAAATGAATAGTTGATTTTTGGGTTTCCTATGGACTTCTCTAGCTCTTCTAGGGGTTTTCACCTAAAAGGAGAGAGATAGGGCCCAAAAATGCTAAGGGTTCATTCAAATTTATGTTATATATGATGTTGTCTAAGCTAAATGTAGTAAACTAAATGCAATTGAGTGATCTAAATGAATGAATATGAATGCAAAACTAAGATTTTAACTATGTTTGAAAACATGCTGTGATATGCAAACAATGAACTAAACGAAGAAATAATGCAGAACAGAAAGAAATGAGATGAAACAGAGTGCACCTGAGCAATGTTTGATGATTCTGGAATGTTGCGGATGCTGATTGAAATCACTGAAATTTCACAATGGGACTCATTCACCTAGGGTGGTGAATTAGTCCTCCTACTAGTGAAAAAGTGTCGGGAACTAGTTTATGACTGTTGGGATCCGAAATATGATAGAATTCATATTTTTAGTCCTATGGTGGGACCCATTCACCACTAGTGGCAAACCATTCCTCTCCCAAAATTCTAAAAAATCAGGAGACAAATTTGCAACACCAAATTTAGAAATCTTTGATTGTCGGGTTGTCAAAGTCAATTCTGCAGGAAACAGATAGAAAACATTCTCCAAGCTTGAAATATGAATGAGTTAACTTGAAGCCCCTAGTTGACTTGTTTACCAATCTTCAACACCAAAAATATTGTTAAATTTTATACCTAGGTCTAGAAACACACATGCAATAGGGGAATAATGGTTGAGGGTTAGCAAATAGGGGTTTTCCTTGGTCAAACCCCACTTTTGGTAATCAAACCCTTAATGAAACAATGAAATGAAAGAGAATGATAAACCAATAACATGTAATAGTTATCAAATTACCAAACCATTGATAATGTAAATCTGAAGTAGTGTCAATGGATGCTCCAAAGTGCTTGAGTATTGCTTGATAAGATGTTGTAAGATGCTTGAATGCTTGAATGCTTGAATATGATGTGTGAATGTTGGAGAATTGTAGGAGATGTAAAACGAGGTGAAAATCACTTATTTATACAATCGTGTGCCTTAGTTAACCATTCATACCTCATCACAGGCCAACATCAAGTGATTTTAAATTAAAACCCAAAAAGAAATTTTAATTTTTTTGAATTTGGATCCAATGGGAACTCATTCGCCACCCATGGCGAATGGGTTCCACCTAGGACCTAAAAATATGTGTCAAGAATTATGTTGCATTTAATGTTGTTTTTCGGGCTTACATTCAAAAATACACTTAATCAAAGCATATGAGGGCATAAAGGGATCAAATAAAGCATGAGAAAGGGATAAATGGTGAAGTTGTGCCTAGAAAAGCGTGAAATCTTGTTACAAGACTTTATAATACTTCAAAATAGGACTTAATAATGAGTAAAAAGGTGATTTTTAGGTGAATTGCAATAAATACAGTATAGAAGAATGTAGAAATGTCTTACAACACTTCACAACACCTTCACAAGATGTCATTATTTGAATTTTAGTACCTAAATAGCATGTTCAAGCCATGTTACAACATAAAATCATAGCAAAATAGATCAAACACCATGAAACAAGACCTAAAAGGCCATGAAAATGATAAGGGGACATTTTTCTATGACACATTTATCCCCCACTTTAGTGAGAGGATAAACTTGCTTCAAAGTCACACTAAAGTAGTCATGAACATCGAGAAGAGGGTTCAAATGCACTTACGTTAGCAAGATGGAATAACAAAAATCAAGAGGGATGATCAAGCCCCCATGATGAAGATCCCATGGCAAACTAAACATAAGAACAAAGGAACACACAAGTGTTGAGAATCGGATGAAGCTTCGATTGTCAGTCCAACTAGTTGTGGATTAGATCTAAGCTAAAAGAGAATGTATACTCACTTTGGGGTGACATAAGATATGATGATTTATTGGGTGAGAAGGCCCAAATGTACTCACTCTGGGGCCACGAAACTTTTGGTTGTTCACGGAGTGAGAAAGCCCAAAAGATAAGATACATACGCTAGTTGGTATGCACTCACAAACACAAAGGTGGCTATGGGGAAAAGTCATGTCGCTAGGTATGCTTCCCGCTCAACCATATTAAAGTTATGCCTCATGATAAATTTAACAAGGTGCCTCAAAGAAAAATGTCATGATCAAAAAGAAAGGTACCACAGTCATGCAAGTTGTGTTATGCAAGGTGGAAAAAGAAATGAAAAATATAAAGTGTTAAGTGTAAAATGTTCAAAGGAGTCTTGTTCAATTCATGCAAGGTCAATCACTTAGGGAACATTGTGTCTAATGTCTCCAAAAGAGGACTAATCAAAGAATAGTATATTCACAACTTAAGGGATGTGGTGCATTGCATCAAGCCACTAAGATGAATGTAGTATGCTGAGATAGATCACAATTATGAAGGAAATCACACCCAATGTCATCCACAAAGTAACAAACGCATCATATGAATGACAAGGCTACAGTAGGAACCAAGAATGCAAATGAATTAATGGTAATGTATGCCCCCCATTTTAAAGGAATTTCTACACATCATTTTGTGAACAATTACTTTAAAGTAGAAAGAGAAATGGAAAAAGAAATGAGATCCAACTTGGAAAGCCCTATGCCAAGTCATGAATATGTTTCAAAGTTAGGCTTGGTCATGTCAAGGAAAATGAAAAACAAAGAAAGGGAGTTACCCCTAGAAAATAAAGCACACCAAACACAAATGGAAAAACAACATTAAATACAACATAATTCCCAACACTCATTTTCAGGTCCTAGGTGGGACCCATTTTCCATGGGTGGCAAATAAGTCCCCCTTGGCTTCAAATTCAATTTTTTTTACAATTTCCATTCAGGTTTTTATTCAAAAATACTTGATGTCGACCTGTGATGAGGTATGAACGGGTAACTAAGGCACACAATTGTATAAATAAGTGATTTTCACCTCATTTTAACTCCCATTCTCTCATGCATTCACCCATTCATCAAATTCACTCAAGCATTCAAGCATCTCAGAACATCTTATCAAGCATAAATTAGACATCTTGGAGTAGCCATTGACACTACTTCAGATTTGCATTATCAAGGGTTTGGTAAGTTGATAGCTATTGCATGTTATTAGTTTATCATTCTCTTTTATTTCATTGTTTCATTAAGGGTTTGATTACCAAAAGTGGGGTTTGACCAAGGAAAACCCCTTTTTGCTAACCCTCAACCATTTTCCCCCTATCGCATGTGTGTTTGCAGACCTAGGTATGCAGATTTAACAAGCTTTTTGGTGTTGAAGATTGGTAAACAAGTCAACTAGGTGCTTCAAGTCAACTCATTCATATTTCAAGCTTGGAGAAGGTTTTCTGTCTATTTCCTGCAAAATTGACTTCGACAACCCAACAATCAGAGATTTCTAGATCTGGTGTTGTAGAGTTGTCTCTTGATTTTTCAAAATTTTGGGAGAGGACTGATTCGCCACCAGTGGCGAATGAGTCCCACCTTAGGACTAAAAATTTGAATTTTGTCAGATTTCGGATCCCGACAGTCAAAAACCAGTTCCCGACACTTTTTCACCAGGAGGACTAATTCGCCACCCTGGGTAAATGATTCCCACTGTGAAATTTTAGTGATTTCAGTCAACATCGACAATATTCTAGAATCATCAAACATTTCCCAGGTGCACTCTGTTTCACCTCATTTCTTTATGTTCTACTTTATTTCTTCATTTAGTTCATTGTTTGCATATCACATTATGTTTTCCAACATAGTTTAAAACTTAGTTTTTGCATTCAAATTTATTCATTTAAAACACTCAATTGCATTTAGTTTACTTCATTTAGCTTAGACAACATCATATATAACATAAATTTGAATGAACCCTTAGCATTTTTGGGCCCTATCTCTCTCCTTTTAGGTGAAAAACCAAAGAAGAGCTAGAGAAGTCCATAGGAAACCCAAAAATCAATGGTCCATTTTGGCGAACCTGCTTTTTTGAATACCCTCCTTTCTGCTTTGGAGTCCATTAATCATCCTAGAGTTGCTTACATTACATTTTGCATTAGTTAGCTTGCATTCTAGGGTTTCATTTTTGCATGAGTAAAAGTGCATAATAGGTTGCATTTTTGCATCTTTACTCCTTCAAAAGTTCTGAAATTCTACATTTTTCATTTAGTTTTGCATCATAACACTTAGAAACCATAAAAATCCCTCAATTTTTTTTGAAAATTCTGAAAAAAGTCCATACTGGGACTCATTCACCACCTTGGGCGAATTAGTCCCTTTTGACCCCTAAAACTGCATTTTCTAGAACTGAAAACTTTATTTTTAAGCTTCTGTTTGGTGCCTTAACCTACCTATATCTGTTGGTTGAGTTTCTATAGCATGCATTTCATTATATTTAGCATAAATTAGCTTATTTCATGCATTGTTCAAATTCAAATTTTACATTTGCAACATTTCATTTTCAGATTATTACATAGTGTCATCAATCAATTACTTGTTTGAAATCTGAAAAGTTACATTTCATCCTATGTAATTCAATTGCATTTTAAGTTTGCATAGATTATCTTACATTTAAATCATTAGACATTAGCATTGTTTACATTCATGACACTTAGAGTTTTGCAATTTTTGTTTTCAGCATTAGTTCCTAGTTCATTTAGATCAGATTCATTAGCAACTGAAAACAAAAACCAAAACACATCAAATGATCCAATTCACAAAATGATTCAATTTCAAAAAACCATATCATCCAAACCTCTTAGACGTAGTGATGACTTGGATAGGTTAGACAACACCCTACAAGGTTTTCTCTCCCCAAGTCCATCCACTAAGGCTTGTGATGACAAACCTACACCAATTAATGCTAATTTATCCCACAAACCTTTTAGTAGTGATGATTTAGACATGTTAGATGAAGCCCTAGATGACTTTCTCTCTTCTAAATCATCCACTAAAGCTTCTCCCCAAAAGGATGCATGCATCGATAATCATGATAATCATAATTGTTCTTCTCTTGATATCTCTCCCATTGGTGATGAAGATATCTTGATGAACAAAGACACAATCATTGAAGATCATGAAAGCCTTGCTTTTCTTCTTACTCCTCCCCCTTGCAACAACATTATGACACACAAATCTGAAATCATTGCCACTACCTTACCAAATTCCCATTCATCTCCAAATACCTCCCCTACTTGTGACAATCCTTTAGTCACTGATACATTTTGGCATTTTTTTCGACGGCAGGATGCCGGGCCAGAATTTTGACGTTTCAAATGTCGTCGGAATTCTGACGCAATAACAGCGACGAAGAGCCGTCGAAATTTTGACGACCTGCCATCGAAAAAAATGCCAAAATGTATCAGTGAGTGAATACGGATACAATCTTGAACAATCATGACAAACACATTTGTGTGGAGGATATGATTGAGAGTTATGAAAATCCTACTACCCCCACTCAAGAAGATGTTATAGGACATGCTGATGTAGATAATCATGACAATCCACCCTTTTCTTCTCCTACTATCTTCTCTACACATGAAGAAGATAGTTTAGTGTTAGAAGATATCAGTAATGAAACTTATGAAAAAGTTATTTCTCCCTTCCTTGATCCCATCATTGGTAACCATGATACTCCTAGTTATCCTTCTCTTGATGCCTCTCCTCTGAACGATGAAGCTATCTTTCCAAATCCAATTATGACATGTGAACATATTAGCTCTCCTCCTAGGGTCAATATTATGGCACATAAGAATGATATCTTAGTGACAACCGACAACCAAAAAAATTCAACCCTTAATCATCACCCTATGCAAGCTCACACTATACCTAACCTCATTCTTCCAAATCATAGTCTTCATGATTGTCCTTTCATAGCCATCAACCCATCCAACAAACCTTCACTTAACATCCATACTATCACCAACCATTTTTCCAAGACACCTATAACCTTGTTACATCCTAAATCAATACATAAATAACATTAGTTTATGCTCCTTGCCATGTAATAGTTGTAGGATCATAGCATTCTCACTATTACATGTTTCACATCCCTTGTAAGGGGCAACATACCATCATCTACTTTAGGCCCACCCTTGTCCTGCACTAAGTGGGGGCAACGGGTTAGACAACCTTATCCCCTGTATGTCACTTGTTGTTGTCTCTTTCGACTACTCGTTAACTTTCCATATAAGAGCAAGCTTGAGATGTGAGTGACATGTCTTAAGATTGACTCTCATGTGACATACTCCCTTTCTTCATGATGCAGCTTATCGAAAACATATGACTTGGCATAGGGATTTTCAAATAAGCTCTCATGTTCTTCTCTTCTACTTTAAAGAAATTGCTCACATCAATGGTGTTAGCAACCACTTTAAAGTGGGGGGCATACATTACCATAATTAATTTGCATTCTTGGTTCCTAGTGTAGCCATGTCATTTATGTGATGCATTTGTCACTTTGTGGATGACATTGGATGTGATGTCCTTCATAAGTGTGGTCTATCTTAGCATATTACATTCCTCTTGGTGGCTTGATGCGATGCACTGCATCCCCTAAGTTGTGAATATTTTATTTTTTGATTGGTCCTCTCTTGGAGACATTAGACACAATGTTCCCTAAGTGACAAACCTTGCATAAACTTAACAAGACTCCTTTGAACATCTTTTAAATTACATTTTACATTTTTACATTTTGCACTTTTTCCACCTTACATAACACAACTTGCATGACTGTTGTACCTTTCTTTTTGTTCATGACATTTTTCCTTTGTGGCGCCTTATTAAATTTATCAAGAGGTATAACTTTGATATGGTTGAGTGGCAAGCCCACCTAGCGACATGAATTTTCCCCATAGCCACCTTTGTGTTTGTGAGTGCATACCGACTAGCGTATGTATCTTACCTTTTGGGCTTTCTCACCTTGTGGATGACTAGAAGTTTCGTGGCCCCAGAGTGAGTATATTTGGGCTTTCTCACCCGATGGACAGCTAGAAGTTTTGTGGCCCCAAAGTGAGTACATTTGGGCCTTCTCACCCAGTGGACTGTCATGTGTTTTGTTGCCCCAAAGTGAGTATACATTCTCTTTTTCAAACAATCAGCCTAGATCTAATCCACAACTAGTTGGACAGATGATCAAGGCTTCATTCAATTCTATCTTTCACTTGTGCATTCCTTTGTTCTTATGCTTAGTTTTCCATGGGATCTTCATCCTAGGGGCTTGATAATCCCTCTTGATCATTGTTATTCCATCTTGCTAATGTAAGTACATTTGAACCCTCCTCTCGATGTTCATGGCTACTTTAGTGTGAGTTTGAAGCAAGTTCATCCTCTCACTAAAGTGGGGGCTAAATGTGCCATAGAAAAATGCCCCCTTATCATTTTCATGGCATTTTAGGTCTTGTTTCATGGTGTTTGATCTACTTTGCTTTGATTTTATGTTGCAACATGGCTTGAACATGCATATTTAGGTACTAAAATTCAAATAATGACGTCTTGTGAAGGTATTGTGAAGTGTTGTAAGAAATTTCTTCATTCTTCTAGACTTTATTTATTGCAATTCACCTAAAAATCACCTTTTTATTCATTATCAAGTCCTATTTTGAAGTGTTGTAAAGTATTGTAACAAGCTTCCATGCTTTTTTAGGCATAATTTCACTATTTATCCCTTTCTTATGCTTTATTTGGTCCCTTTATGCCCTCATATGCCTTAATTAAGTTTATTTTTGAATGTAAGCCTGACAAACAACATTAAATACAACATAATTCCAAACACTAATTGTTAGGTCCCAGGTGGGACCCATTCGCCATGGGTGGCGAATGGGTCCCCCTTGGCTCCAAATTCAATTTTTAAAAAAATTTCCTTTAGGGTTTTTATTCAAAAACACTTGATGTTGGCCTATGATGAGGTATGAGCGAGTAACTAAGGCACAAGATTGTATAAATAAGTGATTTTCACCTCATTTTAACCCCCATTCTCTCATGCATTCACCCATTCATCAAATTCACTCAAGCATTCAAGCATCCCACAACATCTTATCAAGCATAAATCAGACATCTTGGAGCAACCATTGACAAATCTTTATATTTCTCCAACAAGGGTTTGGTGAGTATTTACATTTTCATGTTGTGTATTTGTCATTCTCTTTCCATTTCATTTCTATTTCTATTTCAAGGGTTTGATTACCAAAGTGGGGTTTGACCAAGGCAAACCCCTATATCCTAACCCTCAACACTTTTTCCCCTTTACATGTGTTTGTGTATGTAGATTTATCAAATGGAAAGGTGAGAAAAGGTGTACATATCCCCTCAAATTCATTCAAGGTGTCTCAAGCCTTACTTCAAGCTTGGAGAGAGTCTATAGGTTGAGTTTTGCAGATTCAGATCTGGGGAATCTTCATAAATAGAATTGTAGATCATAAGCCACATAATCCTGTCCAAATTTTTCTGGTTTCCAAAAGAGGAATCATTCTCCATTGATGGCGAATCAATCCCATTTCTAGGCTTGAACAATGATTTCGTTAGATTTGGACACCTAATCCCCCGAAACTAGTTCCAACACTTTCTGGAAAAAATAGGACTCATTCGCCCATGATGGCGAATAAGTCCCAATGAGCATTTATGGTGTCTTTTGTAGGTGTTCAGAGCCTCATTCCACCATCTTCCAACTTCCAGGTACATATCTCCAATTGGGTTACTTTCTATTACAATTTGTTTATGTTTCTAGTCAAATAGTTTGAATGCACATTGTGTTTTCCAGCACTTTTACATTAGATTAGAATTGCATTCCTTAATCTGCATTTTCATTAGGTTTTCAGCATTTAAATACATCCACACATACACTTCACACCCCTTTTTCCATTTCTTCTAATGAGAAAATAAGCATTATTAATTTCGTTGTTACCACCTGACTCCACATTGCCAACAAAACAAAGTCAATGTAGAAAGGAAATCACTAAGCTAGGATTAGGGTATGAAAACATCCACACATGTGTAAATGGTTTTGTATTATTTCACAAGAATCTTGCAAGTGAGAGTGAATGTTTGAAATTTCATGAAGCAAGGTATAGACAAGGGTTGAAATCAGTTGTGGTTCCTAGAAAGGTTCTTCACCACTTTCCGATAATCCCACGATTACTTTGAATGTATAGGTGTAAAGACAATGCTGAACTTATGCAATGACATGCCAAAATAAGAGCATTTATGGAAAATAATGACATTTTCCTGATTCTAAGACGTGGATGGAATTTGATAACAGATGGCCTGATTTTTCTCAAGATCCTCATAATATAAGGCTGGGTTTGGCTCTAGATGGGGTGAACCCATTCTCAAATCAAAGTACTAAATGGTCAACTTGGCTAGTGTTTTTAATAAATTATAACTTGCCTCCATGGTTAGCAACTAAACCATTTTTTTTAATGCTATCATTGATTATACCAGGAAATAAAAGTGTGACTTTAGATACAATTGATGCTTATCTAGAGCATTATATGATGAGCTAATGGAATTGTGGAAAGGAATTGAAGCAATTCAATCTTTAAGGGATGGTCATTCAATCAAATTCACTTTAAGAGATTCCTTATTGTTTATGATTCATGTTCTTCCTGCATATGGCACATTGTCTGGTCTTAGTGTTCATGGATACCATGGATGTCCTGCTTGCAACTTTAAGGATTTTGTGAGGAACTCAAGAAGTTTGCATACGTGTATTTATTATTGACATCATGCCTACGTTAAAATGGATCAACCATATTGTCAACAAAAAATACGGCTCAATGGTCAAGAAGAGAATCGTGAAGAACCATTAATAATAACAGGTGATTACATTGTTGAGAATGGGCAAAAAAGAATGTCATTTATTGAAAATGATGGGATTACTGGTAGTAGATATGATCCATGTAATGAAAGTGGTGTAAAAATGTTGTTCCTATTCTATAAGTTGTCATACTTTAAGGATATAGCCACTAGGCATATTGTTGACGTTATGCATACTGAGAAAAATATAACCTATGCTATTATAGAAACTCTTTTTGGTGATTTTGATACTATTTCATCACATGGAGACTTTTGACAACTAAAGATTTATCAAAATATTTGGGTTGAAAAATATAGAAAACCTAGTGCTCCTTATATCTGGACAAAGGAACAATGCGCACAATTCTTACAGTTGATGTCTCAGACTCACTTTCCCATTGGATATGTAAGTAGTAGTATTAGAAGCCAAATTGACATTAATGGCTTAAGAGGCCTCAAGACCCATGACTATCATGTCATAATGGGGAATATTTTACCTATTGTGGTAAATATATTAGGTTTGGAAAAGGGGCCAAGATTGGTAGTTATAAGGTTGGGCATAATATTAAAGAGAATGAGTTTACATGTATTAGATCCTTCGAACTTTGATAGTTTGAGGGAGGAGGTTGTTGAAGTCCTTTCTCTATTGGAACAAGAATTTCCACCAAAAATATTCAAAATTTCTATGCATCTTTTGATACATCTACAATATGAACTAAAGCATTGTGGCTCAATAATAACAAGATGGATGTATCCTATAGAAAAATAAATGAAGGTTTTGAAAAAAATTGTTCGTACTAGGGAAAAACCTAAAGGTAGCATATCTAAGGGATATTCAATGCAAGAGGCCATGGGATTTTGTACAAAATATATGAAGGATTTAAAAAAATCCAATTGGCATGTATGGGATGATGATGAAGAAGAGACAGTTGCAAGTGAAGTATTAGAAGGCAATGGATGTCACTTCAAGCTATCACATCAAGAAAGAAGTGTGATACATGCCTATATTCTTCAAAACACATCTTCGTTCGATAAGTGGCATAGGTAGAAAAAAATTACACAATAATTTATTTACTCAATTGCATTTACACATTTATATTATTAATCTTACTATTTGTATGTTAATATTCTATGTAGAAAATATGAAGACAATCAAGCTTAGATGCAACATCAACCTCAAAAGCGTAGACATCATGTTGATTTGATTGGAGGTGATTCTTTTCCAAAATTTGAAGAATGGATTGCTAATGCAGTTAGTGATGCAAAAGAAGAAGGTCAAGATATAACAACGAATGAAAGTGAGCTTTCATAATCTTCACATTTATGGGCTACACGTTTCAGTGGAATGTGGGCCTATGGTAGTCATTTAAGAGTGGAAGAAAAAGACAAAGGAAAGAAAAATTGTGATTGTGTTGATAGTTCTGAATTTCTTCACGAAACTGAGAAGAAATTTTATGTTAGATTCATCCAAAAAATTATTCTGATGGAATATGGTGAAAATAGTCCTATATTATTAAAATGTAAGTGGATTTTACCATCTACAATATAATTTGATGAGTATGGATTTGTACGCACAAATACAAGACAATTTTTATCATAGACGGATGAGCCATATGTTTCCCCTCTTCAAATTAACCAATCGTTTCTAATTGATGATGTAAGAATCCCAGGATGGTTGTATATCATTCAAACAGAGTCTCATTCAAAATGAAAATTCATGGAAGTTGTTGATATAATGCCTAATGGGCAATATGTTAATTTACAAGAAACATTTGAAGAAGTGGATGAAGATGATGATGGAGTGTTTGAAGAAGACATTTTGATTACCGATGAAGAGATTGGGAGAGAGAATGCATTGCATTTCATAGATGAGGATGATGAAGAAAATCAAGCAGATGCAAGCAAAAATGATTAGGATTATGATCTTGTTGGAAATGCAGATGATTATGATGATGTTTTGTCACCTTAACAAGTTAGCTTGTCAATCCAAATCTTGAGGTGATCTGGGATTTAAGAGCGCGATGAAGAACACGAGTGCGGGAGGGAGAAATTTTGAATGTGCAGAGGAAGTAGACGGTGGAAGTGAGGATGAGGGGGACCCAGATGGACTTTGGCTTCGATCCTCATCGCTTGGCCCATTTTGTGGATGCGGCGGTGTTGGGCATGGAGCTGGGTGCAATTTTGGTTGTTGTGGGAAGATGGCTCTGGTCTTGGTTGGAGTGGTTTCTCTGGAGCTTGCTCGAGGATCTTTCCTAGGGGAGCTTGGTATGTGTGGTGATTTAGTCCCTTACTGGCCAATGATTGCATACTTTCTAAGGAAGATGGAAGGTGCCATAGAAGGAGCTAAGGAGGCAGGAGGTAGTTTGAAAACTGCTTCTGAGGTGGATGAGGGTGACCTTGAGGCAGATGAAGATGCGGTTAATGGGTTTTTTGGGCTCCATCTCTTCTTTGTTTGCAATGTTGCATGCAGAAGGGGGTGCGGGGGTGTGGACCTATCCTTTGTTGTTGATGGGGTTGTTTGTAGGGTGAAGCTTCTTGTTGTGTTGGTTCCCTCTAGACGGCCCTGGTTTCCTAGCTTGGGTTTTTGTGTTTGGGTGCCAACTCTTTTCATGGACTTGGTCTGTGTTTTGGGTCGCCTGCTTTATGTGGGGTGGCTTGCTGGTGCTGTGGGTTTGGTGCTCTTCTGACCTGTGGTGTCTTATGTGGCTATCTAGGTGCAGCTTTTCTTTCTTGTGGTTGGAAGGGATGTGGAAGGCTCAGGTTGTCTTGTGACTCTAGCTGGCATGCTGAGTTTGATGGTGAGCTTTCATGGTATGCCAAGTCTTTTCTTCCTTTCCTTGCAGGATTTTTCTTGCTGCTTGTGGGTGCCTCTTCTATAGTGTTGGGGCTCCTTGGCTTGCTCGGATCCTTCATTCCTTCTATGGTTTTTTGGTGGGTTGTTTTGTCTTGGAGTGTTTGTCTTTTTCCTTTGGTGGTTTTTTGACCTATCTTTCCTTTTGTGGTTGTGCTCTTTTTAGCTTTATTCTTTCTGGATGAGTTTTCTCTCTGGGGGAGGGTCTTTGGTTCCTCATTGTTGAGGTTTACCTCTTTGGTAGTTTGGATGGTGGTTTGGGATGGGATGTCTCTGCCCCATCATTTTGTGGATGTCATTAAGTCTCTTATGGAGCTAATGGTTATTTTTTTCTCCCCTATTTTTGGTGGGGTGCTTTTGGCTGGGATGGGTATTTTTCTGTTATCCTAGTTGTTGTTTTTGGTTAGGGTTGCTTCTGTCTATCCTTCCGTAGATGCTCATTCTTTGTTAGAGGTGGTGGTGGAGCTGGTTGCTTTGGGCTTGAAGTTGTTGCTGAAGTTTTTCCCAATTGTGAGGCTTGCTCTAGATTCTTTCTTGCTGTTGGCTTGTTGGCTGAAGGGTCTTGCTATTTTGGATTCTTTTCAGATTAGTGGTGGCCTTGTTCTCTTAGCTGGGTGGTTCTTAAGTTTTACTCTGAGACCCCAGTTGGTTTTATTCCTTGTGCAAAATTTTCCAAAGGAGGCTATGGTTGCATGCTTGGCTATTGTTCTAGATTTCTCCTTTGGTCCTATGGAGGAGGTCCTCCCTTGACAACTGTTCTTATTGAGGTGGGTTGTTCTCGTATGGAGTTGGAGGTTGAGGGTGTTGGTGATGTCTGGTTGCGGTGGTTTTGTTGATTGTATCCTCCTTCCCAATAGAGGGGATATCACTCCTATAGAGGTGGAGTTGGGGTTGGTTTCCTGTTACCAGGTGAGTCTGTGTTGTTGGGAAGTTGATTTTCTGCAGTTTTCAGTGGTGGTTCACAAAGCCCCTATTGAGGTGGGGTGTTTGGTCTCATTGGTGGCTTATACCACTGTGTTATTGGCTCTTTTAGTGATGATTATCTTTCTTGGCTCGGTGGTGTCTTCCTTGAGCGGTGGGTTTGCTAATGCCTAGCAGATGCAGGCGGGTTCTTTTTGTAACTAAAAGGGTTGTTGGTTCTGGTTCAAACTAGATTCTTTGAGGGTCTCTGGCCCTTGTTTGCTTGTAAGATGCAACATGTGTAGTCTTGTTTATCTTTTTAAGACTGCTACGGTGTTGTTGTTTGTCTATGATTTATCTTTTTTTGTAGCTTGCTTACCTTTGTAAAGGGTTTCGAGCCCCTTCAAAACCTATTTTTTACCCCTAATCAAAATAGGTTAGCTTGCCACCCAAAATTTGGTTATATGTATGGTTTAATTTATTATTGGATGTAATAAAGATCAAGTATAGGTATGCTTATTCACTATTGTTTTACTGATACATTTTTTAATGTAATCATCATTATTCTGCTGCTATATTGTATACAAAATGTGAGATGTTCACTACTGATTTGAAGTGCATTTAAAGTTAGGTTCAATCATTCTTTTTAGTTTTCTTACTTTGGTTGAAATTTTGAAATTAATTTTTTTTAGTTAGAATATAATTTCTTGTATGTCCTAAATGTTTTGTAGATGAAAACATATAATGAACATATGTGATTTAATAATACATATAGATATCTTAACATTAGGTGAACTAAGCCTCCTCATTAAAAACAAAGAAATGATCTCTTAGGTCTGACTGACACTGAAAACTAAAACTGAGAGATTGCAAAATTAGAAAATTGTTCAATATTTTCAATAAAATGATATCTAAAATACTGCATTTAAAATCCAATACCACACTACTGCAGTAGTCAATAGAGGTAGGCGTGGGATGGTGAGACATATAGGTCATTGTACAAATGCTTACTACAATACCACCAAATATGAATACTGCAGAGTGGCGGTGAGAACATGTTAACAACTAAAGTAAACTACAGCCCCGCAAGGGGTAAATAATGACATTGTGGTATGGTGGTGAACAATCACTCAATCGCTAGAATTAACCCGCTGTCCTATAGGAGTCCAAAGGGGTGTGTGCAGGGTGGGGGTACTACTAACCCTACCATACCGCTACCCCGCAGCGAACTTGATATGATAGAGCGATATGGTGGTGAATAGTCAATCAACTGCTAGAATTAACCTGTCATCCCACGAGAGTCCAAAGGTGAATGTGTGGGGTGGTGGTACTACTAATGCTACCCTGCAGTGGTCTTGAAATGATAGAGCAGTACTGCGGTACAAGTTGTCAAAGCATTTAATGATTACACCACTTGATTTCCCAAGATCAAAGGCATGTATTCAAACTCAAAATATGGGTAGATTCTAAAATATTTTGCATGAATTGACATTAATAGTGAGGTGACCGAGCTCAACAACAAATATTACTTGGGACTCGATGACATTTTGGAAATCATTCACACAACTTAGCATACTAAAGGAAAGCAAGTTCAAGCGCGAAGACTGCAACTATTATTTTGCTAGGTAAGTTCACAAAAACCCTCTATAGCAAGTGTATAAGAACTGCATTTTCTTCTACAAGTAGACACTTAAAGAAATCAAGTAGGATTAAATTCTTCATCATGCCACCCAAAAGAAGTCAACTTGTGAGTAAAAAGGAAGAGTCCACAATTTCTAAAAGAGAGAAGAGGTCCCTGCAACAATCCATTTTAGATGTGTTACCTAATTCTGTAAACAAAGGATTCAAAAAGGTGTTTAGAGATACAATCCATGGATGTAGAGACCTGATTATCCCTATCTCAGGGTGGGATTTGTTTTGGTACTTCTATGAAAAAAGGGATGACAAGATTCCAATTTTGAATCCTTGGACCTTAGATTTGGCCAAATTGATAGTCCCAAATTTCTTTGTAGATGTTGAGTTTATTAAAGTATTGGAACAATATTATCACCCAGCTACCAGGACTATAAGAATGTCAGATGGTTCACCATTAGTGTTGCTAACTAAAGAAGCAATTATAGAGTGTTTTATGTTAAACAAGCAAGCTATCAGTAAGATCGAATTGGAAAAAAGTGAGGAGGATTATAGGAGATTGAGAAAAACCTATAGGAGTGATGAACTTCCTTTACACATGAAAGGGGTGTAAACAATAGAAGAATACCTATCTCCCCTTCCCAAATTGAGCCATTTTCCATAGAAGACTTCCAAGTATATTTCAAAAGAACTTATTTTTCTTTGTTCCAAGTGCCTAGAATAGATGTTGAAGAGATGATGCCAACCTATCTCATGATGATGGCAATGAAGATACAAAATCCTAAAGTCAACATTGAGTATGACTCTGTTGTTGAAATTGAGAAAGGGCTACATCAGGGATTTTTGCAAGTAAGAGAGAACTTAGCTCCCATCACTTTCAAGAAATATTCTCTACTGTGTCATTTAATATTGTACCAAAATAGAAACAGATGGACTAAAAGAATGTGTATGGGAATGACTGATGATGAAGGGAATAGGTTGCTTGTACAAAATTGGTGTTACATCTAGGATAATAGATGTAAAAATAGTGATTATGTAATATTTCATTATGATTTCATAATAAAGGTCATGGCCACTCTTGGTCATATTTCACCAAAATTGCCTAATAAAATCATGCAAGTATTAAGACCTTTAGCATTGAAGCTAGAGCAAAGACACACTCACAATTTCAGTGACTGGTTCTTCTTAGCAGACCAAACAATAATAAGGGTCTATGGGTGTCCTCAAGCCCCATATTTTTTAGCTAAATTTGTTTCTATTCTAATTGCATTTTTAGAATTTATGTGGCAAATTTTAGGGATGGAGAAAGATGTTATGAAAAGATAGAAAAAGGGGACATTCCTCCCTGACCTAACTAAATGTGAGGAGCTATTTGTAGGGTCTGACACTCTTGAAAAACTATAGAACTATTTGAAGATGAGGTATTCATTGAATTCAAGAAGAGAAAGGGTCTTTGATCCTAAAGGGATTATTAATTTTATAAAGCAAACACTTCTCACTAAAGTTGGGATTACCCATGTAATGGATTACAAAGAAAATGTAATAAGAAACTTCTCTACACCTGATGAAGTTTTTCAGAGGAAGAGGAAGTGGGAAATCATAAAGAGGCTTGAGGAGGAGAAGAAGAAAAGGGACATTGGATTCCAAGGATTCTATGTTGAAGAAGGGGATCCTATCAAAATGATGAACTTAATAATTGTCAACTTTGAAAGATTATATGTTGAACTAGAAAAGAAACCTGAGGGTCGGTCTTCAAAATCCTCCAAGATTCCCATCAAACCAAGTGGTATTGTAATCACGGAGCCCCTACCAGACACAACCACAATACAATCAGAAGCATCCCCTAAGCAACCAAGTCCTAAAAGGCATAAGACACATGGAGTGGCCCCCTTAGTGGCATATGAAATAAGTGAAGGAGTAGGGGATACTAAAGAGGTAGCCAATGTACTTTTGAATTTTAAAGATGATTAAGTTGATCAACCACCACCTTAGCTTACAACTGATGCTCACAAACCAAAAGAAAGAGTGGATGTGCATGGGCATAATGATCAAGAAGTGCATGATGATGAAAGGGTAATTGTTGCCTTAGATTGATTGAAGATGATGAATTTATACAAACTCTCGAGTTTAAGGATTTTTGATTTAAGATGAAAATGAAAGAATTTGAGGAGAGACTCCAAATTAATAAGATAGGAACTGAGGAGTCATAGCATGACCAGAATTTTTCCCAAAATTTTGAAGAACTTAGGATTAATGAAATTACTATTAGCCCCCAAGAAGCAAGAAAATTGGTCTTAGAAAGCAATATACTAATTATTCTGGGGATGGAGTTAAAAAATATATTCTTACTAGATCAAGTAAGAAGCCAAGAAGATCCCATGTTGGTTTCTGAATTCAATTCAGATGAGAGAATGAGTGGCACAAGTTACAATCCAAGATTTGAAACCCTAGCCTTTTGGACAAAGCAAAAAATAATAGAAAAACTAAGATTGCTTGATGTTGTAAAATAAATGAGAGGGGTTGCCATGGTAAAGACACTTCAAGACACATAAGAATTGTAGGTAGCTACTATGACAATGCACTCAAAAATGTTTACTAGGGATGCAATTAAATCTATAGAGCTTAGATTGGCAGAATATGAGAAAGCATAGACTGATCTGAATGATGAAGTCAATAGGTTATTCATATAAAATGTGAAATTGAAAGAGCAGTTGAAGGGAGAAGTTCCTTCCCAAAGCACACAATTAACAGTACACCAGCCCCCTGCCATCCAAACTGATACAGGTGCAATCATTGTTGAACAAGTAAATGTGCTAAAACAAGAAATTGAGAAGTTGGAAAAGTCTAATGAAGAAACAAAGGAAAGATCAAAGAGAGAAACCCTCAGGGTATTGGAACAAATCTTGGAGCATAGGGTTAAAATAATTATGGACAAATTGGAAAATGTGTATGAAATTTATGACTCCTTGTCACAAGCAGTTGATTAGATAAAGGCCCATGTACCTATATTGGACCCCTTATTCAAGAAATGGCAACCTGTACATCACACCTTAATGACTTTGTGCAGAATTTTACAAAGCAGTGTTGAGGTCCCCGTAGCTTTAAAGCCTACTAAGCAAATGGTCTGAATGGTCACATATGAATTTCAATACATATCTACAGAATACCAAAAGATCAAGGAAAGAATGGATTCATTTCACACACTAAAGCAGTGGCTCATGCCTAAGATACTAAGGGATGATGATCAATTGAAAGGCTCCAAGGATTGGATAGATGAGTTTAGAAAAATTGTTCCCAACTGCCTCACTAATTTACAGAAGGATGGTGACATAAATATTCACCACCTCAATTTAACCTTGGATGGAATAATTGCATTGGATGTTGGATACTCAAAATTCATCATGAATAGCAAAGGGTTATTAGATAGTAGATGGAAGACTCACTTGGCCAACACACACAAAAATATAGGAGTACAAATGACCTCGTGATTACATAGTGTACGAATGGGAGCAGACATATCTAGCTCCCCCAAAAGAATATGCCTTGCAGTGAAGTACCAAACCTTGCAGATACTATCATGGAGAGAGGACCTTGCCAGATCTTGATGATCACGAGTACCTTACAATGAGTAACATACTTTCGTATCTTATGAGTGCTCTAGACTTCAACATCTGATCATTTCTCTTAATTTCTCATCTTTCATTGCTTTTATGTAATTTTCTGTAAACAACAATAATTAAGACTTTTTGATTTATGTTAAAAGTGGGTAACTGAAAAGACACTTTTTAACATGTCAGTCAGGACAAAATTTTAAAATGTATTATAAAATCTTTTTGAAGATCAATAGAATGAAGTAATAATTGGTGGCCGAATTTTGGTTTCAATTGTTTGTTGAAGTGAATTAATGAATGTTATCTTGTTGTCTCCAATTTGATATTTCCTTGTTATTTAAATCAATATATCAAGGGTATATCTGGTTTATCAAAACACATTTGTTGTCAAACTATTCATTTTGTACTACATTTTGGTGTCATACCTTTGGTAATTATGGTTAGTTTCATTACATTCAAATTTTGAATTTTGGAAAATTATGTACAGTAAATAGATTGATGGTTGTTTGGATAGTGAAATTAGCTCTCTTAGAAATTAACTAAAATATCTAGAAGGATTATTTTAATTAAATAATATTTTGTGGTTATTTTTCTAACAATTATTAACAATGATTTTATAGTGCAACTAACTTGCTATTTTCATTCAAGATACAAATCATGATCAAAGTCAAGCACATACCAAGAAGATGGTATTCTTCTTCAAACCCTCAACCTCACTTAGTTTAGTCTACTTACATGGGGATATTAAGGAAGTTGCTAAATAATTAATATATATCATTTGTTGTTTGTGAAGGAGAATTTTGTGAGATTCAATATGGCAGTGGATCAATATCCAGTTTCTTAAGTAACAATGATGTCACAGTTAGGAAACTTGTTGTGAAACATCAGGTTATTAATTTTTGGATGTTAAGGATTCCCAGTTGGATATCAAAGATATTTTCTCATCAACTTAATTTGGAATTTATGTATAAATGGATTCTTTCATGGTGTAGGTCTTTATTGAGACAACACATGAACTAGGGTTTACATTTTTGTTGTCCAAGTCTGATGGAATTATTGGGCTTGGTTTCCAAGAAATTTATGTTGATAATGTTGTTCCAGTTTGGTTAGTGTTGATAGCCTTCATTCTATAATTTCAACTTTATTCTATAATCTAAGCATATCACCTTTCTTAAATTTTGAACAAGGTTTTGAAATCAAGGGTTCAATATGCATATTTCAGGCCTATGTTGAACACTTTGTTTAAGGCATTTGTTGACAAGGCTATAGTTTTTTCATTGATTTATCTTTCTGTTGTATTTGGACTTACTTTTGTAAACTTGCAATATACAATACACTTTTATTCTTTTTGAATTGAGACTAATAGTAATTTTTTTGGTTGTATTGAGGCACAACTTCATTCATGACAAAAAAAACAGCACCATGTTGCTCATATAAGATGGCACATTGCGTATAAAGGAGGAAAGATTCTAGCTAGGTTATTGTTGATTGCATTGAAGGATAAAGCTTCATATATGGGACACGATCAACCCTCTCCTTGGATTCTACACATTACAACTTGCTCCAAGAAGATTTCCCATGATGTAGAATTTTTAAGAGATGAAAGGGGAATGTGCTCGCATTGAAGGGCTCCAAGCATGTGTTTCCATCATTGCAAAAGTTTTTTGGAGAAGTTTCTTTCTTGCAGTCATTTCTGTGTAATATTGTAACTCAAATTTTCAGTCTTGTGACTAAAAATAAAAATTGTAATACTCTATTTCTAAGCTATAACTAGAACACCTTTCTTTTATTAATAAAGTTCATTGATTTTTCCTTCTTAATGGATGTTTTATTGTGTGCAATTGATGATTGATGTGTATTTCTATGTTTTATGTTTAAATCCTCAAATATCAGTCAATTAAAATGACTAAATATACTACTAATTGATATCAATTAATAATTAAATTGACTAAATATACTACCAATTGATAGATATCAATGAATAGTGAATAAATATGACTAGATATATGACTAGTGAAATCAATGAATAAAAATGACAAATAAGTGATCACTTAACAACAATCAATGACTAAATATATTAGTGAATAAAAAATGACTAAATAAGTGACCAAATTACAGTAATCAATGACTAAATCAACAACTAAATAAGTGACCAGTTAAATATATCAGTGAATAAAAAATGACTAAATAAGTGACCAGATTACAACAATCAATGACTAAATATATCAGTGAATAAAACATGACTAAATAAGTGACCAGATTACAACAATCAATGACTAAATCAACAACTAAATATACTTCCAAATCGATCAATTGAAACAACCAATAAATGACTAAAAATGGTTTAGTCATCAATCTAGTCATGTTATAAATGACTGTGAATAAACTACTAATGGTCACGTGACCCAGTTTAGTCATTTATAAGCAGTTTTTAGTAGTTTATTGTTGTTTCTGTACTAGTACACAATGAAGTGTATAAAGCCACCTTGGCCTTATAACATCTACGCACCTAATGACACTTATTACAGGGATCAATGAACCTTTATTAATTTTGATTGCTCTATCTTTTCATCGCACAAATACTGAAACTGGCACGCATGACACAAGTGATTTGGCTCACATGAATCAAGTGATTTTGCTATGAAAGATTTGAAATCATTATTTGGTGTGATTTAAATGTAATAATTTCCCTTTACTTTCAAAACCATTAATGCATTAGTACATGAAAACATACAATAGCTTGCCACGATGTTACCATTTGTACTTTTTTGATATTTAAAATCTCCTTCATTGCTGCTTGATGATGTAATCTGAATACTTGTGATTTATTCCCATACAAATTAATAATCCTCCCCTTGATTTGGAATTGTTACATTTTTATGGTTTTGACCTTACTTTGAAATCATGCCCAGACATCACCTATAATGACTTTCGCACACCAATCTGCCACTCCATGTGTTCATCCAAATTTTTTACACTTGTGTTACTTGCATACTTTTCTTCCATATGTACATCACATTATTTGACACTCCTTAGAAATTGCATGCTCAAACTATGTGGCACCACAAATTACCTTTTTGACACATGCATTTCACAATTTAAAACATTTTGCAATTCTTCTATGATATTGTTTGACCCTATACCATATATTATTTCCTCCTGCTCTTGCTCACAACCCCTATTTGCTAGCTTGTCCACCATTTGATTCCCCTCCTTTTAAGTATGATTGATCTAGCATGCCTTCAAAACATCAAGTAACTTCCATATTTGTACAAGGATATAATTGATATTCCAACTACATTGTTTTAGGTCTCTACTTGCATTGATTATAACCAAAGAATCCCCTTCTATTTGTAATTTTGTGATATTCAAGTTGATTGCCATTTGTAAACCCTGCAAAAGAGCTTGAACTTCTTCTATATTATTTGTATCTGGTGGTAATAATATTGATTTGGATCTAATGAGTGAACCTTTTGAATTTATTATCACTACTCCTGCTCTTGATTTTCCTAGATTTTCTTTGGAAGCTCCATCAAAATTTAACTTTTCAAACCCAATTGGTGGAGGCCTCCAAGACACCTTTTTTCTATCCACTTTGTTTGTGACAAGAACTTGTAGACTACCTTTAAATGGAATGATGAGCTTTTGTCAAGTTTTAAGTTGCTTTGAATCCCAATCTAAGAAAGTAGAACCTAACTACTTAGCATTGTGTACATATGAGTTTATTATTTCACATATTGAATTTTCCAGTTTAGACAATACATGAGCAATACTTGATATTTTCTTATGAAATAGCCTCTTATTTCACTCCCACCAAATGCACCACAAAACCACTCAAGGGATGATTCTCCATAGACTTGCAAACATAAAAGATTTATATAGAGTTGGCCAACTTGAAAACAAGTCCCAAAGCATGTTTGGAAGTGGGGCATACCAACTAAGCTTGTCATTAATAAAGGTCCAACAGGAATTTGCAAAAGAAAACTATAGGAATAAATGATTTATGTCCTCTATATATGCCCCACACAACACACAGTTAAAAGGATTTGAAATTCCAAGTTTTTGAAGCCTTTTACTTGTTAATATCCTATTTTGCAATGCCTACCAAGCAAAGCACCTTGCTTTTGGATTCCAATAAAAAGTCATATTAGATGAATAAAATTTTGGAGCATTATATCTACTAATCATATTTTAGTGATTTTTATTAGTAATATTTTATTTTTTTAATTTTAAATTTTTTTTTTAATAGTTCTAACCATATTTTTTTACATTATTCTTAATTCTAATCCTAATCCTAATTATAATGCTTTTAGGATCATAATAATTAATATAATACGATTAGAATTAGAATTTAATTAATAATTATAATAGTTTTAGTTATTTAATTTAATTCTTATTTGCATTTATCTATGTTTTGAAGTTAATAAAATTTGGAAAATAAAAAAATGGCAATGTCAAATAGTTTAAGATTTAATTTTTATTTTTATTTTAATTGTGTAAAATCAAATCCCAATTATCTTTATATGCTAAATTATGGATGTGCTTTAATTTAAGTTTTATTTTATTATTTTAATAGTGTGAATCCAAATCTCTATAAAATAGTTAATTGATTTTTGTGAGATTTTCTTTAATAAAAAATAACAATTACATACATTAAAAAGTCATTTTAAAAAAAATATAAAAATAAGTAACATTTATTTATTTTAGAAAGATTTAATGAAATGACTTAATAAAGTAAAAAATAAAAAATCAATCTAAAAAAATGTTAAAAAAATAGTTTACTTGCTTTCCCTACAAATTTGCTCACAACACCCCAAACTTCTTAGCCAATTATGTTTAGGAGAAATAATTTTTACAATTTTTAAAGCTAGATATTTAACATTTTCACTTAAAAAATTAAATTATATTTGAAGAACATAAAATTCTAGTTTTTAATTGGTTCAAAACCAACTTATTAATAACTAAAAAATAATTAATTATTAGAATTAATTTAATTTATAATTAATTGTCTTATTAAAATTTTAATTATTGTAGAATAATTATATTTTAAATTTTTATTTCAATTTATAATAAAATAAATCTAAAATCTAAAATCTAAATTAAAAGTTAGAGAGAGAGAGAGAGAAACTAAATTTTGATTAGTCATTTTGTGCCAACAATCCAAGGATAACATGTGTCCCTAGAGAGTTATGATTAGGGTAGCATGTAATTTGATGAAGGATATGATAATTCACCTTTAAGACCTCTTCAGTGTACCCATTCCACACTTAAGGAGGAAAATAGATAAAGAGAAAAGAGAGGAAGAGAGAAGGGAGAGGGAGATAGAGATAAGATATAAAAAGAGGCAAAGGGAGAAAAAAGAGAAAGGAAGAGATATATAAAGAGAGAGGTATATATATATAAATATATAGAGAGAGAGAGATGGGAACAAAGAGAGAGAGCTCTTTATATCTTTGTTTCCCTCTCTATCTCTATGTTTCTCATTATCTCTCAATCTCTCTTCCTCTCTCCCCTATTTCTCTCTATATTTGTCTTCCCTTCTATATTTCTTTCTTTTCCCCTCTATCTCTTTCCCTCTCCCTATCTCTCTCCCTTACTCTCTTTTGCTATACCTATTTGTCTCCTCCTCTCTCCCCCCTCTCTCTCCCTCTCTCCCTCTTTATCCCTCTCTACCTCTCTCTATATATGATAGCATATCTCTACTTTTCTATCCCTTCATCTCCCCCTCTCTCATTCTCTATCTCTCTCTTTGGACCTCCCTCTTCTTCTCTCCTTCCATCTCCCCCTCTCTATCCCTCTCTCTATATTAATCCTTATCTTTGTCTCCATCTCCATCTCCATCTATACCTCTATCTTCTTCTCTATCTCTCCCCTATCTTTATCTCCTCACCTCTTCCCACATCTCTCTATCTCTCCCCCTTTGTATCTCCCTATCTCTCCCTCTCTCTCCCTCTCTCTCTCTCTCCCCTCCTCTCTATCTATTTATATATACCTTTTTCCCTATCTATCTCTAACTCCATATCTCTCACTCACACACACTACCTATTCCCCCTCCCTATATTTTTTCTCTTTCTCATTCTCACACACACACACTTCCCATTTCTCCCTCCCTATCTCTATCTCAATCTCTCTCCGTCTCTCTATCACTTGTCTTTATCATATCCTTTATCTCTTACTCTTTCCCCCTTTATCTCTATCTTCCCATCTCACCTTCTCTCCCTATCACTCCCTCTTTCTATATCTCTCTACTTATCTCTCCCCATATCTCCCTCCCTCACTCCCTCCTTATCCCCCTATCTATATCTCTTTATCTCTACCTCTCTCCCATTTCTCTTCCCATATAACTCTATCTATATTTCTCTTCCCATTTATATTTTTATCCCTCTCTATCTCCCCTATTTCTCTCCCTCTCTCTCTCACTATTTTTCTACCTCTAATTCTCTCAATGTTTATCTCTCTCTCCCTTCTCTCTATGTATTCTTATATCTCTCACTATCACTCTATTTCACCATATATATGTCTATTTATCTCTCTCCCTCTCCCTCTATATCTATATATCTCTTCCTTATTTCTTGCTCTTTATCTCCCTATCTCTCTCTACCTCTCTCTTTCTTGTTGTTTATTTGTCTCCTTCTTCCCCTCTCTCCCTCTCTATCCATACATCTCTCTTCCTCTCTCACCCCCTTTCCCTCTTCTTAGACCTCTAAATCTATATCTTTTTGCCTCTCTATCTCTATCTATCCATATTTCTTCTTCTATCTTGCCTTCTATACCTATCTTGTTATCTCTCCATCTCTCCCTACCCCTATACCTCTCCCTCTCTCTACTCTCTATATATCAATTCCTATTTCTATTTTTATATTTATATCTCTCCCTCTATCTATATATATATGTATCTTGTGTAACGCCCTGCCATGGAACCCCAGAGGACAACACATCTAAACTACAATAATGACACCTTTTTTTTTAAAGAATAACAATGAATTGCATAATATAACATAACATATAATATAACTATACTAATTCCTCTAAGGTTCCATGAATGCATTACTAACACAACTAATAATAAGAACTAAACATTAATTGTGATTTAACTAACAATCAAGAGTTCATTTTAATCCATCCAATTAAATTATTTAACAACATACATTTCCATAACATGCCATCGAATAAATAATCATTAAAGATCGTATATAAAGAACTATCAAGTGCATATACAATTACATTATTTGAGAGTACATCATAATCTGTTACATCATTACATTTTTTACAAAAATGTTCCCCCAAATGCAATTGGGAGGAATACATCAATAATGCAAAACATAATACAACTGATATCCAAGTCCAAAACATATACATAGGAATTGTCTCCTCGAACTGGTGCAAGATTTGGAAAACTGCTACATGAGGTACATCCTTTGTGCACATGAATAACAACAAGGGAAATCCAATGAAGGTAAAACACCAACCTCCTGACCATGTGGAACCCTAAGGTCCACCCTCGTGCTAGGAGATAACATAAGGTCCCACTACAAACAAACAATCAAGAAGACAACAAACTAACATAAACAAGGTTATACATGGCTCCAACACAACACTGTAACAATGTTAACATCACATAAACATATACATCACTTCCAGAGGCATTCACTCAACAGAAGAGAAAGATATAACTAGGGAATGCTAGACTGCAATAGGGAATATTTTCATCGCATAGCTTGATATGGGTTACCCATGCAGATCTTCCTAGGCCCTGACCCCCATCCTGGATTACCCTATTGACCTCTCCCGATCCCTAGCCCCCACACAAACTCATGCAAAATCAACATACCTGTCATGAGGACAAGGCAATTGATCTTGTCATTCTAGGCCTTCCCGTCTCATCTCAAGCCTAAACAAGCACTTGAGCCATGAGTGAGGCATACATTATCTTAATTAATGTGAGTACTACCCATCCCCCTAATTCATTATTAAGATTATCTCTATATTAAGAAACTCCCAAATGGGTTACCCTAGACACCACTTCAGGTTTCAGCCCCCATTGAGAGCCACTACCTCTACTTGCACCTAGTAGACCCTACTCAACAAACAAGGCATTAATCATCTCGCTCACATATCCCAATCACAAGAAAGTATAAACAGTGCAAGGTGTGGACTATCTCACACACAAATCATAATCACATAAATTTATACACAGTGCAATGCATTGACCTTCTTGCACACAACCCAACAAAAATTCCAACCATTTTCAAAACAAGACAATTATAAAATCCAAACTTACAAAACTATTCCCTCCTAAGCCTCTGAAAGCCAACATTCTAAACTCACTTCCTAAAGGAAAAGAACCTTGAACATACTTTACATAGACCAATCCATCATAAACAAATTCATGAACACTTAACCAAGACACTCTGTCTAATCCAAGCATTTAGTCATCATATTATACCCATGAAGACATTCCTTAAAACAAAGCATTATTACAACTTCCTTATCATTAGCAACACATAGCTAACTTAGTAGGAGAAATCCATAAAATAAGATAACCGAAGGTAAACTTCTCACACTTGATTTAGAACTTGTACAATGAAATGATATTAATAACAATAGTGACAACCTAAGAAAGCACACAACTCTCACCCTAAAGGTTTAAACAGTTTAACATAATCAATTACACCCTATTTAAAATAAACTTCTACTTTATCACTTGCAATTGATCATTAAATCAACTCAATTTGTTAACTTAACATCAACTTATATTTATAAAAATAATGGAGTTGAATAAGCCACAAAGGTTCGACTATAAGACATCCTATGTAACCAATTTATACTTACTACAATCATGACATACTCCTTAGCCTCTATTTCTTTTTACTAAATCTTCCATTGATTTTTACTTGTAACTCAAACTATACCACAAATGTATATCTAAAAGGTTTTGTCACATTATTTTATGATTTAATCTTAATTTTTACTTATTAATGAATTGATGAGGGAGTTCTCTATTCTATATGAGTTATCTAACATAATCAATTAATTATAAAGGAAAAAATATTATTTTATTATAACCAGAATATAATATATATATATATGATTGCAACCATGGGGAAAAAAATTTGACAACTATGTGTTTCAACCATATCTCAGAAAACACGATCTCGATTTTTGAGATTTTTGGATAGTAATTAGAAGAAAACAAGGAAAAAAAACCCTTTAAATTTCTCACCAACCCAGTTTGTAAAGTAAAAGTTATGGATGAAGCAATCAGGTCGATTTATTGACAGAGAATAAATCAATAACACAACATGCAATCCAATAAGCTACAAATTATGAATAATATGTCAAAGGGAAAATGGTAAAGGAAACAGAGGATACGCTAGGAATAAATAATAGAATATTTTTTCAAGTGTTGCAGTTGCATTTCCCTATTTTAAATAAAATCGAATTGAGGAGCATAGAGAGAGAGTAATGAAATCAAAAGAAATGGGGTTTCATGGCTGCAGAATATGCACAAAACGTTTCACAGAAAAAAAAAATGGGTTTTGAAAATCCTCAGAGAAGGAATTTAATAATTGTTTCATTTCAAAAATAAATAAACAAGGTAATGTTTTGTTTCCAATTAGCATAACCATTCAAACATTCGTCTTCAAAACAAAGATAAAATTTAGAAAGACAATAGTGCCAACCTAGATCCAATCGCCTGGCTAAGACGAACCTTCGGTGCTGAGATCAATCTTTTGCAATAGCAACAACTTCTTCGAAATCCCCAACCAATCTTTCCAATAATCCCCAATTTCTCCACAAAATTTATAGCATATGAAATCTTCTTGCAGACAAAATTTTCTTCTTCCCTGAAAACAAAAATCCATAATCCTCCAAATCTCCCGAGAAGATAATTATTTACAAAAGGAAAGCTCTTCTATTTTTGAAACCAAAAATCTAATTTAATCTCTAAAATCCCACAAAAACAAGAAGTTTCTTTTTCAACAATCAATTCGAAGTTATGCATGTGCTACATACAAACTCTTTATATCTTTTCATAATATTTTTATTGTTTATTAATTACAACATTCCATTTTAATATTTTATTTTATTTGATATCACGTTACACTTTTAAAATTTATTATAAACCATAAATATTAATAAATACATTTATATCTATTCATTAAATACTTTTACTTAATAATTTATTTAATGCATCAATTAATCAAAAACAACATTTATTTAACAAGTTTAAATTAAACAACCAAATATTAATAACAATTACCTAAACATAAACATGGTTGAAAAACAAAACCAATTGACCACAAGCAATTGACAACGTTGACGAGGTAACAAACTAGATACTCATCCTCTTCAAGGATGATGGCTAGGGTAGGGGACAAAATGTTATCTCCGAACAACTTGTTCCATTGGGTTTTAAGGCATGCTTAGACCTGTCAATTTAGGTGGAGTCGATGCCTAGTACTTGCAACCTACAACACACAAAACAATCGAGCATATATATAATCATACCATCAAGCACATCGTGAAATGCAATTGCAATATAGAAGAGTACTCACAAGTGAGTAATGTGACACTGTCCCTTTCACTCAATCACATAAGAAGACAACACTTAGTAATCAAATCAACTCATAAACCATCAACTACATAGCAATCAAAATGATAATCACATAATGGTCATGATAAAATAATCACATACTGATCATAACAATGCATCTAACATCATATACTGTATCATAAAACAGATCAACCACTTAACATCATTAGCACATATCTTAACTGTCCCTACCAGTTTACCTTCATCTTCAAGTTCCAAATCCGACTACCTGCACATCCACGGTGAGAATGGAGGGGCACTTCATCTCGTCATCTCTATTATTGCTCTCTCCTCTCTCTCTCTATTTATCTCTCCCTCTCCTTCTCTTCATACCCCTCTCCTTCTCCTTCTTTGTATCCAACACCATCTCTATCTCTATATTCCTCTCTATCTCTATCACCTTACCCTCTCTCTCTCTCATGCACTCTTCCCATATCTATCTCTCCTTGTTTCTATCCCTATTTCTCCCTCTCTCTCCCTATTAAAAACTTAGCATGACTCTCTTGGTAATGAAACTTGATTATCTTCCCAATTTAGAAGTTTTGTTTCAATCATGTATGGATCCTTGTAAGTGGATGCATACTTGATTTGAACTTATCAATTCTCCATTGAGACTTTTGTTCCACAAACAACATCGTTTTCTAAATGGCCTACCAATTTACCTCACATTCTATGCAAATGTATGCAAAAGATAGACCAATTCCTTTCCTAATTGACCATCCACACTTTTGACACACCTATTACACACGAATGTGTGATTTCTAGTTTAACCTATACTACTATTTCATGCCAAGGAAAGAGGTGAAGGAATCATAATTCTCCTTTACACCATAAGGGAAATTAGGGTCTCCCCCTCTCTTCCTTTCCTACAATTTCACTTTGAACATTTTTGAAAAATATGTTTCAGAGTGTAGCTTGGTAAGGGGGTAATTCAATTACTAGAGGCCATCTTGAGCATAATAACACATATAGGATCTCTCAAATTAGTTATAGCTAATAGGTCATGTAAAAAAAGAGGGGGTGTCATAAAGTAACAACATTTTGGTGACTTATGTGGAATGACTGTGTACTAATCATGGGATCCAAGGGTCTTATTAGTCATTTGGGCATAGATTCATAAGGGGAACTACAAAAAAATGGATTACCTCAAAAAATAAAACATGTGCAAGCATGCATTTGGAGGAAAACAAAAGGCACCTAAGAAAATGCATTCCCTTAAGGAGAATGTAGGGTGTGCAACCATAATCCTTGAAAAGAAATAACAACTAAACTAAAATGTACATGAAATCTCAAAACCCCTTAGGAATAAGGCTTGACATGAATCCCATTAACTGGGATTGGAAGAGCTCCATCATCTAGCCTAGAGAGATGAAAAGCATTAGTGTCCTTACAACTAGTGATGGCATATGGGCCACTGTAGAGGGCATAAAATTTGGTATGCCTTCCTACTTTGTCTCTATCAACATCCCACTTTAGCAACAAATCTCATTCTTGGAACACTCTATGAACTGCCTTCTTGTCAAATCTTCTCTTGACCTATGTTTGACGAGTCTCTAGGACCTATATAGCTTTGTTCCTTGTTTCTTCTAACTCCATTAGCTTAGCTAGCCTTATTGTCATGGAACCATTTTCTTCTAATTCCAAATTATGTGCCAACTCAAGAGAGGGAAATAAATTGGCTACTCTGAACTTTCATTATTTAGGTGTTAGGACAATTGATATTCTTGCTTCTCCTCCAAAAGTGTAGAGAATGAAATCCTTGTCATAATTGGGATTGACAAGGGTAGGAGCTTGAGAAATTTCTTTCTTGATGGACTCAAAGCTATCCTTACCTTCTTTAGTCCATTTGAAAACCATATTTTTCTTAATCATGGAGGTAAGAGGATTTATTAAAGTAGTAAGATTTAGGATGAACCTTCTTACAAAATTAATTGTTCCTAAGAAGCTCTGCAATCCTTTCTTATGGTTGGGTAGTGGGATGGCCAAGATGGAATCCACTCTTGTTGGATCAATAGCTAAACCATCTTTAGAGACAATTTTCCCAAGAATTTTTCCTTGGAAATTGGAAAAGACATATTTATTTGGATTAAGGGAAATACCATATTCGTTGTATTTCTAGAAGACCTACTCAAGGTGGCTGAAATGATCACTTGCATGTTTTGAAAATCTATTATATCATCCAAGTAGACCAATACAAATTGTTTGAATACACCTTGGAATGTCATGTCCATAGCCCTCTGCAAGGTAGTTCCAATATTGGTTAACCCAAAAGGAATTTTACAATAGGCATAGGCACCCCACTTAGAAGTAAAGGTTGTCTTAGGTTGATCTGATTCTTGGACTAAATTATGATTATATCTTGATAATATCAATTCTTACATAATTAAATCTTTCATTTAAAATATCAATCTATATCCTCTTCATACAAGAGTGGTTTTCAATCCTACTATCTTGCGTAGTTCAATAATATAATTTTTTTTCATATACTTTAAGAGTTCTTATTTAATATACTTTTAGAGAACTATGTATGTGTGGATTTATAGGTTTTTATGGGGATTCATCTAATTGAATGCAACCCAATTTCGTATCTTTTTTTATATTTGTAGCTACTTGTTTATCTAATTAAAAGAGATACTTATGTTTGTTTCATAATATGTGGTATACTAAGTACAAGTTAGTGACAAATTTTTAGAGCATTTGTATCCAAGTGTAGTTTGATAAAAGCTTGTCGTGTCATCATTTCTCTTTAAAGACCTCTAAGATCACCTTCTTAGACTTTCAAATCCTGAAGTGAAAAAAATCACCTGCTCTTGTCAATTGGTTCTTAATTACCTACAAATTTAATTATGATTGATGTCCTATTAATATATAAGAACAAACATCCCAATTGTGGGTCTTGATTCATCCTCTAGAATTTGGGATACATTTTTTTATCACCAACCTGGATGGATTACTTAGATATAGAGTTTATTATTACCACCTTTGTGGATTTTGCTAGTAAAAATGCCAAGCTTATCCAAATTAATGTATTTTCTTGCTCTAAAATCCAATCCTTACTTACCAAACTTATAAGAATTAAATTATCTCATCTAATCCTAAGCAAGTAAAAGTAATAAGTAATATTTCAATGAGTCTTATACCTCTAAACCCCCTCTCCAAATCATCCTAAGAAAAATACAATAAAGACTTGTTTCTTGTATACCAAGGGTGGATAATTTAAGTGTCATAGTTGGGAAAAATTAATAGCTATAGAAGAAGTTATGAAATAGAATAATATTTCTCTATCTAATCTTTCTTTATCTTGTTTTATGGATAAGGGAAATTCCATCTCAATGTATGCTTTGATTGCATCTTCTAGGGATAATTTATTATCTTGTTTTGGCACTTCTCATTATATGAATGTCTAATGAGCTTCTCACTTTTATTTTAGATTGTAACACTTCATAGATTGTAATAGGTAACTCATCACGTAAAAAGGTATTATAATTAGGAACAATTGAGGTGCAAGATGGATGCATCAATTATGTACTCTATTATATAAATTCCCATCTATTGTTTAACATCTACCATATTTATAATTTTGGTGAAGGAAAGAGTATGGTGTTTTCTCCAAGCAATGTGGTGATAAGAGAGTCATTGAATCCAAAGGTTATATTTTCTTATGTAGTATCTGATCATGCTAGTACATTATACAATTTTTATTTTAACATAAAGTGTTCATTGATTGATAATGATCTTGATTGTATATGTGTTGAGGATTATTTAGAAAAGTTACAAGGGATATATAAAAATTGAAAAAATTAGATATTACTATACAAGAATTCAGTAATACTAGTCTATAGTCTATGGAGATTATTACTCTTCTTATTACTTTACAATCAGTTGCTATTGATATACATGAAGCCTAGGAAGTTAGCATATAATTCTTTATTGGTAAAGTTATGGATTTATGCAATGACATGAATGCATTTATATCTACTCTACATTAAAATTAAATTTTAAGTATGGTAATAAGATTTATATTATAAAATTAGATGAAAACTCATTAAGTCATTATTAAATGATTGAAGAGCCTAAAGCTATTAGTATACAAAAAATAAATAAATAAAAAAGGTACTTTATTAAAAAAACAAAATCATAATGAAGTGCCAAAAGAGGAACATAAAGACAAATATTCCCCACAAAATGATAATATTATTTTAGAGATGATTATGGTACATTAGATTTCATTCCTTTTTTATATTGTAGATAGATTACAAATATCATGCTTATATGAGCAGTAATGTGAGACCAATACAAGTGTGATCTCAAGAGACTAATACAATCTCCTTACAACAAAACACATTATAAATCACCTATGGAAGAGAAAGAGTCACTACTTAGAAGTCCACTTACTTAAAAACCAAATCCAAATTAGAAACAAACCATGAAATACTAAGAATCACTACCTATAATTCCACATTAGATGTCCCTATGGGGATTTGAAATTACATCTCTACAATTAGAGACCAATGCTTTAATCAATTAAGCTCAATCCCTTGGACTAGATCTCATGCTTTATTTTAGAGGAGAGTATAATATTGATAGTAAGGGCTTTTATGTTCCTCGTATATATATGAATCCATATATATGGTTACATAGCACAAAAGAAGACAAATGATAATAAATATTCTAAACCAACTTGTTTATTTGATTGTGATTCAAATACTAGTACTTCTACTATTTATTTTTTATCTCTTCCTTATCACTTTAAAATATATATGGTCCTAGATAAAAAAAGAAATATAAAATGTAATACACAATAAAAAGGAACGTAGAATTTGTGATTTTTTTGTTCTTGATAAAATTGAATTAAAGGAAAGCAAAGGAAATAAAGGTATTATATATTTTCCCAACTATTATCAAATGAATTAAAGAACACAAAAATGATACAAAAAGGGAATACACTAAGGAGGTAATCTTTATGACCCCTCTCTTTCCTCTCCCATCATACTCCCCATGGACCTTATCATGGTGGATAATTATTTCTTACTCCTAGACATACTACTACTAGATATTCTTTCTTGAATCTTGTTGATCTCTTCTCATAATCTAGCAATCTCTAACATGATTTCATGTACTACTAAGATGGGTGCATACTCATAGTATCACCTAATCATGGGGAAATTGATATCTTTGTTATCCTTGTATAAATACCTCTATAGCCTATCATGCTCATATTAAAGATCATTTTAATCAATTATAACTCTTAAATAAGCTACACGATTCTAACTAACAAGATCAAAAAAGTGAGGAAAACTAACCAACATACATATACTCCCTCTCTATCTCATTTTTTCGTACCATATGAACACCCCTTATCAAATATTCTATACTAGATGAGATGAAACCTATCCACTCACTCACACTACCTACATATTGTACATGCTATGAATTTTAGAGATCTACCATACACATGTCAAACTAAAAAATTATATCAACTTGATTATCCAATATGATATATTTCATAGACATGGGTCATTAAGCCCCTAGTTATGTATCTCCTAGCTATCATAGGGGTGCCACCTCTAATTGTGGATTTATCTCCCTCATCTCTCTTACCTCCTCCCCACTATCACTTGTGACCTCTTGTGGCTTCCTATATCCAAGGAGGCACCTTTTATGTCACTTACCCTCTATCATCCAATATATATAATGGTGTCAAATGGGCATCTCCCACCTTTAAGTTCATAGGTTCATAACTCATGCATTATGAATATCTCTACAACCTCATCTTCATTATCATCATTAGTACATACTTGTGTAGAAAATGTGGGTATTTCCATCTCACTTAGTAAAAGGTGATTTGTGGTGCATATTATATAATAGGAACTTAGGGGCTCTATTTTTTGAAGCCTAAATAATTGAACTATAATTTTATAATTAAAATCTATATAATACTATGTCATACCTTGTAAGAAAACCTTTATGATTGCTTAATCCAACCCAATTAATTTTTATCACATCCCTCAATAAGGTTTCCATGTGATAATGTCTCCAAAAAATTATCAAATGACCTCCACCACTCCCCTAATGTTCCTTCCCTCAGACCATCTAATTAAACTACTAGTATCCTAGAAAAAGGTGTGGCATATCATCTCTAATATCCTCAAGCAGGTAAATTATTTTAGTAATGGTGATATGCTCAAAAGATCAACATTATAGGAGTGCAGTTAGTAAATTTCCCCTTCAACCCTCCATAGTAAACCTATTTATATCATTATATAAATGGGTGGGCATGTATCTACCCTATAAGTACAATTTCATGCTCCTCCATATCACTATCCATATGTATCAAACTATAAGAAAGGGATGAGATCTTTATATAAGCAACTAGTAACACTACTAAAATGATTAGAATCCACTTGCACACTCACAATGTATTATAAACAATGATATCCCCTAATGGTACTCTGTATATTGACTTATGCCTACACAATAAACACATCTTTGTCTACATGCTACATAGTTTATGTTTCATACAAAACCTAAATACCCCATACCTTTAATCTCAATATTTTCAATACATACATGACCTTTAAGATAATCATCGTCTCACTAGGTGATAGATTAAATGTTCAATTATCTAAGTCCTAACTCTCAACTAATATAGTCAACATTTGATGATCACAGGTAAATGATTGAAACTCCTACATATACTAGAGGCTTCTCTCTCTAAAAATGTCATATCATCATCGATCATGGATTCCAACACTCATAAGGTCTCTGGATATGTGACCTCTTGGGTGCATGGTTCTCATCTTCCAACAAAAAATCTGAATTTTGAGCACCAATCCTTTGTCATAATCAATAATAAAACATACACATCAAAATGAATGAAGAAAATTTTGATAATGTGAACTATAAGACCAAAATCATAAAAATGAAATAAAATATACAAAATTAGAGTCAAAATTACATTACAAAATATCTTAAGTTATTTTCATGTTATTTTTAAGATATTTTCTAAAATTAAAAAAAAATATTAAAATTGATAAGTAAAACATGAAATCAACTATGGTACCTTGAATGCAACGATGTATGAGTGTATTTATCCATGTAGTTGGCCATAATTCCTTATTGGCATAAAATGATAGCTCTCCTCTATTGATCTTGCAAGGGTGAATGCGAAAAGTAATTCCCTTTTTACTCCTTGCTCTTCTATTGTAGAGGGATATTCCTTTTTAGCACATGCCCTTTTCCAAAATTTCTCCCTAATCACTTGTAAATGATACTAAATATTTTTTATGATGATATATTGTATTTTCTATGAAACTTGATTATTTATATATTTTACAATATTTTCATGAAGATACTTTTTACATTGATTACTTTATGGTATAGTACACATATAATGATGGTTCATTACAAGATTATTTATGGATGACGAATCAATAGACCTAATGGAATTTATATTTCATGGGTCTTTCATGATGATATCACTTAAATTGGGCCTTATCTAGTATTATACAAATTTTAGGGTCACATATCACTATATTCCTATGTAGCTTTTGGGATTTCTTTTACAAGTATATATATGGCTTGGTACCTTCTTTGTTTTTTAGTTTTCATGTATAATTCAAATATATATGGATATATGGTTTAAATAATATTTATTTTTTTATTTAGGTGGTATTTAATTTTAGGGTGCAACATTAATTGATTTGTAATTTTGAGGATGAAAATTTAGTTGGTCATTAGCTACACTACATATATTTTACAAGTCCTTTCTTTTATTCATGTTTTCTATATGCCATTTTTTTCTCACTTAATTTCTTCCTTTCCATATCCTTTCCCTAGGTGATATTATTTATAGATATAATAGGTGTTGTTATGGTTACATGTTACATGATATGGTTTTATGTCTATGCTTAATATATATATATATATATATATGGCCACTATATATATATCACTTCGGCCACTATTTCTTGTATCTTTTCCCCATCAATGGTGGCAACATTAGGGTACCTTATTTTCCTTTCTTAAATGTACTTTTATCATTATATATTTCTATTTTATCCTATTCTTGTCACATGACAATATTCATGACATTGTTACATGATTATTGAGTCTACATGATCATATCTTTTATATATTACTTGTTCTCATTTCCTCAAATTTTGTGCATCATTTAGATACAACCAATTAAATGAAGGTATATCATATCACTAATGTTCTTTCATGGATATGAATATAATATCTATTCAATTGTCCTACCTTGAATCACTCTCTTTACATTATTGTGTCTCCTTCACATCCCTATATCAATATATTTTGGTGATGATGGCTCCTTTTTATCTCTAGATTAGTCTCTTTTTATTATTATGGCTCCTTCATATAACTATGTCACTCCCTTTTAGGTTCCTTCACAACCCAAAATCACTCCTTTTGTTATGATGGATCCTTCATAACCCTAAATCATTCTCTTTTGGTTATGATGCCTCCTTTGTATCCCTACACTATTTTATTTTTAGTTGAAATAGTCTGATTATGACCCTACACTTGCCTTTTTATTAGATTTAGCTATGGAGATATCCACCCAAGGTCAAGAGAGCTAAAAGAAAGAACAAAATATTAGCAGACCAATATGATAGAATAATTATATTATATTCAAGAATGTAATATGTAAAAGAGATTAATTATAAGTGCAAAGAATCATATGCTTAAATAGATCAAGACAAAGCATGATTTATGAAAACTAACTAAAGATAGAATTGGATCAAATTAAATCTTGACATACATGATAGGTGGAGATAACTATATGAACCTAGGTATAATACTTTAGATAAGTGTCAATCAAGTGCATAAGACATGGGTATGTGATTAATTGGCATAATTACCTAAGTAAGCTTATCCTAACTAGGTACATGTAATGGAATATAATAATAAACTAAATGTAAGAACAATAAAATGCACCAAAACCCCTGACACAAGTGAAAATTAGAGAGAAATTGATAAAGGAGTCTCAACAATGTGTATTTGTGTTAGGTGCCCCTATACAAAGGTGGAGAATGAGAAAATTTGTAGGAAAAGCTCTCCCAAGATGTGAGAAGGGTTAGTGACCCACCTCAAAAGAGATAATAAAGATAAAACCCCATGCAAGGAAAAAATTCCTCCAAGAAGAGAGACCATGCAATACCCCCTCAAGTAACCTCTTGTACCAATGGAACATGTTCCAAGATCATCAAACAATGGTCCTCCCTTTAGGAAGAAAAAGGCCAAATATGTACACATGATGTCTTCCCATTCTGAAAAGGAATGTGAGGGAAGAAAGCTCAAAATATATGTCTCTAGGATCTACTTAAGTGTTTCCATGTTGATTCCAAAAGGTAACACAATCAAATCAAGAGTGTCAATCCTAATTGAAGAATGTAGAAAACCATAATCTAGTGGAAATAGATTTATAAAAAGATCCAAAGTTGAAGATGGGAGACGATAATTGTAATGGAACTTTCATCAAAAACAATATCAATTTCCTCAATGGTTTCCTACAAGTCTACAAGATGGAATTCACAAAACAAACCCAAATTTTCTATCAAGTACTCATCCCAAGGAGTTTTCTTTAGAATATTATTCATGTCTTACTCCACTACATCACTAGAAGTTGCATCAAAAGAAATATTGTATTTTATGGGAGTGGGAGATGATAGAGATAATATCTCAATGCATTGCATTTGACTACACTACTCATCCATAGATTATGTGTCCACACAATATGTCTAAGTATGAACACTAAATATATCTATTGATGCTAGAGTAGAAGAATCTAGAAAAATTGTGTGACAATCTTGTAGAAATTGCTTCAGTTCATCGATTTGCTTAAAAAAAATCATGATTTTTCTTCCCAAAATAACAAAATTTGACCTTTCATAATTTGGAATGATTACTTACAATACTCACTTGGAAAGTAGAGAGAGTGAAAGACATGATTACTCTCGTCCATGATTACTCAAACATGAAACTATAAAAATTAAAAAAATCACCCCTCAAAACCACACAAGCATGAGACCTCCCTAAAATAAAATTTACAAAAATAATATAAATTTCTGCATAACCCTCATGAGAGAAAAATATACAAAATATACTCAAAATCCATAATGTAAAAGAATGAAAATATACCACAAGATAACACTAGATGTATTCTACTAAAACCATCTCAAGGTAAAAACCAAGCCTCCAAAAACACTCACTCACTCAATATATTATCTCAAGAATAGGAGTACAATATACTTCCAAAGTCTCCATACAAGGCCCCTAGTTGCATCCCTCCATGTGAACAAGAAAATGAGAATCATGTAGCCACACTTCCCAATCCATATTTCTATATATGAAACCTACAATAGATGATCAATCCAACCTTAGCCAATAAGTCAAAGGTTACACAAGCCAACCTCAACAACTACTTATGTGCTTTCTTTTATAGAAACAAGCTTGTACACAAAACCACCTAGTGGTATTACATAAATTGTATGCCTTTAAAGAATTAGGTTACAAAACCATGACCCCCAAATTGAATAATTGGTACTAAAATTTCCCAATATTATATATTTTTCTAATGTGACACCCACATTAAATATGTGTATATCAATTTTACAAACAACATACAAGTGGCTCCAAGAATGTCTAACCCACGTAGTATCCACATCTCTAAGATGCACCACAACAAAAGATTTATTTAATATTATTAGCATTATTAATCTTATTATGCAAGGTGTACATCACACCTTTCCCAACACTCCCAATAAATTATAATAATGGCACTTTATACTTAGTGTGATTGTAGATTCCACTTGCTAAATCAATGAAGTGGTCCTAATTTCAATACATTAAAAATTTCAAATTAGGCCACAAAGATTAAAAGTACAATTTTGATACATAATAGAATATATCAAACTACACCAATGAGAAAATGGATGACATCACACAAATATGTCGTGCTAGCACAACATATAATATTTTAAGGTCTTAAAAGAAAAATTCTATAACACCAAAAAATTTCAATACCACTCATTATTTTTCCCAAACTACTTGATGATGTCATAACCACTCAATTTTGAATTAAAACCACCATGTCATGGGTGGGAAACTTTTTTCTAGGTATAGGGTGGTTTTTGGAAATGAAGGAAAGTTTTTAAGAGAATATTCCTTGAATATATTGTTATTGTGATGATGGATCTGCATTGTGTCACTATTATGGATGGGTTGCAAACTACTTGTGTTCTACTACCAACTAGAGTGGAGGAGGGAGAACAAAGGAAAAAAAAATGATTTGGATGCATAACCTCCCAAATTCAAACCTTACATATTTCCAATTTGGATGCATCAAAAGGAAAAATTGTCTTTCTCAAATATCTTGAACTCAATGGTGAGCTCAAATTTTCTTGAAGAATCGCCCAAAGCAACTTGAAAAATAAAGCCACAAATAGAAAACCTCCCAAATTTTAGTATTTCTATCTAGTTTTATTTTATTTTATAGGTCATCAGTCAATGCAAGAGAAGATTATATTCAAATTTTCTAGACAAACCATGATCTCTAATCCTATATATTTTAAATACTATCCCTAGGAGCTTTCCCACTTTGATACAATGGTGGATTTGGCTATGGAGATAGACACCCAAGATCAAGAGAGACAAAAGCAAGCACAAAATATTAGAAGACCAATATGATAGAATAATTATACTATATTCAAGGATGCAATATGCAAAATAGATTGATTACAAAGTACAAAGAAGTATATGCTTATATAGAGCAAGGTAATGTATGAATGGTGGAAACTAAATACAAGAAAAATATAATTCACCAACATGTTTAAGTTGTCGTTGACATTGCTAAGTAGTTGTTCATGTCCATTTAATATTGTTATAGCTTTGAGGGTGGAGCTAATATTACACAAAGGACAAGTAGATCATTATCCATATACATCATATGCTTTTTTATGCACTTTCCATTTACTTTCATGTTGGTTTCTTGTTTACTTTGACATGAGAAATTCATGGTAGTTCACATGCAAGTCAAAGTGAGGGAAAAATGTAAGGGTGGAAAATGCATCCTTGGCACTTTTATCCACTCTTTTTGGACTCACTTTGACTTTTGTCTCTTTTACAATAGGTTAGTGTGTAAATAGTGTATTTTTTGCAAAAATTGGCATTTGACCCTAACGTAAGTTCAACCTAATTCACCATCCCCTAAGGATCTGGATATGATCATTACATTTCCTATATCGCCTATACTAAGTCAATCCCGCACCTATAGAATCTACCCTAGACTTAGTTCAAAATTGCACATGTGTATTGACACCTAAATTCTAAATCCAAAAACCAATCACATGCCTAAGCCAACTCACCTTCAACTAGCCATTATGTGTTCAATCAAGCATGAAATATTCATATTTGTATGCTAAAGTGTTGGATAGAAGTCCACAAAGTCCTAGTTCATTTTAAAGGGGTTATGGGATAACATTGTCATTCACTCATCATTCAACCACTAAAGGAGCATTGATTGTATCAACTTCTACAAAATCATAAGGACAAATTTAGGCATTTGCATTTTTTCTTTACATGTCTTTCAACTCATTCCAAATCATTAGATCAATCAAGGGGCTTGATTGAGGCATAAGTTGGGAACCTAGTTGAATTCTTCTTACATAGTTTAACAAGTCCTAATGATGCATCTAAGCAACACCATTTTTAGATATTAAAGCCAAATAGGATTCTAAAGACTCAATGTGCAAAGTTCAAGGCCATGGAGCAATGTCAATACTACAAAAAGAGATCCAAAGTTACAAGTGTGGAAGTCAAAACCACGAATACAAGATTGAACCAAAACAAAACAAAAATCAATTTCAAATGTGTCAAATCTTGATAGTCATAAAGACCCGAATGGGTGGCGTAGTTGGTTAAGGGCTTTGGGTTCGTCCCATGTGGGTCCCGAGATCAATTCTCTCCCCCAGATGATAAATGGTTAAGGTTGTGTTGGGTGCGGTCTTAGCCCCCAGAAGACTAGTCTTGCCTCAGCTTGCCTCCTCCTCCCCCAAAATCTGATAATAAAGTAAGACTAGGACAAGGATGATTGAGTTTGTTGAACTGAGTTGCAAATCAACACGCTTGTCACATGATCAAGGATACCTTTGAGTTATAAAAATAAAATAAAAAAATCTCATAATACAAATCAAAATTAAAACCACACACCCTCACAACAAATCAACCACCTATCACAACTAAATCTAAATCTACCTATCCCTTTTTATGAGTTCAACATTTATTTATTTCAAAACTCAACTACTACATCAAATTCAGTTGTATCTTGACTGATTTAATCAATTATTTAACCTAGATATATCATAAAAGAATTATTTTATTTCTTTAACTTTTACAAGGTCCCATCTTGGTTAGACAATTGATGGACAAGGGAACAATCTTGTCGGACTTTGTATCTTTGAAATTTACAAGCATCTCTGTGCAAGGAGCATCTTTTCTTTTTCTGTTCATACAGTCCATGCCTGATGATTTCTTTCTTGCCCACGGCTACTTTTTTCAAATGATTTTATTCCAACTTTTCTCACAGCACTCCAACGATTTTATTCTGAGAACCTGCCCAATCTATCTTTCTCGAATAACCTCCTCCCATGCTTTTTAGTCAACAATAACAAAGGAGGATTCTTCTCACCCATCTGGAATTCATGTGAGAAAATGTGTCTTGTTTCATCCATTGGGCGTGACAGTTTTGGCTTTTTCATACTTTACGGTATCTATACAGATAACATGATTCTTTGGCTTCTCTTCCCTCACTTGGGGTGGCACTGTAGTTTTATCTGAGGAGCTTAAACTGGTTGTTTAAGTGGGGACCGGGATTCCCTGTAAATACTATGTACGTTCTGATCAACCTGCTTCTGGGTTTGAGTAAATTATTTTATATTCTCTTTTTATCAATCAATGTCTGGTCAAATCACTGTACTTTTGTGGGCATATTCTTGGCCTGCATTCTAAAGTTTTCATAATTTTTCTGCCTCTGATTTCCTACCACAACCGATTTTCTTGACCCAGATGGCAGTACCTCACTTTATTCTTCAAGATTTGCATGATTCTCTGTATTTTTTCTTATGAGTATCTATTGTAATGATCTTCAAGAGTATGATGATATCATGAAGGAAAATGCCATGGCATCTTTCTATAGTGGGATATGTATCTTTCCATTTATTTTATTGTCAACATTGACATAGCAGGGATTGAGTGCTTGTCAGCTAGAGGTTGACAATTTCAGTTTTGTATCTGTGGGTCTCTCATTTCAATTGGACTTTATCAAGAAGATGTAGGTTTATAGTGGCTGCTAATTGGAATTAGAAATCTAGTATACGGAATACTAAAGTTGAATTGACCTTAGTGGAGATGATGAAGGATTGTAACCAATTTCTTGTATATCAAAGAAATAAAAGAATAGAGTGGAACAATCATGCATAAGTTGGTTTTTTATTTGTTAATAATGAGAATTAATGTTTTTTTTTTAGATAAAAGGCAAAAAGCTTGACATATTATTAATAATATAAAAGTTCTAAATTACATGGATATAGCATTGAAGTTTAGAAAATAAAGTTGGTTTGAGGCCAAAACAAAACAAAATGCCCCATAAACTAGATATCCTATACATGGAAGTCAAAACAGAACAAAAGCCTTAGATAACCTATAATGAGAATTAATGTCGATAATAGATTGTTTATATTTAGGTAGATAATCCTTAGATAATTAATGAAAGATTTTATATTGGCTTTCTAATTACATCTATTTAATTTTTATTAGTTGGATATGAGGATTTTTAAATTCTAGAAGTAATTTTAAGTACATTTTTAGTTGGAGAGGAAAGGTTGAAAAAGTTGTCCTTACAATGAGTATTTCACGCACTCTAATTTTAAAGAACATACAATTCTAACATTTGTTTGGGGAACAAGGAAACCTTATGTTTTATACAATGTCACTAGACTATAAATCTAAATATTCCATTTGTATCAAAAATGTCAAAGTAGTGGAGAAGATTAATATAATTAGTGATGATTAATAGAGGCCATGGAGATTGAAAGGTATACTCTAAAATTGAAAGGAGACAATGGTTTAGGTTTGAGTCATTCTTATCAAGATTATTTGCAGTGAACAAATTGGGCCCTAACTTGAGACAAGCACTTAATATTTTAGAAATGGTGAGATACTAAATTAAATACAATTTGTATTCATTATATTTTTCATCCAATGTGAACCTAAGAAAGTCATATTCTTCACTCAAATTATCATTTATAAAAAAATATTTATAATATTAATTAGTCCCCAATGCAACATCCAAGCTCACAAGCACACATTGTTTAGGTGGTGTGATGTCAATAAGACCATAGTGGTAATAGAGATTGATACATGGCATACCAAAGACTATCATGTAAGTGATAGAGAGGAGAAGGTAATGGCACATCCTAAATGTGACTCTTAAAACATGATAGGCATGCAAGCACAAAAAAACATAGGGAAGGAATAATGAATAATGTCCCCCAATGTGGTGATATGGCTATTAGAACATGGTTAGGTGTGTGAGCACAAAGGTATAAAATGTGGTTGTGAAATCACACATCAAAGTGATAGCCCTCACAATAATGTGATGAGGTACAAATAGTGTAACATTTGGGCATAAGCAGGATCATGAGTGATGCATGTAGCCACCCCTAAAATGAGGTAAAGATACCCCTTAGTGGCTAGATAGACATCATGTAGTACAATCACAAATAGATAATCAAGGAAATGGATAAGTACATTCAAAATATGAGTAAGATGTGATTATGAAAGTCCTTGTAAGGATTATTTCTCCTAATATGGGAAATATAATAAGATAGCTCTAGAGGCATAATAAGAAAGTGTAATCTCATGTTAGGATAAGATTCAAAAATGAAATTCAAGCATAAGGCAAAGACAATGTGACAAGGGAATAGGATAAGGCTAATAGGCATCAAGATAAGCATCATGATCGAAGTAAGGACCATAAGCATGTGATGTAACAAGATCATAGTACAATGCAACATGATAAGCATAAAATGTGACATCTAATAAGGATCGTAATCATGAGATGTGAATATAATGAGTGTCATAAATATGGCATCACAAGATGTAAATATGAGAAGCATTAGAATTTATAAGGATAATCATGGTACAAAAATAATATAATAGTCATGGAGGATAAAGATTACAAGGATATCATAAATCACATGTGTCATCATCAAATCGTGTACCATATGCACATAACAGAGAATATGTGAGAAGCCAAGGTGGTAAATATAGAATGTAAGATGGTATAGGAGTCAAGCAAGGCATGTAAGAAAGCATATAGAACTAATGTAAGAAATATGTCCCATATGTGCGGAAAAAATAATAAACCATGGAAGATGAAATGAGAATAGGAATTGTAACAAAAATGGTGTAATCAAAGGGGCCAAAATGTAAGGACGTGCAAGTTAAATAGATTAATAAGAAAGGGGAATCAAAACATACATGGCCTAAGAAATAAAATGGTCGAGTAAAAATGCTACAAAACACAAGGATCACTAGTATAATTTGGAAAATAAATGACTACATGACTAAAAAATTTAGTCACGACAACTAAAAATGATTAAATTCTAGTCATTTTTTGCAACACAACTATAAATGACTGATTTGATCAGCGTAAGTGACTAATTTGATCATCGGGTGGAAATAAAGTGGAAAGTAATAAAAAAGAAAGTGAAAGACTAAGTTTTTTTTTGGGCGCCAAACAATGAAAAAGAGAATTTTGACTAAGTTTTTTTTGGGCACCAAACAATGAAAAAGAGAATTTTCATTCCTTGTGTCTATTAAGCCATGTAACAAGAGGAAGGTTAGGGGTTTTTTAGTTTGTTGGTTGGAAGAAGTCAAATATTTTTTGAGGGCATGCCGTAGAACCAATAGTTGGTTGCACCAGCACCTATCCACATTGTTGAGAAGATTTGGGATAAAGGCATGTTGAGTTTGATCTGAAGAAACATTTCTTTGTTGGCTTTGAATTCATCCACACTGTAGAGATTCACAAGGGTTTGAAGACACGTTGCATGCATGAGGAGATTATCCAAGGTTTTGAGGAAAAATCATGCCCATGTTGAGTAATATTTGAGGTTTTCTTGGAAGACTTCATCCTCACATATTTCTAGGTATACTCTATGTCGTTAGGGTTTTTAGTTTTATTTGAAGTTTTAAGGAAGATCTTTCTTGTCTCCTCATGAAGGTTTTATCCCTGTCATAAGCCCAAAATAGGAATTCAAAGCTCTTATTAGGAAAAAAAACCACCTTCATAGGTGATACTTTCATATCACAATGCAGATCTTTTGAGAAGATCACAAGCCATGATATGTTTAAGACATGACAGTAGTCTCATTGTTGAAGTGTCAATGGGTTTTACTGGTAATGAGGAGTTTTTTGGGTTATGAATGGCAATATGTATGTCTTTGTAAGGAAATTTATAATGATGAATAAATGGCAATATGTATGTTTTACTAGCTTGATATCACCAATGTTGACCACCATTAAAATTCAGCCACGACCTATGGGTGAGAACCACTTCTTTGGCCAATAGGTTTTCGTCCTTGACCATTTACAAACTAGTAGTGGTTTTATCCTCTAGTTACTAATAATCTACAAGATTTTTTCATCAAATCTATTCATTTGAAAATAAATGCTCAAGACCAATCTCATTAGGGTTTGATGTGGGTGTTCAAAAGTAACCTACCATTGCATGTTTTCTTTATCTAAATTATCATGACTATAGATTCTCCTTCTTTTTATCCATCATTCTCTATCTAAATAAACAAGTGTTTTAGATCTCCCTTATCACCCATTGTCATGTGGCTATAACTGTCCCATGATCCTTCATGATTGATCTTTCATGACTATCATTCATATCTGAAGATGGAAATTTAAAATTCTTCAAGATAATTGTGCTTTGTCCTTTCATGTCTTATAAATATTGATAACCATGACTATCATATTTAAATGAGGTCAATCTCAATGCAATTACTTGATATCCACTTATGCTAGCTTCAACTATGACTAAGGTCATATTTACTGTCATGTATGAGCTAACTATCCTCATAAAATTTTGACACTATCCATTGGTTATAGTAACTATCCCTACTTCTTGATTTTCCCTTGGCTTCATGGTACTTGTCCTATTTATTATAGTCATAGAGAGTATATTTTGCATATGGATTGCCCTTATATCCATTGACAACAACTATCATTTTTTGTCTTATAACCATCTTTTATTATTTTCAATCTACCTTTTTATAAATATTTATACACAAATCATTTCCCTTTGTTAATAGGTCTACCACTATTGAATGCTCAAGGAGACCTTCATGGTGAAATCCTTTGCCATTTGTAACATGACTATATTTAATAGAGCACTATCCTCTTCAAAAATCTGCTTTCATGTCTTCATGAACCTCTCATAATCCAAGGTATAGCTAAGAGTTGTCCATGTAGCTTGCACTCTACACTGTCATGGTGATGAATCATATGCAATCTTCTTGTCCTCATTCATCACTGGACTTGTTCTAAGTATTCATTGTCTTTTGGCATAAAAAAAACTTATCATTTCTATATGATTACTGCCCTTGCACAGTCCTTTTCAGTAACATTCATAAGGTTTAGAAAATATTGATCACTCTCTAGAATAGCCCATTAAACATGGGTTGTGCTTCAATGCACTACATAATTGATATAAAACAACCACTCTACATATCAACTAGAGTTATAGGCTCTTTATTGTAGCAAGAGGTAATCACTCTTGGAACATGCTATCATTACATTGTAACTTGTTAAACCTGAGTAAACCTGAATGCACTCAATGATGATTGACACCTAATTGTGATTATAGTGATTAATTTGTACATGAATTGTGCTCATATGAGTGCCTCTGGATTTCCATCACAACATAGCCACATTAAACTTGGGTCACACAGGAATGCATCCTATATTTGTTATAACACAATTGTGCCACATGACCAATAGAGTTATGGATCACATAATTATAGTCATAAGAATTTGTTCCTTGGTTGTGCTCTTATGGTGATTACATTACCATTACAACATAACCCTTTGGACTTATATTGCTCAGATCCTTACATTTCTTATTTTCTCTTTGGATGGATGGAAATTCAATGGCACGGATTTGTATGCAAGTCATGCTCATATAGGTTCCTTCATCACCATTACATAATAGTACATTGGAATTTCCTTTCTTGAACCTTTACTTCATTTTTTATTGTTAGGGTTTCTTAGTGATTATTCCATTTCCACATGGCATATTGTTAAAAGAAACCAAGAAAAAAATCATTTTGTTTTTATGATGCAATGACAGGGAGGTCATTGACATAATCAACACAATTTGAGTTCTTTCAATCACCTTTGAAAACTTCAAAACCCTCTCTAGGGTTAACTTCCTTGCAACCAACCTACTTGCCTAGTAGGTAACCAAACCTTGTTTTTAGGTCTTATCTCTCAATCACCCTGTAAAATTCACCAACCATGCACCCTTTTGAGCACCCTTTATTCCCAACCAAAACATATCTTGAAAAAATTATGGGTCTCTTCAGACTAACCTCAAACTGAGTTTCAACGCTAAAAAGGGCTCCAATTTGCCCACTTTTACAAAGGAACTCTTCTTCAATATTGCTGCCTACTCAAAATACCACTTGAAAATCTTCAAACTACCTCCAAATCACTAGATTCTCCAACCTTTGAGTCAAAACTCGCTCTCCATGACCCTCTTTCAGGAAACCCTCATCTTTCACCAAATAAGCAAGGGTTTATTGAAAAACCCATCCCCAGGCCTCATACAACCTAAAAACCTTTTCAATAAGTCTTATTTCACCCTGAAAAAACTTAATTCACCTTCAAATTATGCTGCCCCCAAAGATCTCACACACTTCCTTCTTAAAACCACTCAAATTCACCCCTTTTCACACTTTGTTCCACTAGGGCTTCATGCTTGGACATAAAAAATACCGCTCTTGCCATTTAAAACCTTCCAAAACATCAAGATACACCACACTTCATTGAAACAAATAGGTTCTAACCTTCTTCAATTCAAATTCTTCAATATGTCTTCCTTAGCTATGCCTTTTAGGCCTAAATTCATGCTTTTTCAAAGGGGCAGCGTGGAGAACTCCACCAAATGACCTCTCCAAAATAAAACACTTATTAATACACCTAAATATACCCTAACTTGGCCCATTCCACCAAAATACAACTTGTACAGTAGGTGGAATGGCCTTTTAACACATTCTAGCCTTCAAACCCTTGAAACCCCTGTTATCAGACCACTTCCAATAATCTGCCTATCAAATGCTTGAATCTAAAAAAAAATCCGTCAAACAAACTTTAGAATGAAGTTAACTCCTATATATAATAGTTCAAATTCATATTAGACAGATACCACCATGTACGAAACTATACAGACCAAAAGAGCAACAAAACTTTTAGGAAATTACAGAATTTTAAGAACTTTCAATGTCTTTATTCAATCAAACTTCATCAACAAGCTCTCACCGAGTTCCCACAAAATTTTTAAGGACTTATCCCTCAAAACCAATCGAATCAACCTCCTCAACTACCTTTCCAACCAACTTGACCATTGGCATTCCCTCTAATTTTCAATTTTTGCACTTTTACAATATTTCTCATGACAACTTTTTTCTACATTAGCAATATTACATTATGACACCTAAATTGACTCAAAACTAAGACAAAAATTACATGATGGCCTAAAATGGCCTTATTTGACATTATCACGACTAAAACCATTGAACTAAACCTAATTCACCAAATGGAGGAACAATGTGCTCTGCACCATTTTAGTTAACTCTTGCTAACATACTTTTGGAATAAATGTTTGACTGCATTACTTTGAGCATGAAGAATTTTGTTTTCTACTTATAATGCATTCATTGAAAGCTATAGTAGAAAGATTCTTATGCTGAAACCCATCTTGTAAACTTGCTTTAAGCTACATTTAGGAGGCTTCATGGATTTTTTGAGATTTATACAATTTTTGTTTTGATAGTAAATGACATCGGATTCTTTCTGAAATTGAAATGATTTATTAATTATGGTTTTATGATGATTAAATGTTTTATTTAGAAGGGGTTAATATGTGGAATTTTTATGTGTAGGAAGACTAGATTGTGATGCAAAATTTGGGTATGAACGATTCAGGAAAACTTGGATTACTATCAGTGACATAACCAGGTTGGAGAGTACCTTGAGCCAGTTTGAAACACTTCTAGGTGTTTTCGCTGAGAAGCAAAACCTAAGTATAGGAATACAAACATCAATGGATAGAGAAAATGATAAATTTGTTGGTCCAATTTCAAATCCAATTTGAGGTTGTGAATATCAGATAGAGGAAGTTCCTATTTTCTAAAGATAAAATCATAAATCTGCTAGTCCAATTTCACATCCAATTTGAGGTTGTGAATATCGGATAGAGGAAGTTCCTACATTCTAAAGATAAAATCATGTAAATCTACTAGTCCAATTGGAGATCCAATTTGAGGTCGTGAAGCTTTGATAGAGAAAGTTCCTACATTCTCAAGACAAAATCATAAATCTGTGTGGTCCAATTTGAGGTCCAATTGTAAGGATTTTTTCTTTTTAATTATACTTTCTAACATTTGGATTGATACAAATTGTTACTTTAGAATTATGGTATTGCTTTTATTCTAATGTTTTCAACCCTCATTTTAGGGAAGAGATCCAAAGATGGTTCCTTCAGATGGAGACTACACTTTTTTGCTATAGGTTTCATCTAGAAACACCAGAAGCTTAGGTATTGTCATACTCAAAGCATATTTTATGCTGATATGGATATGTTCTAATCTATAGTTAATTGTTGTGGCATAACAAATAGGCTAAATAGTTGTTCATAAACCATTGTTTCTAATTCAAAATTTCTCTACCTTATTCTAGGAGAAAATCATAGGGGGAGTCTATATATAAGACAACATTGTTTCAAATTCAAAATTGTTGGTTCTTTCACAATTGTTTGCTTCATTTATTTGATCCAAGACAACCTGTTGTATAGAAGATTATCTCAAAATCATAGTAAAATCTTTTATTTCGGGAAGACTGTTCAGAATCTTCCCATCATAACAATGAACAAAAGCATCAGTCATTAACTTGAACTTTGCAAGATTTTCATCAAATTCTACTTTTCCCTCTCTTTTCCATTTTGAATTTTATTCCCAATTTCATCCATGTAGAACTTCCTTAGCCTATAGATCCTACTGTTAGCCATAACTTTACCACGTGTCGAGGATAGCTTTGATTTTTTACCCAAGCAATAATTGAAAAAATTTGGCCTTACCAAATACAATATGTCGAAAAGCTCTTTGAGGTTATTCTGGAAAAGAGTTCCTAAGAGTATAATGCACAGTTTTGAATTAACCTTTTTGCATGAACTCCATATCTTTGATCGGCTATTTCGAGCTTGATGACCTTCATCAAGAATGAGCAGACCTGGTCTCTCTAAAATTATTTTTCCAATATGCTTAGCCTCTTTAGGAAGGCTCACATTTATCTCACAAGTTAGGTATACAAAAATATTGTAACCAATAACAAGCACACTTTTTCTTCTATGCCACCCACTTGTGAGACAAATGTGAGCCTTCATGAAGAGGCTAAGCATATTGGAAAACTACTTTTAGAGAGCATAGGTTTTCTCATTCTTGATGAAGGTTATCAAGCTTGAAATAGCCAATCAAAGATATGGAATTCATGCAAAAAGGTTAATTCAAAACTACACATTATACTCTCATGAACTCTTTTCCAAAATAACTTCAAAGAGCTTTTCAACACATTTTATCTAGTAAGGCCAAATTTTTTCAATTGTTGCTTGGGTAAAAACTTGAAGCTATCCTCGACACCTGGTAAAGTTATGGCTAACAATAGGATCTACAAGTTGAGGAAATTCTTCACGGATGAATTGGGAATAAAATTCAAAATGGAAAAGAGAGTGGAAAAGTAGAATTTGATGAAACTCTTGCAAAGTTAGGTTAATGACTAATGATTTTTTTCATTGTTATGATGGGAATATTTTGAACAGTCTTCCTAAAATAAAGGATTTTATTGTGATTTTGAGAGCATCTTCTATACAGCAAGTTGTATTAGATCAAATAAATGAAGCAAAAAATTGTGAAAGAGCCAACAATTTTGAATTTGAAACAATGGTGTCTTATGTATAGACTCCCCCTATGATTTTCTCCTAGAATAAGGTATAGCAATTTTGAATTTGAAACAATGGTATATGAACAACTATTTAGCCTATCTATTATGCTACAACAATTAACTACAGGTTAGAACATATCCATATCAAAATAAAATAGCAGGTGCAATTCACCTCAAACTCTACTGTGGTAATTGCTTTGTAAGGAAGTTTGCACTCCATGAACATTCTCTATGCGCATTAGTATGTCAGATATTATCTTGATCTCCTTTGTGATCAAAAGAACAGTTCATTACATAACTCATGACCATTTTGCAGTGCTATGATCCAGTGCTCTTTTACTTCTTACTCACTGTGTTCTCAATCACCATGTGCAAATGACTTAGAGGATAGATCTTTGTCACCATTTGACAGTAACTTTCATTGTTTCTGGATTGTTTGTTATGATTCAATCACTGTTTGACAATGTTCTTCCTTTCTCAAACCTATAGGACAGGGGACAATTCACAGTTTGCAACTCTCTAACAATGATATTCCTTTCAGTGATATCAGTCGCCTAATTCAATGTGTTATCTTCTTCATTTCTCAATGCTAACAATGCCTACACAGTTTTTTCTCAGTCATAGTTACAGTACTCCTCCATTTGAAGATATTATGTTGCTTAGACAGTAATGTTTCAGTGAATTCATATTTTTTCTTGCAAACGTCTTGTTGAACTTGTCGAGTGTTTTTGTGCATAATATACAATCAAGATTCCTTTAAATGGAGCTCTTTTGCAGAGGCAATAAGATAACGACGTCAATAAACTAACAATGTTAGTGAGGGGTATGATAGTAGATACACTAAGAATGGAAGGTATAATGTTTTGACAGTAAAAGAATCATTTATCTACTCAAATCTTGACACATGTTTCCCCGGTACATAAGATAGCGTATAATGTACTCTATTCCACGATATCCACCTAATTCCATACCACCTAGAGAAGCAATGACTGAGAGTATATGTTCCCTATATTTTGCATCCCAAATGTTTCTTTCTAATGGTTTTCCACAATTAGGAAGAAGGTATGTCATGAAATGTTTTTCCCCACCCAAAACTAAGCCTTACAAAGAATGTTTGCACCTATGCAAAATACCATAAGTTGCTTCAAAATACACATTGGCATCTTTATGATTATATGCACATCTTTTTTGTCATAGTTTCAAAATACACATTTATGATAGTATTCACACAACAAGAACCTTGAAAGGTTGGAAACCTTGCTCTCATTCTTCCTAGGTCACTTCTCAAGAGCTCATATGACAATTTATGTGATATCCAACTTTGTGCAACACAAAATGCAAAACTAGCATTCAAGGAAGGTGCTTTCAATATTGTTATTGCTAACTAAGCACTCATGCTATCTCCTAGTTTTCTTCCAACTAACCAGTTATATGAGTGATTATTTCTCATTAAGGCACAAGCATATTTGGAAGTGGATTTTTATCAGATATTGTGTTGCAAGTTCCCCTTCAGATCACCAAATCCTTGACAAAAACTTATGTACAACCATTGCAACATTGTACAACTATTGTTAGGACTTCGCGGTGTTACAGGGAAAGCTCCCCACAACACCGCAAAGGCCCAATAATAGTCATGCGGTGTTGTAGTGGTTGTGCAGAAGGTTTTGTGAAGGCTTTGGTGATCCAAGGTGTAACTTACAACTACAATATCTGATAAAAAACCACTTCCAAATATGCTTTTGATGGATGTTCATATCCTCATCCAAAGCTCCAATTCACACATAGGCAGGAAAAACGCTTTCAAAGGTTGAGGAGTTGGGATTTACACCCACTAGTTGCATTTTCTTAAAATTTTCTAAGGACTTTTTAGAAAAACCCATTTTGAACGTATCCTTCAATCACGACATTCCATGTTATCAGATTTCTTTTAGGCATTTTTTGAAACAGTTCGCTTGCCTTGTCTATGCTTCCACATTTTTATGTATGTCTAGCAGGGCACTTGTAACTACAACATATGGAAAAAAAAAATCCTTGTTGTTATGCTCTGATGTTTGTCCCTTCATTATTACTGGATATCTGATGTAGTGCACATTATTATAGTGCAAGCCTATTTTTCAGATTGTTTCATTTAGCATCACCAATATTCTCCACAAGAACATTGTCCCTATTTAAAATGAAGGAAATGGTTCACATCTAGAAAAATTCTCTTGCAACAATCTTGGAGATGAATTTAGATGCAGTGTGAAAATAAGAACATACTCGAAGGTTCCTAACAACTCTAATAGTTGTACTAGGATTCATGTTTAACAAACCAAATGCAATTGCTAACTTTTCACTATGGTGGTAGATAAATGATTATTTTTTCTTCTATTCCACAACATTAAGTAAAAGTCTTGAATCTCGAAATACCATGCTGCCTTCATTTTCCAAGCCAATTTCTCCAATTTTGCATAGCTCTCCCATGTTTGTGGATGTGATTTGTCTCCAACAAATTTTTAATTGATTTATCTTTCTACTGTGTTTGGACTTACTTTTGTAAACTTGCAATATACAATGCACTTTTATTCTTTTTGAATTGAGACTAATAGTAATTGTGTTGGTTGTATTGAGGCACAACTTCATTCATGGCAGAAAAGGTAGACCCTATTGCTCATATTAGATGGCACATTGCATATAAAGGAGGAAAGATTCTAGTTGGGTTATTGTTGACTACATTGAAGGAGAGAGCTTCATATATGGGACACGATCAACACTCTCCTTGGATTCTACACATTACAGCTTGCTCCAGGAAGATTGCCCATGTTGTAGAACTTTTAAGAGATGAAAGGGGCATGTGCTCACATTGAAGGGCTCCAAGCATGTGTTTCCATCATTACAAATTTTTTTTGGAGAATTTTCTTTCTTGCAATCATTTTTGTGCAATATTGTAACTCATATTTTTAGTCTTGTGACTAAAAATAAAATTGCAATACTCTATTTCTAAGTTGTAACTAGAACACCTTTCTTTTATTAATAAATTTCACCGATTTTTCCTTCTCAATGGATGTCTTATTGTGTGCAATTGATGATTGATGTGTATTTTTGTGTTTTATGTTTAAATCCTCAAATATCAGTCAATTAAAATGACTAAATATACTACTAATTGACATCAATTAATAATTAATTTGACTAAATATACTACCAATTGATAGAAATAAATGAACAATGAATAAATATGACTAAATATATGACCTATGAAATAAAAATGACTAAATATACTACCAAATTGATCAAAATGATGATTAAAATTAATGACTAAGTACACTACCAATGGAAAGAAATCGGTGAATAAAAATGACTAAATAAGTGACCAGATTACAACAATCAATGACTAAATCAATGACTAAATATATCAGTGAATAAAAAATGACTAAATAAGTGACCAGATTACAACAATCAATAAATAAATCAACAAATAAATATACTACCAAATCGATCAATCAAAACAACCAATAAATGACTAAAAATGGTTTAGTCATCAATCTGGTCACATTATAAATGACTGGCAATAAACTACCAATGGTCACGTGACCATGTTTAATCATTTATAAGTAGTTTTTAGTAGTTTTTTCAATAGTTTATTGTCGTTTCTATACTATTGGATTAAGTGGCATGAACCACCACACATGTTCAAAGTCACTATGTCAATATGTACCACTAAATATGCATTTTGTGTCATCCACATGCAAACTAGGAACATTGAAACATAAACATAAATCCCAAGAAAATTAAGTAAAAAACATGTAATGTAGCGATTCAATATGTGGGGTTATCTAACCAATGACTATATCCTCATCATGTTTATTGAAGGTTGTTTCTCTAAATTGTGTCATGTATGACATAAATATAAGGTGTTTTATGGTGAACACTTAGCCTAATCTCTTGATGCTCGTGTTTTTCTTCCATATGGTCCACCTCATCAAATGATAGATTTGTGTGCTCATGAAGATGATTAATGTTTATCTTTTCTTTTTCTATAAGCTATTTGATTTTATATTGGAATGCAATGCCTCTATCCTTAGATTATCCTTGCACAAGTACTAAAATATTTAACCTTGTGTCTAGTTGAACAAGATAATGAGATTGTGTTGTAAAATTTATTATAATAGGTCATAGGCTTAGGAGGTACAATAGGTTATTGTAATGGAACATATTTTCCCATAACTAGTTTATGATGGAATGGAGCATGATTAAATTTCTAGGTTTAATATATCTATATAAGTCATGTGGATCACAAGTGAACAAGGATCAAAAGATAAGATCATGAGAAGGCGTCACTACTTCCATTCTTACCCTCATGGGCACTAGATTTAGAAAAATAGGTAATGAAATAATTTTCCAAGTTCATGAAAGAATTAAATAAAACAATATGAATCAAACTGTAGTAAAGATTTACCACTCAAATAGAGTCTAAATTCACTAAAATATAATATATCATCCTCTAAGTACTCATAATTAGCAAGAAATGATGATTTAACATGTAACAAATAATTTGTAGTACCATCATAATCATGATGTAATAACTCACCACTAAGGGTCATAATATTATCATCATGTAATATGTACTAATAGTTTGAACAATGGTGTGCAATTATTTCTCGTGAATGGAGTATTGTCGAACTATCCCTAAAAAATTGAGTGATAGAATATTGAATGGCTATGTTGAGTGAATATCACATCAAATGCACAACCATATGAACCAATATGAATCTCCAAGGGGTACATAGTGTTAATCATTATGAAAAAAAAATTTGTGTAAAGACCCCACTTGAGCTCTTCAAATGTATGTCTTGGGTTCCAGCCAATAGCACCCTTAACCATATTCTACCATACACTACCTTATTCAGATTTATATAAATAAGAACAAGAAGTGGATAGAATGTAGATTTTTTTACATTTAGAGTGTTCACCAATAGGTACTGTTACCAACTTTTTGCTACAACTCAATTGGTGGAGCTGACTAAATACTGTTATATTTGAAAGTGAAAATACAATTATTTTTGCATATGCTAAGTGTTGATTACATCTTGTTTATCGTTTATAAGTGACAGTTATGCATTGAGATGAGGAAACAGAGTTCAAGTATTTTTTATCATTTTACAATCAAATCAAGTACAGGATTGAGCATACAACAACAAAGCATTTTTGAATGCTTTCATTTATTTCATAAAGTAATTCATATTTACAGATTTTCATTTGATTGCGAGAATTCAAATGATAGTACAAATTTGCATGGAGATGCATTTTTCTTTTCAAAGTGAAAAGCATAAGATTGAAATCAAATATCCACACAAGTCATGGATGTGACTGTCACAGTGCATCATAAATAGCACACTACACTATGGAATATGCATAAAATGGAATCACATAAGCATAAACATAATCATCATTGCATGTTGGTCAATGGTTGACGTAGAATTGGTGCACCTTTTGTCTTCTTCAAGATCCGTTGACCTCGGGAAGGAAGAGAGGGATGTCAGAGGCTACAATTATGAATATACCTACATGAACCATCAATGATAATGTAGTATGCTACTAATCATGCACTGAAACAATCAAGAAAGTGCAAAAATAGAAGTTGAAAGAGATATATCAACATGATCATATATTGTTTTATGCTAACATCGTTTGTTTCTTTGTGCATGTATAGGGAAAATTATGAGGTTGATTATCATTTGAAGATCAAGCATGTGGAGAAAAACGGGCTCCCACAAGGGTAGAGCTCGGCATGCTGCCTCTTATTCATTACAAGTGGGCTGAGAAAGAGATTGCATCATCATATTCATCAAGAAAGGAAATGCAACTGAAAGAGTAAAAGAGAGTTCATTCGTTAAGCCATCAAACCAACGGTCCACTCATAACAAACAGAGGGTGCTTTCTGAAGGCTACAGGTGGACAGTTAATTTAATTGAGTTCAATTGATTTAACTAATTGCAAATCTCAACATTTTTTCCATAGTAGTCTTGTTTATCATATGCATGATATTATGCAGAGTTCAAAAGTGTTCATGTTCATGACAGTGATAGTGAACAGGCATACATAATGCCTCAATGAAGAGAATTGTTTCATATTTTCATTCCAAAAGAGAGCAAATGCATGAAGTAATTCATAAAAATGCATGAAGAGTGACAAAGAGAGAAATAGTGATATCATCTGATCAAATCATGGAAAGTACATGCATTCATCTTTTGGCCTCTGACTGAAGTAACATAAGTGAAACAAGGAGTCACAAGAGATGTAAAGGGAAAATAGGAAAGTTAAGCATAATAGAAATGGACAAGCATTCAACAGTTTTCAATAAACTAATTTTTGTGTGTTGGATGAAGAAATGGTTCCCAAGCACTAAGTTCTAAAGACTACAATATCCATGAAAGTTTCACATGTTTTGCATTTTTTGAAGGATTAGCTTGTTGTCCCAGGACAAATACAATAGGGATTTGAAGAATTATGTTGTTTAGTTATTTAAAGCTATAAATTTCCTCTTTCAAGTCATGTGGGAGTGTCATATACAGAACAGGAGTTTCAAAGCCAGGTTAGTGGTTTCCTTAATGGCATCAAGATTAGAACACAAAGAAAATATCTTCTACAGTGTGTAAGATTTGCAAAAAACACATGGTACCATGATGACAGGGAAATAAATATACCCATATAAGCTTTATCCCATAAATGAATTTTTCCAAGTATCATTTACCCATGTAATGGAAATAGAAGAGTATCGAAATGCAATTTGTGCAGAAATTTCAAAGTGCCCATGGGAGTTTCTTTTTTTAGAAAATGCAGACATACATAATGGGTCGAACCCAGTTGTTTCATGAATAATCAATTGCACAGATTTTTCTTCATTTTCTGAATACCCACATTGGGGTTTTGATTTAGGGACAATATTTTTTCAATTTTCTGAGTTACCCATATCAGGGTTTTATAAGAAAATGCAAAAGAAGGTAGAGAATCGACATGGGTCAAACTCCAGTGAGATTAAACACAAATTTATTCAAAACATCAAATTACCACAATGGGGTTTTGAATAGAAAATATAGCTTCTACAATTTTCAATCACCCATGAAGGGTTTTATAAGAAAACCACAGAGTTTTCAAAGGAAAGCAACAGTCATAGTGGGTTGAGCGAGCTCCAGAGGAGGTGAGATTTCTGCAAAACAATGAAATCCCAAGTCAAAATTGTCTCAAGAAATACAACAGGAATAAATCATCATGGGTCGAGCCCAAATTTTACATAAATATCAAAGTATACAGATTTTTGTATACCCACATTGGGGTTTGAGGAAAGACAGATTTTCCAATTTTTTGAGATACCCATGTGAGGGTTTTCATAAAAAAATTCGCAGAGAAACAATAGAAAGTAAAAGAAGCCATGTTGGGTCGAGCCTAATAGTGTTTTCAAAGCTCATATTTACCATGTATATGGCATGGCCAAGAAGAAATATTTGACTCTTCAAATGTTGTCAACCCACAAGAATATGGACTCATTTGAGTTTTCTTCCAATCTATTTAAAGGTCACAATGAAAAACCTACAGATGGAGCTTTCCTCCATTAATTTCATCAGAGAAGCGTATTGAAGCTCACGGCCTGTCAAAATCTTCAAGCTTTTGTAGGCCTTGTGAGAAATGAAAAAACAATAGGAAAAAATAGAAAACTTACCCTTTCATGCCTGATTGAAGACAAGAGGTTGCGGCTAGAGCTCTATAGAGCTTTCAAAATCAAGCCAAATTTCCCAGGTCGAGCTTATGTATGGTGGTCGAATGGATTCATTAATGAGCAGATACATAATACAAGCAAAATATATCAGGTAAATGATAAGGTCGCAGCCTTAAGGCCCAAATTCTATTTCAAAAGTGAAGCAAAGGAGCTCGCAAATTCTATGAAGACAACTTACCATAAACAACAGCGAAGAATTGAACATTTGAAGTTAAAATATGAAGCTTCCAAGGAATTTCCAAGCTACAAAGACAAGCTTTCATGGCGGCGGTATCTCTTCCTAGGCAGACCCAAACTTTCAAAGTTGAAAAATGCGAAATGAAGTGAGGATTAGGGTTTTCCCTTGTTTTTCTATGTTGCCCTAATTCGAAATAGGGACTTATCATTTTTATCAAACTTTATGCAAAGTTTTGAATGGACGATTTTCCTAATGATAGGTCGAACCATGTAGGGATTTGAGTGATTGAATTTTGACCTAAGTCTTGATGATTTAATGGATTATTTGAAGACTTTAGGCCTTTAGTTGTTGCCTTAGTTAAAAAGGGGGCATATGATTTGAAGCCTTAGACTATTTTCAAAGGTTTGTTACAAGATCAATTAAAATAGGAATGATGTAATCAGTTTTTCCTTGGAGACGAGCTTTCATATTTAGGGCTTATTTTATTTTCAATTGATTTTAGAGAAAATCAATCAGGATATTGATGAGTAGAGTTGTGCTTTGTATATTTTTACGATGTTTGAAAGAAAAATCAATTGTTATATTAGAGAAATAAGGTGGTAGTTGTTTTTTGTAAAATATTTCAAAGAAATATTTAATTGCAAAAATAGGCCAAATTGTAAAAATCTGCATATCATGTAAAGCAGGATTAAAGTGGCACTTTTATAAATCGCTTTATTCTTTGTTATTTTTAGCAGATTGCTTTTATTTCTTCCTTGGTTGGATTTGATATTCATGTTGGAGAGATAAGGTGCTTTATTTGCTTTAAAAGCATATTTAGCCTATTTTTAGGAGCTTTTCAGTATGAACATGGAAGCAGTGTGTTTTTTCTATTTTTATGTAGACTTTTGAGACAGTTTAAGCCCTTTTTCCTTGAGCTTTCTTTGTGAGCTTGGATTAGGGTTTCTAGAGGATTATATTTTGAAGAAGCTTAGTTTTTCTTCTTCTACTCAGTTCAAATTTTAGTTTCTTGCTCTTAGCATTTTTGAGCTTGTAAACTCAGTTGTACTTAGTTTAGACAGATTTTGGCATACTCCTTAAGTTGAATAAAGACAACATTCCTACTTCTCAATTATGTGTTTACTTGCAGTTTCAGTTTGATGTTATCTTGTGATTTTTGTTCACAGAGTCCTTGTTATGTCCTAAGACTGTAATTCTTGATGCAGAAAGTTCAAAATATAGGTTGCATGTTGTATTTCAAGTCAGGTCTTCATGCAAATTATTTATGTATTAATTTTTCATGAGAGGTTGTGAGATATTGGGTTTTTCTAAAAGTTTTTTGTGAGGAAGAGATCAGAATCATCATTAAATCATTACCAAGTCTTGAAAATCATTTGTTAGTCATAGGTTTAATTTCAGTCATCTTCTAACTCTTTCCCTCAGAAAACTACTTAGAATAATATTCATCATTCGGAGAACTAGCTCACTCTGGAGATTCGTTCTTGCAATGAGTTACCCACAACTCAAGAATGTTTCCATATGTCAATAGATTGTTGAACTTTTAGTTTCAGCAGGGTGCAAATCTATTTGATAACAGGTACAACATACTCTCTTTTCCAATAGTTCAAAAGTAGAAAGAGTTTCCTAATGTGCACCACACACCTCACTAATTAAAATTTAGTTCCAAATTCTAGTTGCATCTTCAAAAGAAGCACTTTCAAGGTCCATAGATGAAGATTAATCATTTGTATATAGTGGTCCATATACCTTTTTTCACATACCTCATGAGAATACTTTCATTATCACTCTCTTAGTTAGGTTTTACATCCTATATTCAATGTGAAACTCCTCAAGGCATAATTTCCTCAAATTATTGGGCTATCATCAACACAACATCCTTTAAACTTGGATCCTAGACACCTACACACAAATGTTGAAGATTAAAGCATTCAAAAAACCATTGTTCACACTTGCAAGACACGCATCACTTGATTTAAGTTGTTAAGGAAGGAAAACATACAAAATAAGAAAAATAATTATAATCTTTAGAAATTCTACATTCAATTTCCATAACTCATCAAAGCTACAACTAGGGTCGTCACTTCTCAAGAAAGGGGGGAGTATTAAAGCATAACTACACACTTGCCTCATGGAACCTTCTAGAAGCAACTACGACTTGTTGCACTAACATGACTTGGTCCTTGTTCCATCTTGTGTGACCATATAAGCACCTACAATATTTCATGCCACCATACATGTTCTTGTAGTCCTTTGCATATCACTAGCAATCATCCATAGTCAATAACCTCTCACATGTGACACTTGAAAAATGTTTCATTTATAAACAATGAAACTAGAACATCAACCATCATCACCTTAATCAATGAAAATTGGAAGGTCAAGCAACACCAATTATGGGATGTGAATCATTCTAAAAACTACTTTGTAACATCTTGTAACACTATTGTACGTATAGCTATTTGATTCTTTAGAAGAGGGTCAAATAACCTTGAAGCATAGTCTAATAAAATCAGTTTGATGTGTCCACCCCAATTGGCTATGAGAAGTCTCATTCTCACCCTTTCGATCTAGAACATCCATTGAACTTATGTTCAAGATAGGTGTTGTACACCTTGCATAATATTGGATTATTTAATTATGTAAAATAAATATTTGTATGTGGTGTATCCTAGGTGATGTATTTAGCTACATTAAATATTTATTTGGAGCCATTTGTAAAGATGTATGTAATATTGGGTTAGATATTTTATGTGTGGGTTGAACATGGGAAAATATTTAATTTTGGAAAACTTGGTACCAAAAAGTAAATGACGAGTCAATTGTTTTGTGAACTCATGGTTTTGAGTCACATTATTTTACCTTACCACTTGGTTGTATTTTTGTGAACTTGAGTCTATAAAAGCAAGCACATGTTTAGTGGTTGAGGTTGGTTAGGTTTTGGCTTGGTTGTCATTGTATTGATTCTTCTTCTGAGGAGTGCATATGTGAAGCATGGCATGGGATGTGTGGATACATGATTGGACATATGGAGGATGCATTGGAGAGGCTTGATGTTTTAGAATTATTCGTGCAGACTTTGTAAGTGTATTGTAATGTTTCATTGTTGAATAATGCATTGAATGTGGATGCTTTTGGAGGCTATATTTTTCCCTCTATGAGGGTTTTCCCAGGGTATATCTTGTGATATGTCTTTGATCTTTGCATATGGTTATTCTATAAGCTTGCATGCATGCTTTTCTCTCATGGGGTTATGTAGGAAATGGTTCTATCATCTTGTGTGCTTTTCCTAACGACTTGTTCATATTTATATTGAATAGATATAACACATTATTACTAAGAGTCTTCCACATTTGAATGTGTACTAGTTAACCGTGTGTTTGATTTTCCTTTGCATATTTTATAATCCTATATTTCACTAAGATAAATAAATATTTGCATGCCTATAATAACCTTAAAATAAATATAAACATTTTATTTACACTAAAGGCGTATCCAATTTGAAAGAGGCCAAGCTAAAAATTTTGATCAACGATGTAACCTTGCTAAGAGCCCTTGGTCGACAATCAAATGAATCTCAGTCGTTCATCAATTCTCACCATTTTTTTGACTATTTTTTGCCAATTTTTTTGCTTTCCCCACAACTTTTGGTTTTTGCTCCACTCTTCCTTGCTAGTATTGCCCTTGTCCAATTTGGTGAGTTGTAGCATGAAAATAAGGTTTTGATGAGGGTTTTAAGTATGTTTTTTAAAATTAAAATTATGCCCAAGATCCTAATAACAAGCACATTCAGGTTTTAACATTATGACATCCTTTACCATAAGTATAAAACTATTTAATATATCCTACTTGACCTTCCAATAAAGAGATAGAAAAAGATATGGAGATATAGATTTTAACATTTAGGTTTTGAAAGAATTTCATATAGGTTTTAACATTTAATATATCTCTCCCTCTCCTCTCTCTAAACCTAAAACTATTTAATATATATATAATGATTATAATTAATAATTAATAATTACTTTAGTTTTATATAGTACAAAAATTTAACATATAAATATAATACAAAATATAATAATATATAATATATATTGTATATAATACAAATTAAAGTATATTTAATATAATTATATTTATTATATATAGTAGTATATAAAAATGATATTATTATATATCCCTCCCTATCCCCTATCTATCTCTCTTCCTTTCTCTTCCCATGTATCTCTCTCTCCCTACTCTCTCCCTCTCTTTATTTCCCCATGTTTCTCTCTCTCTCCATCTTTATGTATCTATATATAACTCTGTCTTTTTCTATCTCTTTGCCTCTCTCCCTCTCCTCCTCTTTCTATATCTCCTTATATATCTCTCTCTATCACTTTATCTCACCATCTATATCTCTCACTCTCCCTCTTCCTTTATATCTCTCTATCTCATCTTCCCCATCTCTCCCTCTCTATCTCTTTGAGCTATCTTTTCCTCTCTCCCTCTCTCCCCTCTTCTATATCTCCTTCTCAACCTATCTCTCTCCTTTCTCTCCCTCCTCTCTTTATCTCCCCCTCTCTATCTCTCCCTCCCTCGCTTCCTCCCTATCCTATCTATCTCTCTATCTCTACCTCATTCTCCTTTCTCTTCCCATATATCTCTATCTCTCTCTTTCTCTTCCCATATATATCTTTCTCTCTCTACTTTTCTCACTCTCTCTATATCTCCCTATTTCTCTCTCCTCTATTTATCTATCTCTAATTCTCTTTGTTTATATGTTTGTCTCTCTCTCTCCCTCTCCTCTCTCTATATCTCCTTATATCTTTATCTCTCTATCACTCTATCTCACCATATATATCTCTTTGCATCTCCCTCTCCCTCTTCCTCTATATATCTAGATATCTCTCCCTCTCTATCTCTTTGAGCTATCTCTCCCTCTCTCCCTCATCTTCTCTCTCCCTCCTCTCTCCCTCTTTCCCCCCTCTTCTTTTTCTCCCTCTTCTACCTATCTCTCTCCCTCCCTCTCTCTCTCCTTCCCTCACTCCCTCCCTATCCCCCTGTCTATCTCTCTATCTCTACCTCTCTCTCCCTTTCTCTTCCCATATATCTTTATCTCTCTCTTTCTCTTCCCATATATCTCTATCTCTCCCTACTCTCTCCCTCTCTCCCTCTCTATTTATCTATCTCTATTTTTCTCTATTTTTCTCTTTTGTCACTCTCTCTCCCTCTCCTCCTCTCTCTATATCTCCTTATATCTCTATCTCTCTATCTCTCCCTCTCCCTCTCCCTATATCTCTCTATCTATTTCACTCCCTCTTCCTCTCTCACTCTATCTCCATCTCTACCTCTATTTTCCCCCTCCCTTTATCTCTAGACATGTCTCCCTCTCTCTATCCATCCATCTATCTCCCTCTCTCTCTCTCCCTCCCTCTTCGTAGACCTCTATATCTATATCTTTTTCCTCTCTATCTCTATCTCACCATATTTCTTCTTCCATCTCTTCCTCTATCTTTATCTCTCTATATATCACTTCCTATCTCTATATTTTTGTCTCTCCCTCTCTATATTTTTATCGAGATCTTCCATATCTCTCTCTCTCTCTCTCTCTCTCTCTCTCTCTCTCTCTCTCTCTCTCTCTCTCTCTCTCTCTCTCTCTCTCTCTCTCTCTCTCTCTCTCCATCTCCATCTTTATCTTCCTCTCTATCTCTATCTCCTTACCCCTAACTCTCTCTCATTCTTCCCCTCTCTATCTCTCCCTCTTTCTATCCCTATATCTCCCTCTCTCTATCCCTCCCTCCTTAATGCAAACATAACATGAGCCTATTGGTAATGGAGCCTGATTATCTTCCTAATTCAAAGGTTTTATTTCAATCATGTTCAAATCCTTGTAAGTGGATGCATAGTTGATTTGAATTTATAACTTCTCTATTGAGACCTTCATTGCATGAACAACATTACTTGTTGAATGACCTAAATTGACAAAAATTAGTAGTATATATATATATATATATATATATATATATAAGTCTACACAAAATCAAATAAGGAAAATACTCATTTGCATTTTATTTATTTCATGTGTTGCTTTTTTTAGGTTAAATACATAGTTTTCTATTTCAACCAATATGTCTACAAAAAATCTAAGACAACCATACAATTGTTCAGCGTACCCCATTGCACACCTAAAGTGCAATTTATAGTTTTAGTATATGCTATTATTTTAGGTCAAATTTTACCCAACTACACCCCCAACAAGCAAACACATCAATCGCTTCCACCGGTCCCAGTCTATTTTATTCGTCGGTCTATTTTAGCGGAGTTCCCTTTTTTTACCCATATATTATAATGATAGATCTTTGTATGTTTGCTGCTACACCATTGATATGTGATTCATGCATTGCTCAAATTGGTGATATCTCACATTTTTCTTGTGGAGAGGTTTTATAACAATTTGATCATTTTTACAACTATTAAATTTTGAGTAAACCTATATTATTTCACATTTCATATTTCATATTATATTCAATTTTTTATATGTTAGAGAAGTCTTTAAGATTAGTTTGATTAATTTCGTTTATCTTTAAGGAGTTAGATATTGATGGAATTTCTTAGTTAATTTTGCTTGTCTTTAAGGAGCTAGATATTGACAATATTAATTGAAGAGGTGCTTAGGTGATAGTTTAGGTACATTAGGACAATTATTTTTGGGTGGATTTAAGTTTATTGATCTTGATTTTATTTTATTTTATTTGTTGGATAAGTTGTTGATTTTCCTTGAGTGCACCTTGCAAGAGATTGGACAAATTAACCCAAAAAAATGATGAGTGTGTAAAAATTTTGAATGACAAGTCTCAATGGAGAACAAGAATTATCAAAGATGGTAAGACATCTATCTTTCTATAAATGACTAATACTAAATTCTATACAAAAATAAAAACTCACATTACCATTAGTATCAAAATCTAACAAAAGATTCTTCCAAAAGGGTTGGTGGAAAAATACGGGAGAAAGGTCCCTATGAATAGAGTTCTAGATGTGTTTAGCATATGGGCATTCCAAAATATGTGCATAACATGTTTAGGTTGGTAGCAATAGAGACATGAGATGGACTAAATTTTAAGAAAGAAAAATTTGTCACCAATAAATAGTTCAAAGTGCACTAGTTTCCAAATAGGGATTTGGGCATTGGCAGCATCATTAGAGTGCCAAAGGTGGGCACAAAGATGTGACTAATAGTATGGTCCCATGGGGGGGATTGGGCTTCTATTTTCATGGATCAATGATGAAATAGAATCCAAACCTCTAACATAAACTCCCAAACAACAGAAGATGCAGTAAGAAATTGTTTGTAACAACAACAACAACAAAAATCTGAAAGAAGTATTCATCCTTGTTCATTCTAAATCTCTTGGAAATTCAAGAATTACATAGCATAACTAAAATTTAATGATTGTACAGCCATATGGGCTGATGAAAAGCACTAAAAATCTGATTAGAATCTGATATACAATTGAAATATGACAGAAAAAATCAAACTCAAATTGTTCTCCCTCAAAATTTCTTCTTGCACCAATTTCTAGCTCTTTCAACCTACAAACTTCAATAACAATTTCTACTGCAATAAACCACAATTTACCAAACCTTTTGTTGTTGCAAAAACATCCTAAAACCTGAAATAAACCTTCAATAACAATATCCACAACCCTCCCAAGAAAATAACTATGGATGCAACAACAACCTTCCCGTTCTAGCCAAGAATGACCACCAAAAAACACCCCAAATTGCTTGTAATCTTCAAAAATGGGATCCCAAAGCTTCTCCAGCAAAAATTCATGACCAAGTTGGGAAGAAAACCTCCAAAAATCAATTCCAAAAAATTCCATAATATTAAAAATGATTTTCTCAACCCACTCCCACCAAAATTGCCAAAATCCAGGAGTCCATTCCTAGATTTTAGGGAAGTTTCTATTGTAACTCTTGCCCACTCACCTTGAGCACCCACTTTTGCATACATAATTTTAGAAAAAAATTAAATGCATCATTAAAACTTATAACTCCCTCCAAAGCCATTCCCAAGTCCTTTTTTGCTAATTTTTGAAATTGACAAATTCCAAAAATTCTCTCCTAAATTATCTCCACTCCCAAAATTTGCAACAAAATAATAAAAGGAAATTATTTAATATTTATTTTAGTATATCCTTGCAAATTAACCTATTAAATAAATCACCTACCAAACCTTACGAAAATAAAATAAAATGTCCTATTTTTTTATTGATGAGGATTGCCCTTCACCTGATGCTCGGCATCAATCAAGTGGTCCCATGGAACAAAAAAAATTATGCTACAGGATTAATTGGAATCTTTTCCTAAAAAAAAGCAACCCCTACCTTTTAGGACTACAAATTTCAATGGGTGAAATTGAGGTGGGGCTAGAAAACACCCCTTCAACTTAGGAATTTTTTCTACCACTTGTCTATCACTTCAAATTTTAAATTCCTAAAAATAAATAAAAATGAGAGAATTTTTATTCATTTATTAATTTTTATCAAAGTACTCAACTTTGTTCCTTAAATTTTGGATCTCAAACTTTTAATTTGAATTGAAAAATTAAATTCATGGGACGGGTAGATTTAAAATATTCCTAAAAAATCTCAGCATCACCCATTGAAATTTTTTAGGAAGCCCCCCTCCATGGGACCTTACCCTAAGTGACATTTCTTAAGTGAGAGTTTCACTCAATGTTAATTCAAGGAACAAGATCTAAGTTTAGGAAGCAACTAAAGATAAATAGAATTAAGAGAGAACTATTAATTAAAATTATAGTACCCCAAATAATTAAATATTTAAATAATTATTAATGAATTGTAAATATTATGTCTTTGAATAATGTGTAAAAATCATATCCACAAAAGATGAATATTTGGTTCTGAAGTTAGTTTCTATAAGTCAATATTTGAATAATCTAAATTGTTATATATTATGACTTAGTTGAAATGGTTTAATTTTAAATTATATAATAATCGTTTATTGTCAATATAAATTATAAATCGTCACTAATTTATTATGATTACTATTCATTTGATTGAGTTGTGTTAGTTGAAAGAAAGCAATGGTACGAAATTCACTTCATGCACTAATGTGAGGAGAGGTATGTGCAAAAATAATTAATCTTATAGTTACAAAATATACATAAAAGATTATAGCATAACAAGATTTTTTACATGGTGAAAACTCTTTAATGAGAAAAACCCCACACTCCAAAACATGAACCAATTGTAATATCAACAATAAAGGTTTCAAAACAATATCTAATACATTCCCTAATGGGAGTATCACTGACATATATATGTGGAGCAATTCTACTAGCATAATAGTACCTACAAACCAATCATACAACTCATACATAGCTCCAACCTAGGAACCCAATATATAAAAGATTCAATACATGAAACCATAAGTGGTAAACCAAAAACCATGGACCAATACCATGACCAAATATAGTACTCAAATATAGGGCTCAAATTCCAACATCCCTCTCCATGATGATTTAACATGCTAAAAATAGTAAATTCTCTTGCATTGTCATAATGCCCAATAACTTAATCATAAGCCACTCACCAAATTGAGGGTTTCATTTTGGCTCCATAATCTGCCTTAAAATATGCTCTATGATGTGTCATAACATACATTATATGGTTGGTCAATATTCTTATTCAAAAATTGAACTCTCCTACAATCATGCCCTTACATGTCATAATATCTCTTACACATCCTTTTGTAATACCTAGAATTTGAAATTGAAATGAAATAAAACTAGTATGTAAACTCCCTATTCAAAGCATGCAAAACTTTTAGATAGAGCACACAAAAGAGAAATTCAACAAAGCATAACATCAAAATAAACATAAAATATTACCCATGAATCCATTGTGGTTTTATTTTCTCCTTGATGGATTGGAATGTGGATGATCCTTGCTTGAAGATCACCAATTTGACAGCATATACTCAACATGAGTGATAATTATTTCATTTGGATGAGAGGATGCTTGAATTTATAGATTTTGGGAATGGGGAATGGATGGCTAAGATTTGATTATGAGATCAAGGGTGGAGAATGATTGAGAGGAATTCCCTAGGATTTAGGAGATGATGAAGTGTGGAGATGAAGGTAGTTAGTATTTTAATGGTTAGGATTAACTTACCAAATTTAGTAAGTAATTGTGATCATGAGGGAAATTAGGGACATATGCACCTAAGAAGGTTATAACTTTGGGGTGTGTTGAGAGAATAAGGGGACCATATGGACAAGTGTTCTTAGGTGCTCAATAATCTTGGAATTTGTTGATTGAATAATGGGAGCACAAGGATAAGTGTTGCTTGGTCCCCATTATTCTTGGAAAGTGGTGAGGGAATATAGGATTTGTTAAATAATAGTATAATTTAATTATTTTAGCTATATGAGTGAGGTGGATAATAGGTGGAAATAGGTATTTATTAATTTATTTGAGAGGAGATGGAAAAGGTGATAAATTAAATAATAGATGGATTTTAGGTGAAAGAGATGTCTTAGGTTAATTAGGACTAGGTGATGGGATGTAGGCTTAGGTGATAAAATTGGTTGATTAGGGATTAGGTGATAGATTTAGTGATGATGAATATTACTAGGGAATATTTTAGGTCTCTACACCTTCATGACAAGATATTCTCCTACACATCATTATATAATAAGGCATGCATTTGGAATAATGGCCAAGTTATAAGTTCGAATGCCCTTTTGTATGTGGGCTCACAAATAATAAATAAATATAATATTAATATTAATTTCATAAATTATAAATTACAAGGTGAATGATACATCTATCCCAACATTAGCAAGGTACAAAATCCTTGAATGGAGAGAATATATCATGGGGACATATAAATTCATGCTTGAGCAACATAAAGCAAAGAAAATGAGGCAACCGATGTAACAAGGGTCATCTTTGTAGGTGTTATTTTTTTGGTTGATAGTCATTGAAATCTTCTAATTCATCGCTACTCAATTGGTTCCAATTGTCGATCTTAGTTGAATTTTTGTCATCTCGTTTGGTTGCAAGTTGTTGAGTAGGTAGAGATGGTAATAACTTAAGGTATATTAAAAATATATGTATTTTAGTATGTCACTAAACTCAAGTTGTTATTTGGTATTTTGTGTATAGCAAGTACAAACCTAGGTCTAAACTTAAACTACATTTCATTGAACCCTAATTACTACCATATAAATTATACTTAGTGCAAGCGGTAAATAATGGAATACCAACCATGGTATAGTATGAAGCATTCAAGATATGTTATTATGATAACTATCACATTGTGTAATCTATAATTGAAAATGTCAAGATGCAAGTTGAATGTTTGAAAATTGGATAATAATTTTTTATTTTTTTTTAACTTAGGGGTATCCTCACAACCCAACCTAGCGCCCAACTTTCCTTACCTTGGTCTTACTTTTTTTTCCAAGTTGGGGATGGGAAGGGGAGAGCTGGGGCAAGACTAATCCCCTAAGGATGGACACAGTCACTCGCAAACCACATGCATTAGGTGAATTTGAGCCTCAAAGTTGAACCCAAGACCTTGGGGAGCATACCTAAAACTTAAGCCAACTACACTACCCATACGGCTAATAATTATATTAATTGATATTTTTAAAAAATCTAAGAGATAGGGCTTATTGCTTTTCATTCAATGGGGATATTGAGATGTGGCCTCCATCCCACCATAATTGTATAATAAGTTGGTGACCACACTTTTCCATGCAACACTTATAGTACCTTGAAAAACTATATACTCCTCATGTAAGGTTAGAATGTAAAAATTTAATCAACAAATCCCTAAACTATCAAGTTGTACTCTTTCATTGTGAACTTGAGGGAGATAAAAGAGATCAAGGAGACCATTTTGGGGCAATAAAGGCATATGCATGATGATATTCAATTTAAGAATATTGGAAAAGTGTTAAATGAGGGAAGGATTGTTCAAATTGGTATTTGAAGGAATTTTAATCAACTATTATATCAAAATCATGATATGAGCATCATACCTATGCATTTATGTTAATAACAATAAAGCTTAATTGATTGATAAGTGGGGTTTTGTTGTAAAATAGAGAGCTTAGACCTTGTCAATGTGAGCTTTATCTTAGGTATCTCACTTCAATAGAATCTATGGAATCAGTTATTATTTATTAACATAAATTAAAATGGGTGTTTTTGAGTTTGCACTATTGTTGTACACATTATAAATAGTATCCTGTCAAAATAACCATGATTTGTTAATGAAAAAATTCAAGAAAACTTAATTGTTGGTTATTAATATAGCCAAGGAAGGCCTATGGATTTTCTTTCTTGGGGAATATATAGAAATATAGAAAACAAGGTCTATTTTAATAACTAAAAATATGCATATTAGGATTCACTATATAATTTATTATGTTCCTCACTAATTTTTTTCAAGTAGTAGTGGATAAAGGGGTGTGTTATATTGACTTCCTTACATGAAAATTTGATCATAAAAATGCTTACATTGATCATTTTTCTACTATATCATATAAGACTATGGCTTTCTTGTGGTGGCATCAACAAACTTCTATCCCTATGGAACCCATAAGGGTTTAAAGTAAATATAAACTCTTGTAGAAGTATACATCTTTGGTATAAAAATAACTTGTCATTACCTACCACACTAGGGTTGATACTCCTTAAAGGCCTATTATTATAATTAGTGTTGAATCACCCCTATACAAACATCTTGTCGTAAGGTGTTTGACTATCCATACCTAATTAGTTAGATGTTAAACTTCCTTAGACTAAGTTGTAGCACCTTGTCTAGTTGTGATAATAATAGTGAATTGTTATGTGTTGACTAATCACAATGATAAAAGTAGGCAATTTTTCCTTTTTTAGTTGTATTAAAGTAGAATTATGTTTCACCTTCATTACATGTAATATTACAATGGTTTTTTGTATTTCAATAGTTATAATTATGACAAAGGAAACTCTATAAATTAGGACTCGTGATTTCCATGTGTAAATTATCCCTTAAGATTACATGAATGGAGTAATTGTCAATGTGTTGACTATGTAATATGTACCTTGATTAATATATTATTCTTTGATAGTGACACCTACCATCATGGGGATCTAACTTAGGAATTTCTCAATGAATCTTCTTCTAAACATATTATAACTTTATATGTTGAATTTGTATGTCACATGAGGTGAAAACAAGAGACCTTTTTTATGAGATTGATCATGATTGAATAGTGATGTCATGTTGTGGAATGGTATTCTATTTCATGCATATTGAATAGTGAGCTTTTGACCTTTGAAAGTGCTAAAAAACTATGAATTACAATTTATTTCCATATATGGTTTTAAATATTTAGTTATTTATAGTCATTTAACTATCTGGTGGTATTTCCTTGGAATGGTTGCCATACCTACCAATTATGATTTAGTATGAATTGAGATTTTTATCCCTTGAAATGGATCTACATGCACTATTTTCTATGTAGTTGATTATTATTCAAAGAGAGAGAGAGACATTTTTTGTACCAATGCTCTCAATATGTAGTTGATCATTGTTCCAAGAGAGATATACGGAAGTTTATGATAATATTGAAGTCTCCAAAAACTTGTAATCAATTTATGTTAATCATTTTCATGAGAGTGAACCCATATATCAATGACTCATACTCAATTTTTTTATTGGTGCAACTAAATTGGAAGTAGAAGGATTTGAGTACTTTCATTCCTTCTAGTGAGACCAAATATACACTCACACCTAAATCATTGCTACATCTAGCACCATCAAAGTATAAATTCCATAACTTTAAAGTGTCTTTCTCTTTCTTTGTAGCTTATATATCAAATGTATTCACCTCAAGGATGATTTCATTCTTCCTCATATATGATGCATGTGTTATTCCAATGGAGTCATAGTTTTCATACGAGTCCCATTCAACACTTTTCATCCCCCAAGAATTCATCTATTTTGTTGTGTGCATGGGTTGAGCCTCTTCAATTTATCTAATCTTGAGATTTTACCTCTCTTCTTTGTAGAACATAATATATGTAAGATAAAATTTAACCATCACCTCATGGGTGATATGCTCTTTGGATAGAGGCTATGACAATATTTTCATTTTTGAGACACACTTGGTTCTAAAAATAAGGTAAGACTAGCCTAGGTATATATATCCTATTTTAGCTACAAAATCTTGAGAATAATGTAGGTTGAATGTTGAAGGAATATCAATAACTATTATGTCTTAGGGAATAGTGATGATTGGAAAGGTTTATAAGGTGAGAGAGATATCCTTAAAGATACTATGTGGACTCTCTTCCCCTATTTTTCAATATTCCTTTCTCCATAGGTTGATAGGTCAATCCCAACACATCAATATTTCTCTTAGGCATGACCATGGTGCTTGCACCCAAGTCTATCACAGAGATATGCAATAATTTTTTTCTAATTATCAAGTTCAAATAAAGGGAATTAGTTTATGTTTACTTATCTCAATGCTAACATTATGGAAGGCAACAAATTAATCAACCAGAGTGGCTTTAAGTTTGTCCCTTGCATTCCTTCTAGCATTAACAACTTGAGTTGTTATTCTAACTATATTTTCTTTTATATTTAGAACTTCTTGAAGTAAACTCTTTTGATCAGGGATAGATATAACATCCCATAGAGAGATATTTACATACACATTCAATTGTTTCACTATATTAAATGGTACAAGAGGCTAAACTATTATTGTGTAACCTTGGTTTTCCTAATATTTTGGTCTTTCAACCACAACATCAATTTCTCTTGGTATAAACTAATCCTAATTCACTTCAAAATGATTTTTTCATTTGTAATGTCTCACCCTTGTATCATGGAAATTTTGAAGGTCAATGTATTTGTAACATTTTGGATCATAAGTTCATATTGTGGCTCTAGATTTTGACTTTCCACAATAATCCTTTTAGATCTGTTAAAGTAATTAAATTACGTTAAACGAGCTACATAGGTAGAACAAACATTCACAAAGATTTCTTCTTCTTCATCTATCCATAAAAAATAATTTATGTTAAAGGAGAATCTATTCTTCTTGTTCGAGAGATATCCCTTGATTTTGGGTTGTGAGGACCATATTTTGCACTCTTATGGATGGAAATATTGTTTTTGGTGGTGAAACTTATTGAAAATTAGTAGCTTATCTTTACACAATATTTTTTTTATTCTAAGTTTCCCCTCATGCTTCAAATTCTTGATTGATATTGTAGGGAAAACACCACATATTGGTGTCTTCCACAAAATTATTATTTCTTGAAACAATATCTTTGTCCAAGTTATGAAGACTTTGTTGCAATGGTGCATCTACTAGAAAAATATAATTTTGTAATTGTTTTTGAGATTAATTTTACATTAGGTTTTTATTTTTATAATGAGGTTTATTTTGATATTTATTTGGTTAGTGATAGTTCCCAAGATTATGCAGGTCTCTCCTTCTCTCATCACCAAACGAGTATCAATAGATTGAGGGTCTTGCAACTTGGCTCAAATGATGCTAGCCACACTTTGAGGTACAAATTTTGCTATCTCCCTTTGTATAACCCACTAGAAAATATGGTTCAGGTCATCTTTGAGGTGATCAAATCCCCATGTAGGAATCCTAATGGGAAATACTATATACTAAGTGTTTTTTATCATCCAAGATTGTACAAAGTGCAAGGGGAGAGCATACACACAAACTAATAAGCCTTGGGATAACACATAAAACATAAAAGAAATGAAGATATGTGAGATTTATGATCTCTAAGATCACACTAAGTGCAAGGAGAGAGAATAATTCTACACACCCTTCCAAACATGGCAAATAATGTTCATTAACCCACTAAACTACTTTTAAATACATATATTAGTGAGAAATCAAGTCTTCGACCAACAAAACTTGCATCAAACCAATAGTAATATTGATGAAAATGATCTTTGACATGCATTTACAGTTTCCCCACAAGTGTTGGCCAAAAATATAGGTTAGATTGACAAGTAAGATTAAAAACCTTAAAAATTGAAAATTGAAATAGAGGTGAAGCTATACAAGACAGAGGCACCACTTTATGAAGTAAATTTGTATCTTTATGATGTGGAGTTGTGTCTTTGTGAATCAAAAGTTCCGCTATATAAAACAGAGGTGAAATTTCACAAACACAACCTAAAAATGTGCCTATGGGTCCAAAAAATAATGATCAAGGCCTCAAACCTTGATTATTATATAATGTAGGCCTAGGATATGTAGTTTATTTCCTATTTAGATTAATAATACCTTTTGAAAATATCTTAATAATTTTATTATTGCATATATTTATGGATTAACTTGAGATGTGGATGCATTACTAGGAAGGTAAACATACATGGAAGGAGGAGCATGGGGAGTGTTTGATAAGGAATGGTTCTTGCTTAGAGCATCAGTCTAAATTGGGAGAGAATTTATGGGACACAACATCAGTGATCTAGGTAGGATCCTTCCTACATCTATTAGGTTATTTTCTACTTGTACTACCAACATATATGATGCAAGAAGGGTTTTTCCTCTTGGTGATTCAATCATCATTGAGATATCTAGATTGAAATCCTTCAAATAGAACACATATTCCATTTTATTTTGAGGTTTTGTGGAAGTTGGAATCCTCTCCTAGGTTTTGTTGAACCTAGTGTTGAAATTAGTTACTACTTATTTTGGTGCTTCCTTTATGGTGATAAATTATTTTAATAGTAAGGAATTATTTTAATAGTAAGGATGTATCTCCTTTCCCCTTTAATATTTAAAAAATCCATATCCTAACTAGTTCTATATAGAAAGAGAATTCATATAAAGTGAACCAATCCAAAGGCTTCTCTTTGAATGAGGTCGGAAGCAACCTTAGAGATATTTTGTTCCATGAAAAATTCACCATGCATATATTCATAACATCTTGATGATGTTTTCTAAGTGTTTTGAACTCTTTTCTAGTAAAATTAATAAGATATTTGAGATCGTTTGGGGTATGAAGTAGCTAGAGTATCTAGAAGGATCAACACCATTATAGGAAGTGGTGGTGGTATTGGCTAAAAAATTATTGTTCTAGGAGTGATGACAAAAGGAAAAACTAGGGTATGGGGGTTGGAATTTGTTGAGAATATAGTTGTGGTAATTTCACTCATATAATAAGAAAAAATTCAAGCTATGATAGTTATTCATGTCCCATCAGGTGTGCCAAAATAAATTATGTTCAAGTTTACACTCTCGTGTAAACTTGCACACCAACTTGAAAATCCTGCAAATGTGGGATGTAGTTTGCAGGATGAAATTCAAGATTTTAGAATTTGGGTCTTCATTTGATTTTTCAATGAGCTCTTGCAAACCAAAATAAGAGGAAAATAAAGAATTGAACTAGAGAAAATATAGAACTTAAGATTAATCTATATGAATTGTCTAAAACTATTCACTGGATAAAAATAGTCATTCATTAATCATAGTAGTTACACAATAGAATTGAATGAAATATAACTTATCATTTGATAAACAAATAAAAGGATGGTAAATAATAAAAATAAGATGGACAAATGATCTTGATTTCATGTATCATCATTCAACAATCCATCATTACAAGTTTATAGATACGGAGGCTATTGTAACTAATAGATGCTTTGAGAAAATAATACGTTTGTAGAGCTCTTATTGAATGAACATCCCTAGTATATTCATCCAAAAAATGTGTAGAACTCTTATTTATGAAAAAATAAATCCTAAAAGAGTCAAAATTATCACACTACAAACCAAATAACTACTTGTTGTATGGATAACAATTATATATTCAACCCTCAATTAAAACTTGAAAAGATAATCCCCTAAGAATTAGCTTAGAATTGATAACCATGACATTGAATAATTGGTTGTGATTTCATTATTGTTGTATTCTTTTGAATTTTTGCATGCAACACCTTCTAAAAATAGAAATTAAAAAAAATACTATACAAGTGGCATACCTCTATCTCCTAACAAGATTTATTTCTCTTTTGGATCGAGATGGTCATCAAATGAGGATCCTCTATTGTAGATCATACTATGTGGATGACTATTGACAAAACTATTCCTTGCTTAGACTCTACCAATATTGTAACAATATTATATTGTTAGTCCCTACAAAATTGGGTAAGCAAGAATTTTCCATTTGTGTTCAAAGTACTCTACTATTTTTCCTTTTCATTGTCTCATAGGCTTCATAGAGAATGAAATGGTACATACCACAATTTATAACTAGATATCTTGACTAATGGTGTATCAAAAAGGAGTTGTTAGATTGAAAATCTATTGGGAGTGTGTTGGTCTATCATGATTGTATCATTGATCTTGGAAAATATCAAATAGTTATACAATTTTCTTCATTACACATTTTATTTATGGAGATGTGGAGTAGAGGAACTTGTGAACAAGAAAACATAGACCAAAAATAAAAGTATTCAACCTAATAATTTTAACCCTGTTATATATCTAATTATAAATATTTATTTGAGCTAACAGACTATGTTTCAAATTTGAAAACATATAACAAGTCCTTCACCAATAATTCTCTTGTTTCACAAAAATTAAGGATGTTCTCAAGATAAATTGATGTGTGATGGAGAAGGTATTTAAGGTGCTCAAATTTATAGCATAATAATGCATTCCAAATCCTTATGAAAATAGTTCATATGATGGACTATTTATAGACTTGAAGGATGGAGTATCAAAGGTTAGGATTGATTTGGGAGATTAATGGGGGATATTTATTGAAGTATTAGATTCATGAGAATCTTCCAAGTGATACCTTGTAACTAGTCACAAGAGGAGTTCCATGACCTAAGGGATTTGAATTGTAGATATCTTCTTGGAGAAAGATGGAGGGTGAGGATTGTTGACATTTTGTGCCACCCTTACATTCCCCAATAGTTATAACTGATTTGGGAGATTTATGTTGGTTCATTCATGGTGTGCCTTTGATGTCATTCAATTCCCCTTCCTATGCTTCAATCAATTCCTTAAAATCAAAATCCAAAATTTGGCTAAGTAGTGGAGGTGGTCAAAGTTTTAGGTCAATCAAGAACTCATTTTTTAGAGGTTTCTAATCCATCACGAACATGTTTACAAAGGATATCAATGATTTCATGCATATTGGGAACTCATAGGTTCCTATTTCATATGGAATATCTAACATGTTCCTCCCTAGGCCTAAGTCCCCAACACTTTCAATCAAAAGAAGGAAAAGACAAAGTTGGAGGTTCCATAGGAACCAACAACCATTGGTTCCCAACTCCCATGAAACCCCTAAGAAGGGATCCAAATGATAAGGCTAAGACATGGTTGAAGTTTCCATAGGCACCCCTAACAAAGGAATATTTTGGAAGACAAAGCAAGAAGGTGGTGAGAGGTTCTTTTGGTTCTAGGAACTAAAGGAACCCCTGAAAAGTTTGAAGTCCCCTTTTAAGCCTTGATACTTAAGGAGAAAGGAAAAAAAGAAAGGAATCATTAAGGGGTTCTTTGGTTTCGAGAACCAAAGGAACCTTTGACAGGTATTTGGTTCTTGATACAAGAAAATTTTCCAAAGAATATGTAAGGTAATATGAAGAAAGATGTAAAATCTTGACCAAGAACTAGGAACCAAGGGTTTCGGTGATTTTGGGTTCTTGCCTCCCCTCTGACCTGGTTCCTAGGTTCCTAGTGTGGTGGCAAGCTCTGATGGAAAAAGACAAAGAAAAGGGGAAAGAAGGGAAAATTATAGAAAGGTAGTCAAAGGTTTCATGGGTTCTAAGAACCTATGGAACCTCTAACAAAGGATAGATGGTTCCAAGCAAGTGCAAAGATTAGAGAACCAAAGGTAATGAAAGAAAATGAGAGAAGGCCAATGGTTGGAGGACCATTGGGAACCAGGAACCAAGGTTCTAGTTCCAAGTGCTTGCCCTCCCACCAGCATGTTCACGAGACTCATTCTTTTATCGATGCCAACTATTGTGAATTACCAAAGATGATGTAATGTTATTTTCTACACGTACCTCCTTTGCAACATGATTAACCCTACAACTACCATTTTTCAATTCGTGAAGCCTTATAAGGATTTTTAATGGTACTTTTGGCATGGATTCATAAAGAGTGAGCAACATCTATACTTCATTATTTTTTCACAAACCTTTCTTTTGTTAGAGCCCATCCCTAGGTCACCCTTTTGCAATAGATTTTGTGGGCACCTTACAAGTTCATCAATGTTGAAGTACACGTGCCTTCCTATTGCTTCCAACACATCCAGTTCACTTCCCCTCTGAGAAAGGATATAGGTTGATCAACATCATTTGTAATAGGGATTCTTCCTTTTTTCTTTTAAATACCTACATGTTTTGCAATTTTTCCATTGTAAACAAGCTCAATGCCTCTAAACTAATAAAAATTGCCATTGTTTGCCTCTTCTCACTTCTTGCACTTTGTATAAACATCTTACCTTTGTGTATGAATGTATGTTTATCATGTTAAATATTTTGCATGTTGTGTGAACCTACTTATAGGAGCTAATCGCAGATCTTCTATTTCCCTCTTAGTGTTTGTTAAACTTTGACCTCCATGCATACTTCCAAAAGTTGGTATAACAGATAATTGTGAACCTTTCTGTAAATCTAGTTAGTTCTTTATGGTGTAGTGGGTAGGAAGAAACTCATTGAATCTAGGTGCATCTAGGTTAGAAAGGAAGCTTGCATTCTTTGCAAGTTTGATCTCATCTATAGGGTCCCACACCTTGAGATCATTCCCACATTTCACTAAAATATTGAACTAGCTTTAGAAAGGGTGCAATTTTAAGTGATAACAAGGATCAAAAAAGAATCTTTTGAAAATTAAAAATAAAAATAAAAATTTGAGTCTTGTGGGACTAGGATTTCTTGATTGAATGGATGGAAAAGACTTAATGAGAGGACTTCATGGAGACTTGTGAAGCATGGGGCTATGTGCATGCATGCTTAGGATTGTGCAAGTGGCATATTAGTTAACTAATTTATGTTTAGCCAACTAAGATTTGAGGGGGAGAGGAGGGAATTAAATAAATTATTTGTATTTATTTAATTTTTTGAATATTGGGATATGAAGGGTGAACTTAATTAAATAAATATTAAATTTATTTAACTAAGGATGGGCTATAGAGAAAAATGATGAAATGATCAATTAGTTAAATAAATGATTAGAATTTTTTAAGTTTCTTCTAGGAAAGTGATTGGACGGGTTAATTAAATAAGTATTTTTATTTAATTAATGTTAAAATGGAATATATGTGGGATGAATTGGGTGACATTAGGGTGTGGTTGAAAGTAGGTGTTTATAGAACCCATTAACAATATCATGTCTTTGTTGGCCAATGACAAAACAATATTTTATTATTAGAGAAACAATTTGAAAATGATGCACAATATGCCACTTGGCTTATAGGAACAATGCTCTTCTTTTCATTCGCTTACAAATTCTATAAAAAGGAGGTCTAGTAAAGTGCTAGATGGAATTACTTTGACTAATGACACATTGAGAATGAATTGTAAGATTGACAATATTTTGGAGATGTACATTTTTGTCATGTGTCTTTGCTTAAAGATCACTATCTGTTACCTTTAAATTTGTGTGGTCAAAGGGGCTCTCTTGTTGATTTATTGATCCTTCAACCAATGACACACTAATTTTAAGTTATCAAACTAACAGCTTCAAAATGGTAGACAAATCATTGATCTTGGATATTATTGAACGATTTTGAATTATTTCATCTTATTCCTTCATTATATGAATAACAAACCTACATAAATACTAAATTTTGTGCATTGATAACCAAAATTCTTGAGGGGAAAACAATAACCGCCATTGATCAATAAAATTGTGCAAAAACAACTAATCCCACCACAGGTGAAATTTGTAGAGTGAACTCCACCAAAGACAAACAAAGCATGCAAATTGTATTGAAGTGAGCACGAGTATATGTAGAGCACTCAATAAAATTCTTGCTAGCAAATGAGATGTCAATTGATTGAACCGAACACGAAGAGAAAAGCTCAAAAGTAAATTAGGATTCCTAGTGAGAATAAAATAGTTGCAATGTTTCTTAGTGATTTGAGTTCTTTAAAGTTTAAATAGGTAGTTGGGTGAGGACATAATTATTAGAAAATTTGTGTTAGAGTTATATATTTTTTGCACCTTTACTTTAACTTAAAATTCAAAGTTTGGATATGTATTGTAAAGTTTAGATCAAGAATTAGCTTAGGTGCTTAGAAGACATGAAAAACAACTTATAATGTAGTTATATAAAATCTTTTGAAGCTAAATTCTACTCCAAAAAACCCCAAAAATATATAATATAAAACATTTGATATTACTATTTCAAATTCTATCGAATAGTATATTTTGAATGAAAGTGTATTCCCAATTAGTCTTTGTTATATATAACTAAATTCTATCGAAGTAGTATATTTTGAATGAAGTTAGTAGTGTATTCCCAATTAGTCTTTGTTAGTTTATATAATTCTAACTATTGCATAAATAATCATTAATCTACTTCTAAAAGCACTTTGATTTAAAAGAACCAACTAAGTCAATGGGCCCTTGATCTATTGGTGAAGGTGAATGGTTCTTAATGAGTCCACCAGGGATCAAGTCTTGTTGAGTGCAAGGCCCCAACATCATAAGGGATGAGGCTGAGATCGTGTCCCAAGCGAATTTGGCAAAATAGGTACCCCTCAGTCCTTGACTCTTAACCGAAGAGGTTCAACCCAAAAAAGACTCATGCTTTGAACTTCATTAAAAAAAAGAACTCGCTAAAAATTAATTCTTATTAAATGTAAAGATCCAACTCCATTAAAAAAAGAATCAAATTCATATCATAGATTAATATAATAAAATAAATGCTCTTAATCCTTAATATTAAAGAAAAAAATTAATAAGTCGTGTACACACTAAAATTGTGCGTCAAAAAGGTCTTGACTAATAAAATCCTAAGAAAAATATATTATTTCCATAAAGTAGAGAATTTGGAAAGTGAAGGATACAACTTGCCTATGTGGGACACGAATAATAACGATTATTGAATTTTATAGCTAGTCGAAAGGGAAGGTTAGTTAAATGTCTCTCTTATGACAACTTTTTAAGGAAATATCTTATGAAAGCGAAAACGTCTTTCTTTATATTTTGACATTTGGTTCAACATTTGTCAACCACCATAGACTTGGAATTATAAACGCACATACTTTGTCACAAGATTAGTCATTAATTTTATTTTAGTTATTATTATATTTAATTTCATAATATATAATTGTTAGGATTAGATGTGCATTATTTACCCACTCTAATTAAAAAAAGGTTTTTTCTTGTTGAAACTGACCAACATCATGATCAAACCATATCTCAAAGTGCACCATGACATAAGGTCAATACGCACCCACACAAAAACCACTAGTAGAAGACTTACACGAACCTCATGAAATGATGTCAACACTATGAGAAATGAAGGAGATAGAACATGTTAGGACTCAAACCTGTAACGTCAAATTTTGTTTGGGTCCCTTTCATTTTGTGCACTTGCCCTATTTTGGCCTATTACTTATAGTTGATGTGAGAGATTTTCAACAGGCCAAAATGTTTCTTTGTGCTATGTATGTTTCCCTCTCATACTTCAATTATTTTTCTAGAATTGTCAAAATCTAAGATTTGCTAAGTATAAGTGTTTATCCTTTATGTTCAAGTTACAAATTTCAGGGAGTTCACAAGTTCACTAAGTTATAAATGTCAAAAAGTTTGTGATTTTGTGAACTTTGCAAAAGTACGCAAGGTGAAAAAGGTTTTAAGTTTCAAAAGGCTACAGATTTTTAAATGTTATAAAATTTGTGATTTTGTGAATTGTGCAATATGGTTTGACGGGTTACAAAAATTGTGAAATAAAGAACAAAAGGGGAAATATGGTAAGGTTCTAAATGTTGTAATGTTTGTGAGTTTGTGAACTTTGCAAAATTGTGATAAAAAGTTATGAAGTTCACCAAACTGGAAAAAAATTGATGGAGTGAATTTATGAGAAATGATAAATAAAGTTGCCAAGTTCTTAGAGTCACATAATTCATAGGTTCACAAACTATGCAAAATTATGACTTAGAAAAGGGAAATGTGATGGACTTTCTAAATGTAGGAAAGGGCACCAAAGAATGTTGCAGTTACTCTCCAAGTGCCATGAATGTGATAAAATACCCATCATCTACCAAGCAATCATTTTTTGTTAAGTCACAACAAATATAAATATAGAAGATCTTCACATGACAATTGCAGGCCCTAGAAGAATGTTCCCCATGGATTGCAAATACTTTCAAGGATGTTTGAAGCAAGATTTCAAACATGAGTCATGACATATTTCTAACTCCCACAAATTAGATTTGTTGACATTTATAAATCATTGTTCATTACTAAAGGTATGAATTCGAAGGGAAAAGAAGGTAAAAAGGCGCATGCACTAATTAATACAATGGTTGAAATTTCAAGGCCCAATACTATCATGCCATCTCCAAGCCACCTTTGACCAAATTTTATGGATTCCTTTTAGCTATGTACACTCAAGATATAAATTTTATTAATACTTAGAATGATGTTGAATAAAAGTAAGGTTATTTTCTCATGTTTCCAAGTATCTCTACAATTTTCAAGGGACAAATTCTACATAGACATTAAAGAGAATGATAATGAGAGCACAAGTGACCTCCACAATGCCAATTGACCACATTTATTCTCTTAGGTTTGAATACCCAGGTTGGAGATCTATAAATGCAAGTTTATTCCCCATTCTAAGGGTTGGTCTTTCTTATTTTCACATAATAGAAGTGCAAAGAGTGTTGTAGGGTTTAAAATCTATTAGTGCATTTACCATCCAAGTTGCTCATTCCAAAAGTTTTAGAGAGGTGGCAATTGAAGGAGGTATTTGTAATCACATATATCCCTAGCTATTTGTTGGTATTTTAGAATTTTTTTTTAGTACAAAATTTTGTTAAACCCTCTTTCTTATAAAGTTTTATTTCACCACATTTGTTGGTGTGACTATAACAATAGCTTGATTAATATCATAACACTTTAATACATTACAATTTGTTATTTGTAATGGTCTCTTTCTTGTTATAGATGAATGTTGGAAAGTTTGGAGAAGGATTATCAAGTAGATGTAGTTGTTGAATATTGTATCTTTGTTACTATTTCTTGCTTGTTTGTGATGGCTAGATATGACTGTGACCCAATAAAGCATTGATCTTGAATACATTGACGCTCCACCCACATTATAAATTAATTAAATCATTTACTAGTAGTTATACCTGAGTAGGAAGTAGATTTCTCTATGATGCAAACTAGGGAAAAATTTAAGCGCACAAGATTGTTAAACTTTCAAAGAACCACGTTCACTGTGTTTGTACTTTTTCAATGTCTATAAAATGTTAAATGAAAACATCTTAAGGGATTGTAATACTATTATTACCTATAGATGCATGTGTAAAGTATCATATCAATTATATAAGAGGTCTAATGCAAATAGTTGATCTTGACCTAGCGCCAAATATAGAGGTCAAGTGTATATTTGGGTATAATCATTGATTTAAGTTGTTATGTTTAATTTTAAATGATTCACAAACCTATTTAGGTTAGATCTAGGAACATCCTCTCGAGTATAATATAAGCTAAAATTATGAAAGAGATTACCCACTCTTTCTCATAAACCTTTAACCATCCTCAATCTATTGGTGAAACCTTGTTTTACATTCTTAAAGACAACACCTTGGCCTTGAAGGTAGAAAAAGGTTCTAGGATTATGGACCCACATATTTGGGACCTAACAATGGTGTCATTTTTGGGAAAAATATTAAATTTTGGTTACTAAAATCATCTTGAAGACCCTGCTACTTGAAGTTGTTTCCAACCAATAAATATATCATACTACAAGTTGATAATTTTTTAGCTTGCATCAAAATAAAGTAGAAGAGAATTCTATTATTTGGTATTCATAAGTTTCAAATTGTTACAAGATAAGTTAAATCTCTTCAAAGTGAGGAGTGATGACTTTGTTGAAGATTCACCTATAAATAATAATCGAACCTAAAAATTTGACTATGGAAAGAAGAAAGCAATTTGAGAACCAATAATGGACATCAAGAAGCCTCAAGTTGTGCAAGAAAGTCAAGTCATACAGGGAAAGCTAAAGAAACTAGTAAGTCTTACACTCAACATCCATAAGATACATAAGTAATTTGTACATCTAGTAAAGGAGAAGATTTCATGTATTTAAGAGACTAATACTAGTATACTTATGATGACTCTACTAATAATATAATAAGAATAGCTAGAATATCACATAGAATTAAATAAAAAATAAGAATAAATGAAGCACTTGTACATAGAATGAATAGAGTTGATTCACAAGTACATGATCTTGATGTTAGGAATGAAACTATAGAACAAAAAATTGCTCACCTATATACTACTCCATTTAGGTCATATAGGGATGAAATAGAACAAGAAATTCCTTTCCTTGATGATAATACAACTATATAATCTAAGAATGAGAGAAGTAGATGAAGAAATTGATTTGATAGATCATCTAAGAGAGATAGAGAGAAATTGAGTCTCAAATAGCACTACAATAGGAACAACCTACACAAGTTTAGGAGCCTCACTAGCAACAATATTGACACATGGGATGATTTTGTGAGAGTTTTTAGATTGCAACACGGTGATAGGGTTGATCCCAAGTTTTTCATTCATGAATTTACAACCATTAATAAATAAGTAAATGAAATAGTGGTAGATTTTAACAATAGGTTCATTGTGATAGTGGTAAAGGTGTCGTCAAAATTTATCCCCTGATCATATATCAATCATTCTATGTAATCAAATATATAGGACTATTTTATAATTGTTTAATATTTGTGAAAGAGGGTGGCAATGCTTTGATAATAAATTTCAATTGGTCATCTAGGTTGGTACAAGTTTTGGATATATTGTTGTAAGATTAGTAATTGAAAAACAATTTAAATTTTATATTTCAATATTATGTTTATCATTTTGTATAATTAAATCTATAAGGTTGTTTTCTAAAATTTTATTGACATAGAGAACAATAGTGTTTTGTTCACAAATTTTGATTATTCAACTAGGTTAAGTTAATCTTTGGATGTTTTATTCTTCACTTAATATTGAAGAAACCCATTAAAATTTAGCTCCAAATAATATGTATGTCATTTCTTAGGAATAAATATAGTTTTGATTAGTAGGGAAAAGCAAGTTTTTAAGGGACTTGCAACCCTTTACTACAAAATGTTGTTGATTCAACAAATAACACAGATAAAAAAAAAGCCAAAAAATAGCCAAAAACTAGCTAACCAACAATCCAAAAAAAAGACAGAAAATAGTACAGAGACACTATCTCATATTTTTTAAGGTGTTAGCCACCTCCATTTCCTAATTATAGTGAAGATTAACTGGCAACATCAACTCATTCTTTTCTTCCTCAAATGACTTATGCATGCTACCCTTGGTTCTTCCACTCGAGCCATTGTCCTCATCTTTCATAGATTTCTTGTCTTCACCTTTGGTGGGAGGAACCTTCACCTAAAGCCCAACACTAATATGATCCTCCCTAAGATCACTCAAATTTTTGAAAAGAACCTTAAGGAAATTTACACTATTTTTAATGGAACATTGGCTAATTTGCAACAGTTTCTTGATATCCTCCTCAAGTTCACTAACCTTGCTTTCCACTCCTTGGAGGTAGTTCTCACAGTCATTTTTAAAATACGAGACAGAGCTCTCCAAATCCACGAGTCTCTCAATAAGAAAATAAGAGGCCGACCCTTTGGGAAGGTAGGAAAAATCTTCCTTAAGGCTTATGATCTTAATATATTCACTTTGTTAAACTCATTCATCACCCATTTTGCAATCTTAAAATTACAATTGGATATACTTCTTTCCATGTCTATAAAATCCATCATTTCAGGGTTTTCATCATCAAGGTAGGAGAAATCATTAGAAAGGGGATGAACACTACCTGAGAACTTAGTCTTTCCTAATTTACTGCCCACATATTTGGCGATAATATCTAAGATTCTCTCTTTTCCTTTTCCTTTGGTTGCTACATGTGAAACCATATTTTGTTGGGTGCGGGCCTCCTCGGTCACCATGGGGACACCTCCACTCATTGCACAACTAGGTTCCTTTTCCTCCTAGGGAGAAACCTGGTAATCTTAACCCTCTCCAATCTGGTAGTTGTTTGACCATGAATGTTGGGGCTCCTTCACTTTATTTTTGGGATTCTTTTTAGGAGTGATATTCTTCTTTGTACCTTTTTTCCTCTTCTGTCGAGAAAATTTTGAAGGGGAAGAGGAAAAGTCCTCTAACGCTTGATCCCTAACCTCTTATCCAATTTCCACTCATCTTCGCCATCATATGTTCAAGTATTTGTATCAAAGTATTCAACTACCTTCGACTAGTCCACAACATCAGGTTTTTTACCCTTAACCACTTTAGATGGGGAATTTTCCTAACATACTCTATTATCAGCAAAATAACCCCCTCATGGAAGATGGGGGTATGAGGGTTTTTGAGATGAGCTTAAATAGAGGCCCCCAAAGAACATAACAACAAAAAATTGGAAAGGACACCAAAAGCTTGTGTTGAAATTGATTAAGGAATGTGAAGTGATACCCCAGAATAGCAGTAAGATGACCATCTAGCATCACATACCTCATGATAACCTCTACAACTTCAACCCAAATAGGTTTAATTGATAACTAGTCATGGCACCAAGAAGTTAGCTTACCCAATTTCTCTTTCTCATCATCCTTGAAAAACTGGTCCATTGCATCATCATTACCCTTCTTTTGAAGAATTCCCTCCCCTACAATTGCAAACTTGATATTTGGGCTATGAATTCTTTCATGATGGGGAAGACTACACCATTCGCCTTCAAACTTTTTTTATGCCAAATTTGGACAAAAATGTTAGAAGCTTCATGGTCGAAACCATGAAGCCTCTCCATATAGGGCTTAAGACCACCCTCTTCCAATATCTTCTAGACCTTTGGCTTGTTCCTCCATTTGTCACAAGAGATGGGTTCCACCCTACTTCGTTCACCCCCCATCACTTCCCTGCAATCTCCTTTCTAGTTTTAGAAACTATTACCACACTGCCAAACAATCCAAAGCTTTCTATTTTTGAAAATAGCATTGGGAAGGGGCATTAGAATACCTATAAAATGTGTGGAGGGAGGGGAAATAATTACTCCCCGAACACACCCTACCTCATGATCTATTCTGGCTGTCATATCTTAATAATGCAGTTTTCATCTCGAGTACTGAGTTGTACCCTTCCCATGACTTGGCATTCATAAGACTTACACCCTCATTAGCAAAAAAATCTATGAGAGAGTTTCCTTCTCTAAAAACATGACTAAATCGTACTTCCTTAAATGTTGGTCAATGAGATAAAAGTATAGTTATCATTCTACCTATATTTTGTTTGTTGCTAACAATCCTACTTTATAGACTTGTCAATCAGATATGTCACATTTCATATCAATTAAAATATTAATTTTATAGCTAGTATTAGATGTCCCTTTGAATCAAATAACTCATATGAATTATCTGATATGGTTTGAATTGTTATAAATTTGTTTGTACTACATTTATTGTAGCTAGTAAATGCATTGATATATTATACTATGGATCACTACCTATTATCTCTACAAATAGATTGAATATCTATAAAGAAAACAATAGAACTTGCAATAGACTACTTGAAGAAAACTATGCAAAGGATATACAAACAAAAGGAATTTGAAGAATCCATGGTACTTTCCTACAAAGTTTGCCCATTTTTCTCTTGTACACTACTACTCTTAGAAAATATTTCATTCTTCATATAAGAAATTTTTCTACTATAATCTGATATTTTGACTTCCACTCTATAAATATTACATATAACTTTGATGAACTCAAAATAATCTCTTTCACCTACTTTAAAGATAGCTTCCTTCATCTTTTCTAGCATTTCATGGCCCTCGGCTACTCTCATTGTAAGGAATAGGCTTTTGATTAGAACAACATATGTTTTGAATTTTGGAGCACATCCATACTCCTCCATTTCCTTGAGGCACCCATTTCAAGAAAAAATTTATTTGCCTCTTCCATAAGCTGAAAAGGATCCTCTACAATGCACAATCTACATACACAATCAAGCAAAGAATTATAGGTCATGGCATTCATGGAAAGTCTTCCAATTGACATATAATTCACCATTCTTCTTTCCTCATCCAATTTTCAGCAACAGAACATCCCTTAACAAGCATGCTATATATCTCTTCATCAAGATAATATACATTTTCCTTTTGTTTCACCAATTTCTCTGCATAACTTGCAAACCCTACATCACAAAGTTTTCACATCATAATTTTTTGTTCCTTCTCATCTTGCACTTAAATATGCACTCTCCAATCTTAAGAAAAAAATTCATCGTCTTCTTCTCCCTGCCAGCCTTTAAAAGCCTTCTCACAATCGAAAAAAATAACTATTAGCCAATTGAAATATTGTTCATGTGATTAACAATTTTTTAAACACCCAAAACATTCTCCCTACAAGTACTACTTTGATTTATTTATAATGAATAAAAAATTATAACAGTAGATATTTGTAGCTTTCTAGAAAAAATAGTGCATGCATCTTCTAGGTGTTTGTTCCCTATAGTTTCATTTGTTATAAATTTATTACGTTGATTTTGTAAATTTCTTCCACATAGCACTTTATTAGCTTGTTAAAAAACTTAGGGTTGTGTCTTGCATGTATAATATATTTTTTTCATTCTCTACTAAATGTTCATATTCGAAAAGGGCAATTTATATATATTTACTTGTTTAAATTTTACTTACATATTGTTTCATGCTTGTATCATTCTACTCTAGATTAAAATTAAAGTGAACAGTCATAGATCAAGTTAGCTCTACCTATAGTTTTCCTTCCAATCTACAATTAAGATATTCACATACAAAATAAGTTAACAATTTATTTCTTCTGCATAGCTTGAACTTTAACAATAAAATTGATAATCACATCAACCTAATTTCTCAAAGCACAATGGCATTTATAAAAAGTCAGGTCATATTGCAACCCTAGTAGGATACTGCACTTAAGATTTTTCTTCAATATTATACCTTTTTGATTAGTTAGTCATTTTCATATACATAATCTATTGAATTTGTGGTATGCACTTTAATCTGATTAATTGTTGGGTTTCAAAGTCAATCTTAGATTCTCCTTCTCACATAATAATTTTTTCGTTCTCTACTAGATGTTAAAAATAAGTTATAGCAAGCAAAGCTAAGCTAAAAATCTTATTTTGTATTTCATTAGAAAGATTTGAACAATTTTCTTAAGTGCTTGAAGTAATTATTATAGTCATGTGACATTAACAAAGAATACCTAGTGCAATATAGTAAATTAGGATAATAGACTTCCATCGATTTAAACATGTTAGATTTGAAGGAAAATATTTATTATGTAAAATAGATATTTTTGTTAATGTTTTTAAAATGATAGTAATTTTGAGGGTTTAGGGTTTATGATCATAAACTGTGTCCTAGTAGATTGCATTTGGCTATTTCCATATTTTATCTCCTCGAAAAATATAGATTTATATCTTTTGATACAAGATAATGCCATGGTTCGGGTTTATGTCTACTTTAGATTACATTTGATTTTTTTATTCTTCGTTTCTTTGATAAGTTTGAAATCCTTTTATTTCAAAGACAATAAGTTGAAGGGTTGAGAGTTAAGGAAATTGAAAATAATTGGCATCCAGATTCATTACTTTTGGTATATTTTTAATTTGTTCTATTAGGGTGATTTTTATCTTTTGAAAGGATAAGGCTAAGGAGTTATGTTTTAGGCAAGCCTCATTTAAGAAAATATATTTGAGTGGAAATGTATATATGTAATGGCTCTGTCTTTACAAAATGTTAGGTATTTGAAAGGAAAATATTGAAGATGCTATTGAATTAGATATATGTGATGATTCAATCTTTCTACTTTGTTAGTTTCTTGAAATTATTGTGAAGGTGTCATTGTCTTCACATATTACATTTGATTTATCTTGTTTTATTTGAGTCTAATTTCGGTAAATAGGGGTGAAATCCATTGAGTGTGAAATATTTATAGTCCTATATTTTTATCAAAGCATTTGAAAGAAAAAGGTTGTCTTGTGTTTAGGGTTAAAAGAACTTATCACTGTACATATATTACATTTGGCTATACACTATTTTTCTTTTACATTTCATTTCATAGATTTTTGTTGCCTTAAAGTGCCTAGAAAGGCTTATGTAGAAAATCCTAGACCAGATTCAAGTTCTATATTACATATATAGGTACATATATATTACATTTGGCTACATACTATTTTTTTTTATTTTACATTTCATTTCATAGATTTTTTATTGCTTTAAAGTGTGTAAAGATTTAGGTAGAAAATGTTAGACCAGGTTCAACTTCTATTGTTTTGAAGATGTCATTTTATTCCATACCACGTTTGGTTTTTGTTCATTTATTTATGTGTGCTTTAGGTATATAATGCTGAAATCCATTTTTAAGTGAGATTTTTAGGCAAATCTTTTTTTGAGAGTATTTGAAACAAAGTAGGTTGTTTTGTGTTTAGGGTTAAAATAAGTGATCAATGTACAAATATATTACATTTGGCTTCATACTATTTATTTTTTACATTTCATTTCATTTCATAGATTTCATGTTGTCATAAACTGCACCAAGATTTAGGTAGAAATTACAGTTTATTTATTTTACTTTGTGGCATAGTTCTAAAAGTGATACTCAAAAAACAATAAGCAAAATAATGACATAATTACATGAAATAAACTTGTACGTATATCATATCAAAGTTTACGTATGTTTGTTGAGCCACTTGTAGGTTTGGAAGTACCAAATCTCATTATAAAAATTTCCATGGGTGATCCCACAATAGTGGTTTACAATTTTTGGCCAAACTAGACACTGAAATTTTTATTTTTAACTAAATCTTCACATTCAGACACCTATAGCGGCTAAACCATGAGGAATTTGAAGATGATTCAAACTAGAGTCTCGTCACATTTTTTCTGTAGAATCTAAAAAAAAAAATTCAAAATTTTTGGAATCAGATTGCACTTCTTTTTCCATCTCCCACAAAAATTGGTTTTTCATAAAACAACATTTTAAAAAGTGACCAGTATAATGTATAACTTTTTTCCATGAAGGATAAAATTATAATTCTTTCAATTTATATTTTTAACTCGATATCTAGTGCTTCCACTTGGTTAGATAGTTTTTATTGAATATTTTTTCTTTAATCAAGTTTCAAGTCAAACCAATGACAATTAGACATAGCGACCGTATAACATGTAAATTTTTTTGTATATATCAAATTTCTTTTTTTTTTGTTGGATCAAGGACTTCAATATCTTGTGCACTCATATTTTTCAAAAAAAAAATTGATAATTTGCTATTTTTCCACATGTGCAGAATAGAGACCTTCATTTTCGATGAAAAACCTATGTTTAATAAAACTAAAAAAACAAATACATAATAAAACCAAAACATATTAAAATTATATTCGTTGGATAGCTCATTCTGAGGAATACCTAATTCCAGTTGGGTTTGTGAAGATTCCCCCATTTTCATCCTCAACTCAAGCTTCAAAACATAAAAATTTAGGTTTTTTGTATGAACAAGGTCAAAAATTAGGGAAAAGGGGGGTTCGAGCAAACCCCGGGGTTCGAGCGAACCAGGGTTCGAGTTTGAACCCCCTTCAATATGCATTTTTCCTTTTGTTTTTTGGGCAAGAAATGTGGGCCCAGTAATTAATGGGTTCGCTCGAACCCTAGTTCGATCGAACCCCTTTTTGGTTCAGTCGAACTTGTAGGTTCATTCAAACCCCTAAAACCAATTTTTTTGCCATGGGGTCATTTTTTCTCAGTTTTCCTTCCTCCATCAAATTGTAAACCACTATTGTGGCTTCACCCATATTCATGTCAAAAACTAACTAAATTGGCCCTTCTATGGATAATTGTGATATCATCTATATGAACTTTATTTTTATCAGTCAAAATAAAAAATACTTGTTGGGTTTTTATTATGTTATAGCCCTACTATGTTTTTTATCCTTTCATTACTTTTGTGAAGAAGAAAATACTATAATGCAATGTAATGCATTTCCAATTAAGTACTCATCAATAAGTTTAATGCAATTTTAATATAATGACTAAAGGATATAGAATTTTTTAAGTTTACTTTGTTGATTTATTTAAAAATTATAGAATCATAAGAGTTTACTTTGCTGATTTATTTCTTACTGATAAAATGAGCATTAAGTTTGTATTATTAAAATTAAAACTTTTAATAAATACATTTTTTAGATAGGGTGGGGAAAAACTATAATAGTTTATTTAAAATTTGAATTTCAATATTTAATCAATATTGAATAATTATTAAACTTCTTACCATATAAGTTACATACACCACATGATTCTAGCTTGGTGGGGATTGATAATCAGGAGGGCGATGGAGAGCGTTGGTCTGTGCAGGTTGCAGCCTACATGAGGGGCCTTTCATTCTTGCATGCACCCGATCTTGGGCTTATTTGCTTCCTGTTTTCGAGTTGGGTGTGGGGTTGGGCTTTGTCAGGTGTTCAGGTTGTGGTTTGTGGCTGCCGGACGAGGTTGGGGTCGGCTTTCTGTCTCTTAGTGTTTGTAGTTTCAACTTTTCTTTTGTTGGTTTTCTTCTTCTTTGGTTTCTACAGAGTGTGCTTTCGCCTATGGTTATGGCTCGAGGCGAGACTTCTAGGGAAAATTCCCCTTTGAACTTTTGTGCTGCTATTGGGGTTTCTTCCCCAAACCAAAAGAAAAGAATGTTTGATAATAGTTTATTTTCCAATGATGTTGGAGATGGAGGCTTTGTGCCTACAAGAGGATCTCGAATTTCGAAGGTGAACGGTTGCCTGGAACGCTCTAAGGAGAGACCCGTTTTGGCAATTCAACCAGAATCCATTGATGAGGACATTGAATATTTTTCAAAGCATGCCTTGCTTTGCAAATTCATGGGAATGAGGGTTTCACTTCAATTTTTGGAGTCATGGTCGCAGCGAACTTGGTCTCCTAAGGGGGAAATGGACATTATGTTGTTGGCAAACAACTACTTCATGGTGGTTTTCAATTGCATGGCAGATCGAAACAAATTTTTTGAGGGTGGACCTTACTTCCACAATCAGGTTAGTCTTTTTTATTAAACCTTGGCATGCGGGTTTCATTCCTTCAGAGGAACTACTGAATCATGTTCCTATTTGGGTGCGTCTCCCCATATTTCATGTTGAGTGCTAGCATAATGATATCTTGCACAATGTGGTTGCGCTATTAGGTAAACCTATGGGCACCTCTCAACAAACGAGGGAAAGAAAGGTAATGACTTTTGCTCGCATTTGTGTTGAATTAGATATAAGTAACCCTCTTCCTAATTCCTTAGAAATTCAGGCGGGTTCATATTCTTGGGTTCAACAGTTAGACTATGAAACATTGCCATTTCATTGTCATCTTTGCCATGAATATGGCCATCTTCAGAGAAGATTCCCAAGATATAAGCCACCAGAGACTCAGTCATCTCAACCCCCTCGTAACCCTCTGAGGGGCGACAAAGGAAAAGTGCCTATGTCTAGTGAGGTTGCACATGATGAGGGTTTTATTCAAGCTAAAGTTTGCAATCAGAATCGGGGTCAGAAGAGAACATTTAAGGAAAGACAGGAGGGAGATACCTTTAACCAGTTTGAGGTTTTGGATGATCTCAGTCTACAGGAGGTGAACCTTGGTATGTTGGGAATAGACCATAGTGTTATGGAAGAGGTTCAGGAAGACATTGTCACAGAGGACATTCAGATTCCATAGATAGAGGGAGCCTTGCAAATGGACATAGATTAAAGTTTGGGGACATCTAGGGAACCTGAGTCTATGGTTATTGTGCCATTGATGGTGGGAGAAACTAGTCCTCCTTTGAAAATAGTTCCTGATGCAACAAAAGGAAGCAAGGCTTCTCCTGCATTGGGTATTCTTCAGAAAGACTTGAAGAAAGGGACTATTGAGAAGCCTTCCAAGTCTGGAAGAAAGAAATATTTTGAGAAAATCAAGCTGATCAGGGAGACTTTAGTGGAGTCGGGCTCTTTCAAAACTCTTGACTCCCACTTTTCTAATCCTCCAAAATGATCATTCTCTCTTGGAATGTACGGGGCTTGAACAGTGGCCCTAGACAAAAAATTTGTTCAAGACTTGGTGTGAATTCACTCTCCTAATTTCTTTTTTTACAGGAGATAAAGTTATATGTTGAAAGCATGACTAGTTTATCATCTAAGTTGTGGAGTAGAGGTGATTTCCAGTGTATTGGTGCTCATGGTACTATTGGGGGTGTGGCTTTCCTCTAGAATCCTTTGAGGATTTGCCCTCTCTGGTGGATGTCTTCTAAATCCTCCATGTTTGTGTTGGCTACAAGCATTGAGACTGTGGAAACTATCCTCCTCTCCAACATTTATACTCCTACTGACCTTTTGGTTAAGCAATATTTATGGTCCCATTTAAGGTTTATCTGAAGTATGGTGCCTTATCACCCTTGGATTATGGCTGGAGATTTCAATGCCATTATTGAGTTGGCTGAGAAACAGGGTGGTATAGAAAGATTGGAACCTTCTGCTTTCTTGCTTCATGATAACATATCGGCTTTGAACCTGGTGGATATCAAGCCTAGAAATGGACAGTTTACCTAGAACAACCAGAGAATTAGGGAGAAGTGCATTGCGGAAAGACTTGATCGCTTTCTAGTTTCTTGTTTTTGGGTTGGTGGTGGTTGGTCTACTTGTTCAAAGATTCTAGATTGGTGGGGTTCGGATCATTGGCCTATTAAGTTAGTGGTTTCCTCTGCTTAGGTGGCCCAATCTCCTTCTTTCAAGTTCCAAATTATGTGTTTGTGTGATCCTCTTTACAGGACTATGTTGCTCACTGGTGGAGGATTGGTAGACCCACCTATGGCATAGCTATGTATACTTTTTCCAAGCTATTACAATATGTTAAATACTAGCTTAAGTATTGGAATTTCCAATGTTTTGGGAACATTTTTCATGACAAACCTATTGCTCAATCTAAGTTAGATAATATAACCAAGGAAATCAGGGAGAATGGTTTGTCAGAAGCTTTGCTTCAGAAAGAGGCTATGGCCTTAAAAATCCTGGAAGAATGTGAAATGTGTGAGGAAATTTATTGGAAACAGAAGGCTCGTGTGGAGTGGCTTCAAGAGGGGGATAAAAATACCACCTTCTTCTTCAATTCGGTGAAGGTGAGGAGGCATGGTAATTCTATTCTAGTGCTTGTGAATGATAGGGGAGAACAGCTTTCCTCCTTACAAGAGATATCTAGAGAGGCAATGCAGTATTTTACTTCTCTTTTTAAGGAGGACACTCAGGAGGGTTTTGCTGAGGAAGTTCAGGTTCTTTCTTGCATCCCCCAACTTGTTACTAGAGAAATGAATGATAATATTATGCATTATATTTCTCTGGAGGAGTTGGAGGAGATTGTTTTCCATATGAAGAAAGGGAAAGCTCCGAGTCTCGACGGGTTTCCAATTGAATTCTTTCAAGAATTTTGGGATATTATTAAGGTTGATTTATTAGAGGTGGTCCAGGAATCTCAGAGGAATAAACAGATGCTTCGTGCATTGAACTCCACTTTTCTTGCCCTCATCCCAAAACGTGACGGAGCAGATCGATTAAGCCAATTTTGTCTCATTTCCCTTTGTAATGTGATTTATAACATTATCTCTAAGGTGATTGTTGAAAGGTTGAAGAAATGGCTTAAATGGCTTATCTTTGAGGAGCAGGGTGGCTTTGTGGCTGACCGAAAAATTCTGGATGGAATTGTTATTGCTACAGAGACTATCCACTCTATGGTTATGTCAAAAGCTAAGGTAATGTTTATCAAGCTTGATATGGCTAAGGCTTATGATAGAGTTTGGTGGTCCTTTCTTTGGAATATTCTTGGGGCCTTTGGATTTGCTGAGGACTGGATTCAGTGGGTTATGTGTTGTGTAACTTCTACCTCCTTCTCTATTTTAATCAATGGGGAGCACACAGAGCTTTTTGGAGCATCTCATGGTCTTCGGCAAGGGGACCCTCTTTCCCCTTATCTCTTTCTTCTTATTGTTGAAGGGCTGGGGAGAATTTTGAAAAGTAACATTGAGTCAAGGGTTATCCAGGGGTGGAGGTGGGGGAATGAGTTGCCTCCTCAGTCACACCTACAATTTGTGGATGATACTGCCCTGATGGGTATGGCTACAATCAAGGAGGCTACTAATCTGTGTAAGGCTTTGGATGTTTATCTCACTACTTCTGGTCAATTAATTAATGAAGATAAGTCCTCCATCTTCTTTTTTAATACACCTGGACCTATTCAATAGAGAATTTCTCTTATTATGAGGTTTCAGATAGGCTCTCTTCCTTTGACTTATCTGGGTATTCCAATCTCTTCTAGTAAGCTCCCCAGAGATTCTTGGCAGTATATTCTTGAAAAAATTTGAGCGAAGGTTAATCACTGGACTCATAGATGGCTTTCCTTTGTTGGGCATGTCCAGTTGCTTAAATCTATGGTTCAGGCTCTTCCCTTGTATAGATGTATGCTTCAAGTGGCTCTGATGGGCTTTGTTAAGGAATTAGATCCCTTGGCAAGGTAGTTTTTATGGGCTGGAAACTTGTCTTCTTCTAAATGGAGCCTAGTCAGATGGGATATTGTGTGCTCTCCAAAATAGTTGGGTGGTCTTGGTTTGAGGCAATCGAATTTATGTGGGATGGCATTGGCTGCAAAATTTTATTGGAGATGGTGTGTGGAGCAAGATCAGCTATGGGCTAGAATTCTACTTCATAAGTATCTTCCTGGGATCCCAAAGGAGGAGGTTCCTCGTTATCCTCTGGTGGGAAGTGGATCAGTGATTTGAGGGACTCTCAAGAAAGGGGATACTTTGATTAAGGAGGGATTATTTTGGATATGTAAGAAGGGAACATATGCTCTCTTTTGGTCAGACTCTTGGGATGGTTTCCCTCCCATTATCTCTTAGTTTCCTAATTTATTGGCTCTCTACCAGTGCTTCCTTGAGGCTGGTTGGTCAAGGGTGAGTGATTTTAAATCTTTTCACCCTTGTGGTCAGCTAGAGGTTGCTAGCTAGAAGTCCCCACATGAGTGGTCGGTGGCAGGTTTGGAAGAAGATTGTGTGGAGCTTCATAGTATTTTATCAGTTAGACACTGTAGTTCCCTCAAGGACAAGGATGTTCTTGCTTGGTGCCCAAATCCTAAAGGCATTTTTTTTGTGGCTAGTGGATATCAGGAATTGATGGCCCACAGGTTGAATGGAGAAGAGGTCCATTGGTGGAAGTATGTGTGGAATAAGTTCTCTTGGACAAAATGTAACTACTTTGTGTGGAATTTGGCCTAGAATAGGTGTTTGACTTGGGACAATATTCAGAAGTGTGGATTTCATGGACCTTCCTTATGTGTTTTGTGTGGTGCTGGTGAGGAGGACTCTTCACATTTGTTCTTCAAATGTACTTTCTCCTTGCATCTCTAGCACCTTTGGTGGGGTGTTTGGAAACACCCTTGTGTTCATGCTTCATCCCTGGTGGAATTTTGGAGAAGTTTGGGCAAGCCCCCTACGTTGACTCCTTTTCTTCAGATTGTTTGGTGCATTGGACCTACCTTTATTCTCTAGCAGATTTGGCTAGAGTGAAATTGTATGATTTTCTGAGGGGAAAGGTTAGGAATCCAAAAAGTTTGGCATAGAATTTTAGGAATGATCCAAGAGACTATGGAACCTAAATGTGAGGTGATGTTCCCGCTTGATAGAGGGGATGCTGAAATTACTGACAAAATGGGTTTTCAAGGTTTGTCTCCTACCTTTGCTTGTGTTAGAAGGGGTAGACGTGCGAAAAAAAAAAGTTCAAAGGATGGGTAGATGGATTCCTCCTCCTGAGGATATCTTAAAGATTAACACAGATGGCTCTTCCCGAGGTAATCCTGGACCAACTGGGATTGGCGGCGTGGGTAGAGACTGTTTAGGTGAAGTTGTGTTCTTCTTTTCTATTTATAAAGGTTGGCAGGCTAATAATTTTATGGAGGGATTAGCGATTGTCTATGCTCTGGAGCGTGCTTATGCTCTAGGTTGGTGTAAGGTTATTTGTGAATCTGACTCTCAGGTTATTATGAATTTGTTGATTGAACATAAGGTGAAGGATGTTAATTGGCAGTTGGCTCTGGTTGTTCAATAGATTTTGCAAATTAGTTCTAGGATGGAGACAGTGTCCTTTGTCCACATTCCACGTGAGTTGAATAGGGTTGTTGATTGTTTGGCGAAGTGGGCTTCAAATCATGTTGATGTTTGGAGGGTTGAGGAATGGAGACATCTTCCCCGAGATTATTATTTGGATTTGAGGAGGATCTTGACCGAGGATATGGATGGTTGTGGAGTTGGTTGACTGGTGCTCTTTTCCTTCTATTGTTCTTGTGCTTTTCTCTTGGAGCTTTTGTTCTAAGATTTTCTTGTAATCTTCTTTTCTGAGTTTCAATAAAGTTTTTACCCCTCTCTTTCACAAAAAAAAAAAAAAAATTACATACACCACATTGAAAGGGTGTTTATGAAGTCTATATATAAAAATATATTTTTTGTAACTGGTAATAATCTCACTAAAAATATGATGATATGCTTTTACATTGTGTTATTTTAAATTATATTTAATTTTGTTCTATAATTTCTAAGTGTTGAGTGTAGCATTCTTAAAGTTTAAATTATATTAAAATAGCGTATTTTATAATTTTAAAAGAAATAGATGTATTGCTTTAGATTTAGCTTAAGTATTATAAGAAAAAAAATAAGCATAATGTATATGCCTAATTTTATGCATATGAATTTATATTTTAGTTTATATTGAATTTTATTTTTTTAACCAAAGGAAAATTAGAAGATATTTTAGATATAATTTGTATGTTTTAAATTATATATATTTATTAAAAAGAAACTAAATACAATTTATATGTACAATTTTATGTTTGGGTTTATATTTAAAAGTAAATTAGAGAACAAGCTTATGATGATACTTAAAGTTTGGGTATATCTAACTTTTGAACTCCTTTCAATATAATTTATTCTAGATAACTTTTTTGAATTAGAATCTTTTTTTCCCAATTTAACTCTCATTCTCTTAGCTAAAATATTTTAGATTTTTTTGGTTAATTTTTCTTTTATAGTTAAATATAATATTTAAAATACTGGTATTAATTAGTATCAAGTACAAGTGGGTGTTCAATGTTCACATTTTGATTTTATTTTTTTTAAGCTTAAAATGAGAGAGCACGAAAAGAAGATTAGAAAATAATGAAAATAATATTGTTTAGTTTAAACTTCAAACCTTGGCATGTGTTATAGAAGGCCTTCTCTAAAATGGCTAAAGTCTATTGTAATTTGTATAATCTTGTCTATATTGTAGCTATTGTTGTGGCCAAGCAACATTACCTTTTGACATTACGAAACCATTGGCCACTTACATGTTTAAATTTATGAAACCACTGGCCACTTACATGTTTAAATTTATGGATATTGTAGAGCCTCTCTAATATCTAATAAACTTGGTGTTTATTGGATCTACACACAACTCAAAGGATGAATTCTTAACTAAACAATTCATCTTTCACAAGAGGTTGCATTTAATTATCAACCAGCCCTGACTCATAAACTTTAGATAATGTTGGCACAATATATGCATTCATGGACTCTAGACACATCCTACATCAATGGAGTATAGGCAATTACACATGTATAAAAGACTACAAAGGTTGAAAAATTAAATGAATTTTTAATTCACAAATTAGGGGAAATAAGTATAAACTGCTACCTTATGTTATAGGTACTTAACACTCAAGATTGTAATTGTCAACTATTAAAACTAATTCCTAGCTAATTCCTCTAGAGTATGAAACCAACATGAAATTGCAAAATTCAATCCAAAACCATAGGATGATATTCATAAATTAGAACACATGCATATAGTTGGAAACTACTTAACTAATTTCAATAATACATCATTTAATCTAACAATAGGAAATGAAGTGGATTTGTAGTACCTCAAGTGGCCCTTGCTTGAGTTGTTGCTTCCACAAAAATTATCAACACCTACTTACTCAACAATTCATGACATCAACTAATTGTCTTTATTGAATATAAACTTTGAACTCTTACATACAATCCAACAAGAATCTGTTGAAGATTTCTTATTCAATAGCACATATCTATAGCTACAACTAATAAGAGATCAAAACTAACTTACCAACTTGATCAATTAACAACCGAAACAACTACTAGCAACTAGATTTACTCCTCAACAACAAATCCCACTATATAGGGTTTGTAAGGAGTTTTATTCCACTAGGACTGAAAACAACCTCATAAAGTAGTTGTCCACTCTCCCTCAAAGATAGGAAGAGGACTTAGTCTAATAACAAAAAACAATAACTATAAGCAGGAGTAGAGAAACTAATTTAGAACTCTATGCCTAACGGTTAACTATTATGACAGAGAAATGTTCCTAAGGACAAACACGTCATAAATTAATCCCGCTAAGAACAAACTCTTCCTCCTAGTGGTCTTATTGAGTGAGGAAAAGTATAATGTGGTGAATCATGGTTGATCATTGAATGATCACCTTCATTCTCTTCTCGAAGTGTTGCACTTTGGTTGTTTTGACCTCTCCCCTGTAACCGTCCACAGTCCTTATGTTGGGAGAGGGAAAACCTATTGCTATAGATTAACAGTATTTCTTGCTACAAGATGTTAGTTTCATTCGTAAGGCATCCACATTACTAAAAATCATAATTAAACATAGAATCATACTAAATCTCATAGACATTCATGCATTCCTCCAAGCATATATCAACATAACATATTTCTATTTCCACATGCTTAAGTATTCCTTAAAGTGTATGAAAGGCATATAAAAGATATATATAAAATATTGGGAGTGTCTATGAAACTTAGCAGATGAAATGATAAAAATATAAATCAGTAAAGGAAAACTAGCCATTAATTGAGCCCATCAAACATGATAATTAAATTATGTAAGAAAAAGTTTATGCTTTGTTGGTAAATTGATATTGATTATTTGTCAAGTGATCTAGTATTTTTAGATTTTTTTAAAAGAGGAGAGATGGATCCATGTGATTTTTTAATATATATTAATTTAAAATGTGATTAGATTATGATATTAAGAATTAAAGTTTTTTTTAATCAAGTGAAATTCTATTTAAAAAAATTGTTGTGAAAATATTCTTGTGCATTTTTAGTTAAGTTATAATATATTTTTTATTTATTTTCTATTATAAATATTAGTTTTATGTTTTGATAAAACAAATTAACAAAGTAGTTTTGCAAAAGGGGAAGTTAAATATAGTATACAAATCGTTACTCTAGTACTATATTTTTTATTGTTTTCTCAAATGTATTTCATTTAGGAATGGATCATTCTCATCAACATACACATTATTGAGATATCAAGTAGCAAAAGTTCCCCCATTCTTCCAATTAACTTGTCTCTCTCACTCAATTGGAACAAAATTCCATCAAGTGTCATTCAAGATTTTTTGAGCGATATTACACTTAATTTCCTTGACCTACTACAAAAAGTAAAGACACTTGTTCTAGACTACATAGTGTGTAGTGTTGCAAAATTCAGTCAATGGAAGTGACACTAAATGAGTTCCATGTAACTTGTGAAAATTTAGCTACCTTTTGCACTTTCTTATGAGAAATGCATGCTAATGAGTACTATAGGAAAAGTGGTACTCACTACATTAAACTTGCATTTTAAAACTACTTGAATAATGTTTAAAAACCTTTTGTTTCACAAATATGTATATATTATGTAATATTGTAATTTATTACAAGCTCTACCAACTTTGAATAGTTGGTTTTTTTCACTTTCCTACTGTAGTTAGGGTAAAAATTTAGGGTAAATGCATAAACAAATTATAATGAAACCCTAACAATGCACAATGAAGGACAAGATAACATGAAAATTAAAATAATAAATTCAAATACAAACCGATCTCCATGCTAAACTTGATTGATCTACATTGCTCTTCTCAACCTCGCACAAGAATGCAAAATTTTGAAGGAATGTTGGTTGCTCACTATTGCAGCAGCATAACATTAAGATAAAGATGATAGATGAAAATAGATAGATGAAAGATGATGGATGAAAGATTGTAGAGATAATTCGACAAAGTAAGGGTACTTGAAAGCTCATCCATGCAAATGGCTTGGTTGGGGATTAATTTATAGGTGAAGATGGGAGGATGAAGGGATAAAACTTTCTTTTTTGTGAGCGGTAGTGGAATTAGAAAGTTGATTGTGCAACTTGGGAGAAGAAATGGAAGGTGGATCAAGTTAACTTAAGAGATGATTTGGAAAGTGATGAAGTCATCTTGAGAGATGACTTAGAAAGTGAATCAAGTCATTTAGGGAAATAATTTAAATAATTTAGAATTATTTAAATTATAAGAGATGTGAGAGGATAAGGATTAATTTAAATAAATTTTTAATTTATTTAAATTTTTTGGGGAATGTGGATTAATTAAATAAAGAAAATTTATTTAATTAATTGATTAAAGGATAAATGGTTTAATTAAATAAATATAATGTATTTAATTAATTGGCTAGAGATTAAATAATAGGGATGATGAAAGGGGTTATGTGAGGTTTAAAATAAAATGTGTTGTAAGATGTCAAAAATGACATCAAAAGTGAATGTCACAAGATATGGTCAAGTTTAGGTGACTACACCTATGATAAATGCATGTTGTCTAGTACTATGAATGAGGTGGTTTGCCTTGCATTAAAACTAGATTCCCAAGAAATACTTGAATAGTATGTAATACACTTCTACTTCAAAACTAGGTATATCATATGCAATATTCTAATGATATTATGGCCTCTAATAACTATAAAAAAAAATATTTGCACTTGTTGTTTTCCATAAACAAAATATTGAAACTTTTCTTTTACGCTTTCAATTTTACATTTGATCTCATCAATTGCCACCTACATTTTATTTCTAGTAGTTATTCTCTCAAAATAAGTAAAGTTATCATTATTATAATTACTAATACAAATAAAAATTATTCCACTACTTCTCTCATCTTACTTGAATTGCTTATCATCTAACAATCAATCCCAATGGATGCCTACAAATACTTCGTTAGAGTAATCATGCATTAGTTGATAATTAATTAATATTTAATTAATTATTAGTCTAATTTATTCTCATACACTTAAACTAAACTTAGGAGTGATTTACTATGTTAACTAGAGAGCTATTATTAGATCATTTTATCTCATTGCATGAGATGTTAACACTTGTCATGATCTAATCCCTTTACCATTTAGGGTTGCTCCTATATAGCACTCAACCCTCATTATATTATCTCTCAAGCTTTCATGCCTTTTGATAGAATTCTCAACATTTGAGGAATTTTGTTTCCCTTGAAGATTCTTGAGGTTCATTCTGTAGCTTTTTCTTGTTGAGGAATATTTCATATATTGTTTCCAGGTCTCTTGCGTGGAAGGTGTCTTTGTTCGTTGTTTGATCCAGTGGCTCTTGTTTTTCACAATTCTAACATACTTAAACTTGTTGCCAAATAATAAAATTTATCATTATTGTTTTAACTACATAAATTATTAGATTGAAGATGGGATGAGTGAAGAGAGGCACGTGTTGGTGTTGTGCAAGCCCGCTACCTCCATGGCACGGCCTGTATGCTAATTTTCCCATGTGCATGCTCAAGTGGGGGTTGTGTTTGGTGTGTGGGGTCTGAATTGAGTAAGGGTGGGGTTTTTTCTGCTTTTGGGGGGTGTTTTTGTTCTGTTTCAAGATTTTTTGGTGAGGTTATCTTTTTGCATGGGTGTTGTGTTGGCTACCAGGGCCTGAGCGACCTGCCCTTTCCTCCTGCATCATGGGGTTGTGAATTCTTTGGCTTTTATTTGTCATGGATGGGGTCGACAAGTGCATGTAGAGTTGGCCAGTTTTGGCTCTCATATGAACCTTCTTTTATAATGATTTTTTGTTTTCCTTGTTGCTTTGGTTTGTGTTTTTGGTGCTAGGTGGGTGTTTTCTCATGGCACCCTTGGGGGGTCCCAAAGATCCCTCTCGTTTTTCTTTTAAATTTGTTGCTATGAATGGGGATTCATCTTCATCAACGCATGGAGATGTTGTTAGTTTCCTATTGCATGTTGCAGAGGAGTCACGAATGAACCATTCTTTAGAATTGAAATAAAAACCAATTGGTTTCCTGGAAAGGAGCAAGGATCACCTAATTGTGGTGATTAATCCTAAATTTGTTGCAGAGAATGTCATGTATTTAGAAAAACATGCTTTAATTTATAAGTTAATGGGAGTTCATATTTCATTGCCATTTTTGGAAGCATGGACTTAGAGAAACTGGAACCCAGAGTGAGATGTGGAGATTATCCTTGGTGCGAATGGTTATTTTTTTGCTAGGTTTTCCAGTGCATATCAACATATGGTTTTTCAAGGTGGCCCTTATTTCCATAATCAGGCTAGACTATTTATGAAACCATGGCATTTGGGGTTTGATCCCTATGAGGAACTCCCATCAAAGATCGCAATATTGGTTTATTTACCTCGGCTTCCAATGGAGTTCTGGTGGAAAGATGTTATGCATTATATTGTTGCAGTATTGGGGAAACCCTTGTGCCCCTCTCGTCAAACCCTTGATCATAGGGTGACCTCTTTTGCTCATATTTTTGTGAAAATTAATCTGAATATTTCATTGCCAGAGTCTGTGGAGATTAAATTGGGAGGTATGAGTTGAATTCAGTAGGTGGATTATGAGTCTTTACCTTTTTGTTGTAGTTTGTGTCATGAGTATGGACACTTGCAAAGGAATTGTCCCAAATCAAGAGGTAACACTCAACAATCTCAACAATCTCAACCTAAGCGACAGGTAATTGATTCTAAAGTAAAGGGAAAATCCCCAAATCAAAATGAGGGAAATGATTCGAAAGGGTTTATTCCTATGAAAAGCCAATCTAATGCTAGGGGACAACCTAACAAAACAAGGTTGTGTAAAAAGGAGGTTTTAGTATCAGGTTCGATGTCCTTGAAAATTTTGAGGACTTGGATTCAATGGAACATGAACTCTCTCTTGAAGGTCAAGAAGCACAAGGTTTGAACCCATCTTCCCATATCTCTCAAATTCCTATTCATGGAGTAGATTCACAAGAGGCCTTAAAGGAGGGAAGATCAAAGTCTCCAACTCTTGTTGAGACATTAGGGGATAATCAATTATTGGGTGAGGTTACTGGGGTTTTCGTGGTTGCTAATCCTCTATGTGAGAACCCTCCGACATTGGATATAATGAGGTATATACTGATCTGGCTATAGATTCTAGAACAAAGGAAGATGGAAAAAATAAAAATATGGCCCAATTGGGAATAAATCAAAAGAGCTTAAAGAAGGGAGCAGCAGACAAGGCAGGCAAGGTGGGTAGGAAAAAGGATATGGAAAAGATGAAGATAACGAGTGAGTACTTAGTGGAATCAATTATTATTAAGACCTTGGACTCTCATTTTGCTTCATCCCTTAAATAATTGTGCTCTCATGGAATTCAAGGGGTTTGGGTAGCATCCCTAGACAAAAGGCTACCCAAGATTTGATTTGTGATCACAATCCTAATATTATTTTCATCGAGGAGACTAAACTATCTGTGGATTAAATGGGTAATGTTTCTTCTAAAGTTTGGAGGAGAGGTCTATGTCAGTGTGTTGGCACTCAGGGATTGGCTGGGGGTGTTGCTTGCCTCTAGAACCCTTGTAGGATATCTCCTTTTTGGTGGGTAGCTTACAGGAATTCCCTCTTAATGTTGGCATCCTATTTTGATTTTGGAGTAGTTTCTCTTTTTTCCAACGTGTATGGGCCTAATGATCTACCAAGTATGATATTTTTATGGTCTCATGTCAAATTCATTTGGTCTTTAGTTCATGACTATCCTTGGATACTTGCAGGCGATTTTAATTATATATGTTGCCTAGAGGAAAAATTTGGGGGGTTGGGTCGATTGGGTCCAGCTTTGTCTTTGATGTGTGATAATATCTCCTTTCTCAAGTTGGTGGATATGAAACCTGTTAATGGTACTTTCACCTGGCATAATAGAAGATGAGGGGAGGGTTCTATTTATGAGAGGCTTGATCGATTCTTAGTCTTAGACCACTAGCTTGGGGATTGTTGGGCTTCTTCTTTTGAAATTTTGGGCTGGAAAGGATTGGATCATTGGCCTATCAAATTCTCTTCCCTAAAATTTTATTTATCTAGAAACCCTCCTTTTAAGTTTCAAATCATGTGGTTTTGTGATCCTAGTTTGTACCAATTGGTTGAGAGATGGTGGTTTGAAGGGAAGCCCACTTTTGGGATTGCCATGTTTTCCTTTTACAAGAGGCTTCAGTTTGTTAAGTACAAGTTTAAAAGATGGAATAGAACTTCTTATGGAAATATTTTTGTTGAGAAAAAGTAGATCCAGGCTAATTTGGACAACATCACTTTCAAAATTTAGGAAGGCATGACTGTGGATTTGCTCCAAAAAGAATCTAAGATCTTGTTGAATGGGAGTTAAGGGAGGATATTTTTTGGAGACAGAAATCCTTTATTGATTGGCTTCAGGAGGGGGACAAGAATACCACATTTTTCTATAACTCTATTAAGGAGAGAAGGTATGGTAATGTGGTTACTTCTATTGTTTTAAGGCAAGGGATTCTTCTCTCTTCTTATCAAGCTATTTTTGAGGAATTTATTAGTTTCTTTTCCTCCCTTTTCATTGAGGAAAATCAGAGAGTTGTGGCAGAGGAGGACATGGTCCTTGATTGTATTCCTTTGGTTTTTTCTAGAGAAATGAGTAACTTCCTTCTAAATCCTCACTTTGGAGGAGGTTGAGAGCATTGTTTTCCAAATGAAGAAGGGACAAGCTTCTGGTCCTGATGGCTTTCCAATAGAATTTTTTCAGGTGTTTTGCGATATCCTAAAATTTGGTTTGTTGGAGGTGGTTAGAGAGTCTCAAGCTAATAAGTAGATGCTGAAAGCCTTTAATTCAACCTTCTTGGCTTTTATCCCTAAAAACGAAGGAGCCAACTCTTTTGACTCTTTTAGACCTATTTCTTTATGTAATGTGGCTTTTAAGATTATTACTAAGATTATTGCTAAAAGGTTGAAAACTTCTCTAGCTTCTTTGATCTCAATGGAGCAAGGAGGTTTTTTCAAAGGTCATTATATTGTGGATGTGATTGTGGTGGCAATGGAAGCTGTGCATTCCATGTCCACTTCCAAGGAAAAATCAATGTTTATAAAATTGGATATGTCTAAGGCCTATGACAAAGTTTAGTGATTATTTCTTCACCGTATGCTTGTGGCCTTTGGATTTCATCTAGACTAGATTTCTTGGGTAATGAGTTGTGTGACCGCGTCCTTTTTCTCTATTTTGATTAATGGATTGCCCTCCTCTCCCTTTTATACTTCGAGGGGACTCAAGAAAGGTGATCCTTTATCTCCATATTTGCTCATTATTTTGGTGGAGGGTCTTGGTAGGTTGTTGAGGCATCACAAGGATAATAATCTTATTAAAGGTTGGATCTTGAACCATGGTTTAGAATCCCAAACTTACCTCCAATTTGTTGATGATACTGCTTTGATGGGTTTGGCAAGAATTGTTGAGGCTACTAATTTTAGGAAGGCTTTAGATATTTATATGGCTGCGTCTGGGCAAACAATTAATGAGGGGAAGTCTAGTACCATTTTCTTCAATACCTCCAGGTTAATCCATAATAGAATTGCTCACATTCTTCATTTTCAAATTGGGGGCCTACCATTAGACTATCTTGGTATTCCCCTCTACGTTGACAATATGAATAAGAGGCATTGGCAACACATATCGAACAAATTTCATTCAAAGATCAATCATTGAACTTTTTGATGGCTATCCTTTGATGGCAGGTTGACTCTTTTAAAATCTGTTTCGCAGGCTCTCCCTTTGTACAGGTTCATGGCTTTATCTGCTCCAAAGGGTTTTCTTAAGGAATATGATGCTCTCTCTAGGAAATTCTTATGGGTAGGAAATATTGAGTAGCATAATTGGAGCTTGGTGAGTTGGGACCAAGTGTGTAAACCCAAGGAGTATGGGGGTTTGGGTCTTAGGTAGTCTGAGCACAATAGTCTTGCTCTTGTGGAAAAACTATATTGGAGGTGGTGCAATCTACCTAATCAACCATGGGCTCACATTCTAAACTTCAAATATCTTGGTGGTGTGGTTGATAAGGACATCTCGCATATGGAATTAATTGGCATGGGTTCCTTGATCTGGAATACTATAAAACGGAGTTCTTCCCTCATCAAGGAGGGGCTCTTCTAGATCATTAATAGAGGTAATCTTCCTCAATTTTGGTTGGATTCTTATGATGGTCATCCACCTATACTTTTGTCTCATCCTCATCTCCAAGCTTTAAGTTTTTCTTTTTTGGGGGCCGGTTGGTCAAATGTGGATAGCTTCAAGGTTTCCTCCTCTTTGGGGACGTATGTGGTGTATCAATGGTGTCACTTTGATTCTTGGCCTGATAGGGGATCTCCGGAGGAGAGAAATTTCTTGGTTTTGATTCTTTCTGAGCATCCTTGTAGTTCTTTGGAGGGGACGGATGGGTTGGCTTGGGGTAATGGTCCCATATGGAGGTACATGGTGGCATAGGGTTACGCTACTTTGCTTGGTCATTAGGATGACATGGAGGAGAGTCCCTAGTGGAAGCGTATATGGAACAAGAATTGTTGGCCTAAGTGTAATCTATTTGTGGATTTTGAGTCTAAACAAATTCCTTACTTGGGAGAACATTAGAAAAAGGGGATTTTGTGGTCCTTCAATTTTCTTTCTTTGTGGAAACAGTGAGGAAAGCTCTAGCCATCTTTTCTTCTTGTGCTCTTTTTCAACTGAAATATGGAATTGGTGGTGGCATTTATGGAAGAGATCATCGGTTCAAGCTTTGTCTCTATATGATCATTGGACAAACTTGGGCCTTCCTTCGAATTTTTCTTCCTTCCTCATGGCTGCTTGGGATTTGGGTCCTTCCTAATTATCTGGTAGATTTCGATGGAGAGAAATAGGTGGATTTTTTAGGATCGCAGGAAAGTTTCCCTTTAGATTTGGTCTAAAATAAATAGCATTCTCAAAGAAACTATAGAGGCTAATCTTGACCTAGATGAGCCTTTACCTTGAATGATTCTAAGATCTTTTCCCTTTTGGAGCTTTCTCAGGCCTCTACTGCTCAACCTAGGTGTGGATCTTTGATGAAGGTGAACCAGGTGGGTAAGTGGTGTCCACCCCCGACTAGTGTTTACAAAATAAACACGGATGGCTCTGCTCATAGTAATCCTAGTGCTACTAGCATCGGTGGAGTGGGACGTGATAGAAGGGGTTGTGCCCATTTTTTCTTCTCTATTTATATGGGGGTGCATTCCAATAATCCAATGGAGGTCTGCGGTATTCTCAAGGTGTTGGAGAAAGCTTGTGAGTTGGGTTGGAGGAAGGTGATCTATGAAATGGATTCAATGATTCTTGTTTCTCTGTTAAACAACCAGGATTTCCAAATATATTCCTGAAGATTAGGGGTAATTGCTAGACAAATTCTCAATCTGGCCTCAAATTTTATTTCTATGTCCTTTTTGCATATTCCAAGGGAGTGGAACAAAGTGTCTAATTGTCTAGAAAAATGGTATTATGATGAGATGGGTGATTGGTCTATTTAGAGCTGGAGTCGATTTGATCAGCAAAAGTGTCAGCAACTGGCTCGGGTTTTTCATGAGGATCACAATGATTAGGTGTGTTGGGTTGGTCTGGTTATATGCTCTGTGGTGTTGGGAGGATGGTTGGAGTGGTGGTGTTCTGGAGATTTGGGATCTATCCATTGGTCCTAAATTTGATAGTTATTTGAAGATCTAGGGCCTGATTCCCCCTTTTCTATAATCTCTTCTTTTATTTCAATAAAATTTTCACCCTTGTTTTAAAAAAAAACTTCATAAATTATTAGTGCTAAATGTGTATGTCTATATTTTGTTGTTATTTTATGTACATTCCCAAGCCACCCTACCTCTTACACGTGTCATAGACATGTCTTTTTCATGATGTTCCCTATGTGTGCTCACACATGTGTGAGCACACCTTGATCTTACACATCCTTTCCTCTTGTGACACTTTTCATAAGGTTAGGCCTCCATCATCTCATTCTATCTTGACCCTCCATTTAGTCAATACATCTATGCATTGATTTCAATCGTCAAAAATCTATAAATTGAGGCATTTTCTCTCATTTTAATGAATCTACCTTCATCATATCCTTATGCTACTATTTTCTTCCATCAATCCAACATCATGCTAATGGTTTGATAAGAAACCATATTTCATCCATTAAGTGCATATCAATAGGACCTGGGTGCATCCTATTTTAGCTCAATCCTCATTTTGGAATGCTCGGTGGGACCCACATCCCTTTCTAACAATTTTAGTGTGATTTTTATTGATATTTTTCTCGCATGTCCCATTTTCACGCTTGACTCTACATAACAACACTTTTGCAGCAATAAGCTTCATCTCCGTAGAGACTCTCAGTACCTATGCCTTGCCAAGTTGCACTTTTGATTTGACTTTCTATGCCTCTACAACAACAATCAACGCTTGCAACTCACAGAACTACACTCGCATCTATATACATAATTTTATCTTTTGATCTGACCTATTTTATTTGTAGGATGTTAGAACTTTTATAGGTTGTTTTTGTAGGTTTTTAAGTTAGTTCTACAATCCTAAGTCATAGATTAACCTAGGGTTTATCTTTAGTGCATTTTCTTTCTTTTGTAAAACAAATTCTAAGGCAAAAAAATAACAAAAATAACTGTGGACATTGATTTTGGGTGTCCAAGGTGCTCTTACACTTATAGGTTTTTCACCTAAAAGGAGAGAAATGGACCCAAAATACTAATGTCTACACTCAAGATTAATGTTATGAGGGATGCAATGTGTCTAAATATGATGTCTAAATGCAATAAACTAAAAATTACATGATTTATTGATGCTAAACCTTAGAAATGCAAAGTGTTGGAAAACATAGTGATGTATGCAAAAACACCTAAGAATGCAAGTAAATGATGATATAATTAAACAGAACTAGAGAGGTGCACCTGGAATATGGAATCTGATGCAGAGATGCTCTAGAATCCTACAGAGTTGATTGGAAATGTTGACTGGGACACTTATGCCAAGCTGGGTGACTTAGTCCAATTTCAAGGAAAATCTGTCAGAATAGGAATTTGCCAAATGGGTACTCAAAAATGTGAAAATCAATTTTCAGAACTGGCAGTGGGACTAATTCACCACAGATGGTGACTTAGTCCACCTAGGAAATTTTGGAATTTCAGGACAGGATTTTGTAGCTTTTGGTCTTCACTTTTTTTTTTGACGAGTGTCCAGATCTGAATCTCCAGAAAATGGGCTAAAAGAAGTCTCCAAGCTTCAATTAGGGTTATGTCAACTTTGATGGATTGTTTAGCACTTTTTGACACCAAACTCTTTGACAAATTTGCATACAAGTTCTGCAAACACACATGCAAAGAGGGGAAAAAGGGTTAAGGATTAGAGTATAGGGGTTTGCCTTGGTCAAACCCCACTTTGGTAATCAAACCCTAGATAATGAAATGAGAAAAGAATGATAAATAAACAACATGCAATGTCATAAACTTACCAAACCCTTGATGTGTGAATCTGAAGATATGCAATGAAATGCTTCAATGGATGACTTGATTATGCTCAGAGTTCTTGAATGCTTGAATGAATTAGGAGCTTGAGAATGAATAGATTGGTAGGTAGTAGTAGATGAAAAATGAGGGGAAAAACCCTTATTTATACTTGATTTTCCATTATTTCCCAAAAATAACACATCACAGGCCGACCTCAAGGGTAAGAGATTAAAATCCCGCCAAGAAATTAAAACTATTTTGATTTTTGTGCCCAGTGGGACTAAGTCACCCTAGGTGGCAACTTGGTTCCACTAGGGAAATTTCACTAGGTGTCAGAAATTAAAGTGCATTAAATAAGGTTTAATGGGAATATCCTCAAAAATACACTTAACTAGTGTCGAAAGGTGCATTAAGGGGTCATTTAAACATAAGAAAGGGTTGAATTATTGATGACAAGTCTAAAAAGGCATGAGAGTTTGGTACAACTCTTTATAACACTTTGAAATAAGACTTGGTAAATGATAAAAAGGAGATATTTAAGTGAATTATAATGAAAGGGTCCTAGAAAAGTGTGAAAGTGGGTTACAACACTTCATAACATTTTTACAAGACATCCTAGAAGTCTTAATGATTATCAAGGGTCCAAGACCTAATGTGAATGTGTTGGCCATATTACAACATTAAATCTAGGCAAAATCAAGCCAAATTCCATAAGAAAAACTCAAGTGAGCATAAAAATGTCAACTATACATTTTTTGGCGACACATTAAGCCCCCACTTTAGTGAGAGGATGAACTTGCTTCAAACTCACACTAAAGTAGCACAACATGCACATCGAGAGGGATCCAAATGAACTCATGTTGGTAAGATGGAACAACAATAATCAAGAGGGATGATCAAGCCCCTAGGATCATGATCCCATGGCAAACCAAACATAGGCATAAAGGAACACACATGAAAATGACGAAAAAGGAATGAAAGAAAGCTTTGATCATTTTTCCAGCCCATTGTGGATCATATCTAGGATGTTTGTTTGGAACAAGGAATGTGTACTCACTCTGGGGCAACAAAACTCATGGTTGTCCACTAGGTTAGAAGGCCCAAGTATACTTACTTTGGGGCCACAAAACTTCTAGTTGTCCATGGGGTGAGAAATCCTAAAAGGTGAGAAATAGACGCTCACAGTTGGTATGCACTCACACACACATAGGTGGCTATGGGGAAAATTCATGCCTCAGAATGGGCTTCTTGCTCAACCATATCCAAGTTATACCTCCTAATAACTTTAATAAGGTGACACAAAGTACAATGTCATTTCGTGCTTCATGAGACAAGCAAAGCTTCGTCTGCTTAGAACTAATGAACAAATGCAATGGCACCACAGGCATGCAAGTTGTGTTATGCAAGGTGGCCATATAAATGAAAAATGCAATATGCAAAGAATGTTCAAATGAGTCTTATTAAGTTCATGTGAGGTCTATAACTTAGGGAACATTGTGTCTAATGTTTCCAAGAGAGGACCAATCAAAGAATAGAAATTTCAGAACTTAGGGGATGCAGTGCGTCGCATTAGGCCACCAAGAGGAATGTAATATGTTGAGATATATCACACACATGAAAGACATCAAACCCAATGTCATCCACAAAGAAAAAAACACATTGTATAAAGTAATAAGGTTGCACTAAGAACCAACAAAAAATGAAAAGTGAATTATGCCAATGTATGCCCCCACTTTAAAGGGATTGCTACACACCGTTCTGTGAGCAATTACTTTAAAGTAGCAAATGAAAAATGCAAAAAGAAACAATACATGAGAGCCAAATTTGAAAGGCCCTATGTCAAGTCATGTTTCTGAGTAAGGCTACGTCATGTGAAGGAAAAAGGAACAAAAGAAAGAGGGGTTTCCCCAAAAAAGAAACACACCAATTACATAAGGGATCTATGGATTTGGGGTTAGTATGTTCTTTGTTGCAATGTTTTGATTAGAGAGCTCAGAACTATCATCATTCCCCAAATACATAGAACTGGAAGAATGACACAAAGAGAGCAAAAACAAAAGAAAAAGAAAGATCCATTTTGGTTCAACATGGAAGAGACATAGGATGTCTTGACACTTTGCATTGTCCCCAAAAGGAAAACACAAGAAAAATGAAAATAAAAAGGGGAAAGAAAATGAAAAGGCTTTTGGGTCAACATGAGAGAGACATTGCGGTTTCAATGCCTTGTTTCATGCCCAAAAGGAAAACACAAGCAAAATGAAAATGAAAAGAAAAAGGAAAAATGTTTTGGATCAACATGAAAGAGACATTGTGGTCTCAATGCCTTGCATCATCCCCAAAAGGAAAACACAAGTGAAAAAGAAAAAAGAAAGACCTTTTGGGTCAACATGGAAGAGACATAGGGTGTCTCAATGCTTTGCATCATCCCCAAAAGGAAAACACAAAACAAAAAAAAGGAAAAAGAAAAAGTGATGTATGACATATAGAAGAATGAAGGTACAAATAGAAGAATGTCACAAAGAGAGGAGAACATCAAATTGCACATTACGAGGGAACACGATACACACATACAAGCACAAAGGAAAAGAAAAGAAAAAATACTAGTAATGCAAAGGCAAGTCGAACATAAAAAAATTCATTCGCCTCCCAATCCCAGTTAGTATAAGCGGAAAGGGGAATGACATGGCTAAGGGACAATGACAAATGCATTACTAGGACAAGGCTAACAAGTTCTTTCCCCCACTAAGTGCAAAGAAAGAATGAGGCGAGATAGATGATGGGAAAGATCATGTAATAGTGAGAAGAAAATATTGTTCTAGAACTATTACATGATGAGTGAGCGCAATGTGGAACATTAGCATCTTTAGGATAGATTACCAACCTATTCATAGGTGGTAGTAAAATGGTTTCGTTGTTTAAAAGGATTTGCAATTTCCTTTCACATTCAGGTGGTGGATGGAGAGGAAAATTTAGTTTTTTCAACTTGTAAGATCATTTGCATTTACTAGATTCACCCTTTTCATGGATTGAAGGAAGGAGGAAGAGGACCCATGGGGATCCTAGCATCCTTGTCATTGGTATCGTGTAAGGGTTGTTTAGGAAAAAGAAGGACATTCAAATCAAGAGGGGAATCAAAGATCATCATGCCATCATCATGAAGTCTCCAATATTTTTAAGGAGGCTTGTTGTCATGAGGAGGATCTTGATAGCCTAACCCTGTTGTGTTTTCATCTATTGGTCTTTGTTCTAAAAAGTGATGAATGTTATGTTCAGTTGTTGTATCACATCCTTGTTTACTTAAGATTGTAAAACCTTTGCCATAACTTTCTTCAAGGTTGATTGATGTGGTTGTAACTTTGTTATCATAGAATGGTTGAGGACTTGCTTGGTTAGAGGAACTAGGTCCACCTGTTAAAGGGAACTTAGGTCCTTCATTTGTTTCAAGATGTAAGTAACCAAACATATCAGGAGGAGAGACCATAGGAAGGTCTTGTTGTTTCATGGACGGATAAAAGGATGCATTAGCTTTAAGGTTGTCAAGACATTCGTTTAATAACTTATTCATGTTGTCACCATCTTCTCCAATGATGTCAACATCATGAGGAGGAAATTCATGTGGAGTTGAAGGAGCATGAGGAAGCTCAAGGTCATTAGGATCAGTTCCAAAGGTATAATTTGACATGTCCACTAAAGATTTTAATGACATCCAAAACTTATTAAAGCAAAAATCCATGATGCAAGCAAGCTATATGCAAGAAATAGGAGAAAATATCAAATCTAGAAATTATGACAAAATGTAATAACAGGAAATAGAAATGCAGAAAATGTACAGAAAATGTCAGAAACTATAGTGCAAAATGTGCAGAAGGACTAAGTCGCCCAGTGTGGCGAATTAGTCCTAGTGAGGATTTTTTTGTGATTTTTCAAAAAAATTGAATGCAATTTGATGTTTTTCAAATGCACAGATGCAGCTACAATTTGAAAATGCAAAATTTTGTCATTTCCCAATGAAATATGATGCAAAAATACAAGCTATATAAGCTTTTCACTAATGCAATTTTAAAAACCCTAGGATGCAATTTAAACAATGAAAAACCTAATGAAATTTTGATGCAAGTTAAACCTAGGATGCACTTGAACTCATAAAGGAAATGCTAAAAAGTCAGGTTCACCAAAATGTGGACTTTGATTTTGGGTGTCCAAGGTACTCTTACACTTCTAGGTTTTTCACCTAAAAGGAGAGAAATGGACCCAAAATGTTAATGTCTACACTCAAGATTAATGTTATGAGGGATGCAATGTGTCTAAATATGATTTCTAAATGCAATAAACTAAAAATGACATGATTTATTGATGCTAAACCCAAGAAATGCAAAGTAATGGAAAACATAGTGATGTATGTAAAAACACCTAAGAATGCAAATAAATGATGACAAAATTAAACAAAACTAAAGAGGTGCACCTAGAATATGGAATCTAATGCAGAGAGGCTTTGGAATCTTTTAAAGTTAACTGGAAATGTTGACTAGGACACTTACGCCAAGCTGGGTGACTTAGTCCAGTTTCAGGGAAAATCTGTCGGAATAGAAATCTGCCAAATGGGTACTCAAAAATGTGAAAATCAATTTTCAGGCCTAGTAGTGGGACTAATTCGCCACAAATGGAAAATTAGTCCACTTAGGAATTTCTAGAATTTCAGGATAGGATTCTATAGCTTTCGGTCTGCACTTGCTTTTCTGATAGGTGTCTAGATCTGAATCTACAAAAAACGGGCTGAAAGAAGTCTCCAAGCTTCAATTAGGGTTATGTTGACTTTGATGGATTGTTGACCACTTTTTGACACCAAACTCTTTGACAAATCTGCATGCAAGGTTTGCAAACACACATGCAAAGAGGGGGAAAAGGGTTAAGGGTTAGAGTATAGGGGTTTGCCTTGGTCAAACCCCACTTTGGTAATCAAACCCTAGATAATGAAATGAAATCAGAAGAGAGTGATAAATAAACAACATGCAATGTCATAAACTTACCAAATCCTTGATGTGTGAATCTGAAGATATGCAATGAAGTGCTCCAATGGATGACTTGATTATTCTTAGAGTGCTTGAATGAATTAGCAACTTGAGAATGAATAGATTGGTAGGTAGTAGGAGATGAAAAATGAGGGGAAAACCCTTATTTATACTTGATTTTCCATTATTTCCCGAAAATAACACATCGCAAGCCGACCTCAAGGGTAAGAGAATAAAATCCTGCCAAGAAATTAAAATTATTTTGATTTTGTGCCCAGTGGGACTTGGTCCCACCAGGTGGCAACTTGGTCCCACCAGGGAAATTTCACTGGGTGTCAAAAATTAAAGTGCATTAAATAAGGTTTAACAAGAATATCCTCAAAAATACACTTAAGTAGGGTTGGAAAGTGCATTAAGGGGTCATTTAAACATAAGAAAGGGTTGAATTATTGATGACAAGTCTAGAAAAGTGTGAGAGTTTGTTACAACTCTTTACAACACTTTGAAATAAGACTTGGTAAATGATAAAAAGGAGATATTTAAGTGAATTATAATGAAAGGGTCCTAGAAAAGTGTGAAAGTGGGTTACAATGTGCTTCACAACACTTTTACAAGACATCCTAGAAGTCTTAATGATTCTCAAGGGTCCAAGACCTAATGTAAACATGTTGGCCACATTACAACATTGAATCTACGCAAAATCAAGCCAAATTCCATAAGAAAGACTCAAGTGAGCATAAAAATTTCAACTATACATTTATTGGCGACACAAACAACAAAAAAATAATATTTTAGATTCCTAAGAGCTTTCTTGTTTAACTTTTAAAATACATTTTAAGGTTAAAATACGCTTATCCTTTTTTTTGTTACTATAGAGTTGTGCCTACATAGTATAGAGTTGTGCTTACACGCCAATTAGTGGTGATTTTTCTTCATCTATCGATGCCTACATTACGACTTTTGGTGCTTTTGTGTCACCTTGTTGTACCTATGTTATGACCTGCACAAGTTTTTGGCCACTGTATTATTGTGCCTACACACAGTCAAGCTACACCTCTGCACAAACAAGTTGCACTTCTATTTTGTGCATCTACACAGACTATCATTGTTTGCATAGGGACTTGCTATGTTTATGAGGTGACTTTCGACACCTCTATTTAGCATAATGGTTCCTACATCAATTATAGTTTCTTAACTATGTTTTTGCACCTTTGTTTCACAGAGTTGCACTTTCATTTAACTTTCTTCACAATTTTATCAAATTCTATCTTTTTTCTTATCTAAAAAAAATTCCTTCAGGGGCTTCGCCCCTAAACCCCTATTAACAAGGGATTGTGTCTATCCCCCTACACCCCTCTATCATTGGGTTGAGTGTACCAACCCCCATCACAAAAATGGGTTCCAAAATTTTATTGTTATCTTCATGCTAACAATCATTGTTTTGATCATTTTATCATCTAACCCCTTGTGGTTTAGCTTGAATTCAATTTTCAAATGAAAAATCATCAAAATACTAACATATTTCTTACAGATTCACTTGTCCAAACTTTCTTTTTTTTCTACTAATCTAGGCACATTTATTTTTCTTAAGGTTAATGAACTTTGTTTGATGTGTCTTTGAGCGAGTGGTGTGTATGCTCTCCTCTCACACCTAGTGTGATCTTGAGGATCAAAAACATCACTTACTCTTTTCTTTTATTTTCTTTGTTATCCCAAGGAACCCAATGTGTGTATGCTCTCCCCTTGTGCTTCATGGATCTTGGATGACCAAAAACACTTGGATCATTCCTTTTAGGAGGCCTGCCTAGGGATTTCATCACCCTATGAGATGACCTCAACTCTCATGTTCCAACAAAGTATAGAGAGCAAGAGGTGAATCAAAATACACCTCTCTTGGAAGTGGAATCTTTTTCAATATGGGCTAAGCCTCCAAGAACTTTACACCTTAGCAAAGTGAAGGTGGAGAGTGGGTTCCCTCTCCTCCCAAATTTTTGGAATTATTCTCTTTCATCTATGTATTTGGACCTCACATACCCTTGAGGTAGTTAGAGGACTCCCTAGCAACCTTGTTCATCCTAGTTGAAGACCTTTCGGTCATAGCTTAGTGTGGTGCAGGGTATAGCCAATCATGCTCGAATTTAGTCACCATGTATGACCTTTTGTTGAGGTGACACATACCCTTTGGTTAGGCCTTGTCCTTCTAAGGTAAGGGGTGTAAAGGTGGTAAATGACCTTTGCATACCCTAGGTCACCTATTCAATTGGAAGTATTGGCCTTTGGCTGGTGGGCCCACATTAATTCTATAATCCCACTTGACTACTTCTAGCCTTGTGTAAGTGCTTGGTGTGTCTTCTTTTCCTAAACCAATGCATACATATCTTCCCAATTCCTCAATCCATTTTGTTTGCTTGTGTTATTTCAAATTTATCTCATATTCAAGCAAGCAAAACCTTCATCCCCATCCAACCAATCTTCCAATCTCTTCATCCAAGTCCATTTATCCAATATGTCATCTATCCAAATATCCCAAACCCATCTATCCCCCTTCCAATATTATCCTTTATCAATCATCATCCTAATCCATATCCTTCATCATAATCTTAATCTAATCCACTTAACCTAATCCTATTCCAACCAAATCTTAATCTAATCCACCTACCCATCATCCAAAATCTATTTCATCCATTATGCATCTTTATCTCAACTAAGCATCCAATACCCCATCCTTAATCAAAGTCATCCCTTGAACATCTAAATTTTGGCTAAGGACTTAATATCCTTTACATCCAAAATCCTTCCATCATCAAAATCTTGCACTTAAGGATCCTATCCTTAATCCACTATCATTCATTTCAAATCCAATCTCCCAATCAAAAACCAAGACCTTAAGTTGATTTCATCCTTAATCCAAACTTTCTTAAGACCATTAGACTATCTTAAGTATAGTAATCAAATCCAATCAATTCCTACTTAAGATGAACATGACACCCTTATTCATTGGCCAAAACTTGATATTTCACTTATAAATGAATATAATACTAAGTTCCTTTTAGACATGCCCTTTCCCACACTCTTTCCAAATGGCATTGCACTACAATTGCAACCTTGATATAAACAGGTTCAGATGCACAAATACATTTTGCATTTAATAAGGTTTCATGATAATAGATTTGAAATCCATCCCAGACTTCACTATTTTGTATTGAACCTTATGATGTGCCACTAAATCCAAGAACTTGCCTCTGTGTTTGTCAAGAAAAATACAAAGGATTGCATACCAACCACCATTAATAGTTTTCGAATCCATGTACAACAAATACCTGACACTCAACTTGTTGAACAACTAATGTATTTTGGATCTTCTTTAAGATTGACCTGCTCATATTGGAATAATTTTCATGGTGAGCTTTCAAATATGATCAACCAAATAGGATCCCCCACACTTTTCTTCACATTAAGTGTTGTAAATACTAAATGGCTAGATTCACAATGACTATTTTTGAATGGTATACCAACTAGAGTGCAAACTAACAAATATTGCATATAGATAGAATTATTAATAACCCACATACCACATCCCTATACTTTCATCAACACTTCACAATATTTTGTGAAGAAATAATAGATAAGCTCCTTTGTGCAACAAATTATTGGTATAGATATGAGTGGCAACATCAAGAGTCTGCACATGTACATGGGTTCATTTGGCTTGAAAATGCACCAAACATGGATAACCTTGACTGGGGAAACCATGTCATTATATCAAGAGAAAAATCATTTTTTGATAAATATGTTAGGGTATGGAACCCTTGTAGTCCATCTAATAATAACAACACACACCATCGCTCTCTAAAATGATCCATTCTTACTAAATATAACTGAGATCTTCTCTAGAAATACACTTGTTGACTATGAAGAATTAATCAATCATGTCCAAAGGCACATGAAGTATTCTAAAGCAACCTACCTACAAAAAAAGGGTCAAATGTATATTATCGTTTGTTTACTTGATTTTTGGATTCAATTGTGTAATAGTTTTTGCATCAACATTTCGGATCACACTTTGTGATCCATCATTAGGATGAAAAGAAAAGAGCTCAAGGAGAAATGGTAAGTTGCAAACCAAGAACATCCTTAAGAATGTAGAAGAGGAGAGAAGGCTACATGTATGTCAAGGAGGACTAGAAAAATAAATTAAAGTAAAAAACAAATCTGCCTAAAACATACTAAAAAACTACCAGCCTAAGATTAAAGACCATTTCCAAACAAGTATAAAAACAAACAAAAAACCAAGACAAAAATTAATATTTTAAAACAAACAAAACCAAGAACATAAACAAAACTATACGAAAACTCACTAAACGAAGACACCAAACAAATAAAAAGAGGCTAAAACATGACAAAGAGAAGAAAACAAAGGACATAAAATAAAAATAACAAAATAAAAAATCAACCATACATCCAATTATATATAAAAACCATATACATATAAATCCAACGAAAAACAAGCAAAAACACTTAAATACATAATCACACATACACATACAAACATGAACGCATAAAAACAACCAACTACCTACAAAAACACAACCAAAGAGAACAAATAAATAACAACCACCAACTTACAAAAATAAGTCAACCAAAATCTAGAAACCAAAAAAAAAACACTAGAGGAACAAAAATAAATAAAGGAACAAGAAACATAGAGAAACAAAGACAAAAAATGCACAAGCCTAAGAGAGCAACCATAAAAACAAGGACCAAAAACTCACCAAGACCAAGAGACTACAACCAAAAAAACCTATAATAGAAAAATACAAAATTTAAAATACAAAACAAAAATACTTACAAAATCTGACCAAACACAACCACACAAAAAATAAAACAAAAATAACATAAAAACACATAAAATCACATGCACATGCAAACACATACAAGAACACAAAGACCCATCCACATAAAACACAAACAAAGAAAACAAACACAAACACAAAAGAAAACACAAACCTAAATACAAAAACCAATCCAAGCACATAAGCAAGCATAGACCAAAAAACAAAAACATAACAAAACACCTACAACCACCTACAAATACAAACCCAAATCAAAACATACACTAACCCAAACATGAACACAAAAAATCAAAAACCTAAACAAATACATACAACTCCAATTACAAAACACATAAAAATCAAATCTAAAGAAACAAGAACAAAAACAAATACAAAAACACAAAAAAGCACATAAATACCCATGCACATATAAACGCGTACATGTGCATAAAAACACAACCACAAATATATATATATATATATATATATACAACCTAAACAATTACATAGAAAAAATCAAAAACCTAAACAATTACAAACAACTACAATTATAAAACACATAAAGTACAATTCTAAAGATATACAAGTATAAAAACAAAAACAAAAACACATAAATACCCATGCACATATAAACACATACATGTGCATAATAAAGACACAACCACAAATAACACATACATAAAAAACACAAACATATATATATATATATAAACAAAAACACAAAGAAACATGTACATATAAACACATACATGTGCAAAAAAACACAACCACAAAAAATACATACAAAAATAAACACAACCATATACATACACACACACACACATATATATATCCAAATATATACACAAACATATCCAAACCTATACATATACACAAGCACATAAAAACACGAACCTATACCTATATAGAAATAAATGAAAACATACAAACACAAACACAAACATGCACAAAACAAACACATGCACACACCCAAACACACAAACACCACAACACAATTACCCCCATACAAAAACCCAAACAAAAACCAAAACCTAACTAAACAAGCACATCCCAACAAACATAAACAAACAACTGCAAAAACACACTGCATACAAACACAAAAAAACACAAACAAAAACAAGCAACAATTAAAGATGCAACAACAAAAACATGCACAATCATACACATACACATGAAAATGCAACCAAAAAAGAAAGAGAATAAGAAAGCAGAAGGGAAGAAAAGACCACATGACCAAAGACCAACAACACCAGAGCTACTAAACCAAACACACTAGTAAAAAGAGTAGGACAATAAAGAGAGGAGCCAAACACAATAGACAAGAGGGGAAGGAAGCGACAAGGAGCTAACAGGAGGAAGTGGGAAGGGGGGATCTAAGGCTGGCTAAAAAGGGATGCCAAGATTGACTCACCACCCCTCATCTTGATTGAAGTTTAAGGGGTGATTGTTAATTTTGATGGCTTCTTTGAGTTTCCTTTGAAGAAATTATCTTCTTTGAAAAAGATCTGAGTATTCTTCACGAAAATATGGTGTTTGGTAGACGAGGAATGGTTGGCCAGGGTATATTTTTGAACCCACTCATGCCTAATGTCAACATTGTGCTCTTTGATTCTAGTGTTGAATGAGTGACTAGTTTCACCTATATAGGGAGTGCCACAAGAACAAACCACCTTATAGACTCCTGAATCGAGAAGGATATCCTTGGAGTCTTTAAGAGAGGGATACAGTTTTTAAGAGTGTGAAGGGTTTGAAAGCACAATGGAGACCTTTTTTGTGAAGGATCTTGGCAATTTTTTGGGAAATTCCATCAATATAAGGGATGGTAGCTATAGGGAGATCAGAAAAGCAGTTAGGTTTATCAAAGGAGAAGAGACTAGATTTGGATTGGTTAAAGGCTCTAGAAATATGCTTAGAAGAGTACCCATGCAATTTGAAGACCCAATGCAAATAGCTTAACTCATGAATTAAGTGATCCTCATCACAAATTTAGTAGGCTCTGAAGGCTAGGGTTTTGAGAACACCACTTTTTTGGCAAGGGTGGTGTTGAGAAGAATAATGGAGATAGAGGTCAGTATGGGTAGCCTTGCAGAAAACACACCTACCAAGGGATCCATCAAGTTTTTTGAGAAGCATAATATCAAGGAAGGGAATTTTCTTGTCCGATTCAATTTCCTTGGTGAAGGAAATGCAAGGGAATGGGCTATTGTGGTGAGTGTGGAATTCCTCTAACTTTTCTAAGCCATGTGGCCAACAAACATTGGTACCACCTTGGCTTGAGAGGGAAAGAGTGAAGTGCTAACTCTTCAAAATGCTCCATAAAGAGGTTACCAATGATAGAAGAAAGGGGAGAGCCCATCGCCACACCATCAACTTTCTCATAGATGACCCCTTAGAAAGAGAAAAAAGTAGATCTCAGGAAAAATTCAACCAAGGAAGCTACCTCATCATTAGACTTACATCTGACAATTTTGATGGCATCAGGGATGGGAACCAACATGAAAAGAGAGACAACATCAAAACTCACCAAGATTTTGTTACTCTCCAACCTTTTATCCTTGACAAACTAGAAAAAATGGTTAGATTTTTTTGTGGAGTCGAATTTCCCCACGAGAGGTGATAAAAATTTGGCAAGGAATGAGGCTAGATTTTAGGTAGGAGACCCAATGGTGTCGACAATGGGTCTTAAGGGAATGCCAATTCCTTGGCCTAAATATGCTACTTCTTCTTTGTCTTGTGATGCATCCAAAAAAAACCATTCTCCCCTGCATGAAATGATGATAGGTTAAATATACACAATCCAAAAATGATTTTAATATGGAGAGATAATATGGATTTTCAACCCGTCATTTCAAAAACATTAATTCTTAAATACATAGCCAAATATGCATCTAAGGCAAAGAGAAAATCTAAGAGTTGTATTGATATGCTAATATGAATATGTATAGATCAAGCACCAGAAGACCAAGCTCTTGCAGCATATAGAAAATTCATGACTAAGATTATTATAGACTACGATATAGGAGCACAAGAAACATGCCATATGCAACAAAAATTGCCACATGTTATTTACAATCATCCATTTGTGACAATAAATATTGGTCGGAAAGTGTTCCATCGAATAAAAACTAAACTAACTAAAAATACCTTACAATCAACCTATCTACATTCTTACATACAATGCCCTGTTGATATAGAAATGCTAAAATTGGTTGAATCTGCATGATCATGATCAATCTCATATTCATCCAAACACAAAGGGTTCAAGTGGAAATGTAGGAAACGCAAGGCAATTATCAATGTCTTTCTTGGATTTTATGTTGCTCCAACTAAGGATTTAGAACATTTTGAAACATTTTGTTGGAGTGAACTACTATACAAGAATTTTCGTGATATTACCACAGAAATAGTTTTCATTAAAGATGATAATGTTATAAATTGGAAGGAAATGAATATAAATAAGTATTATGTGTGGTATATTGACCACTTAATTGATATAGAGATTAAACATGAAGAGGAAGAAGGTATTGATAATGGAATAGATATAGAAAACACAATACAAATGAATAAATTAGAGTTCCTATCACAAATGGGCCTTTCCAGTGGTGGGAATTTAAATTCCCTTAAAATTATTGGTAGATGCAACTTTGATAATATCAACAAATTGGATGATTGTACTGTACCTCAACATTTACACAACACTATAGAACATTTCATAAGCACAAACAAGATATCCCAATAAGATGACCAGTTCAAATTTGAGTTTCATGATCCACCATATCCACTATCTCACGAACAAGAACTAGCACTTACCATTGTTAAAAAATACTACAATGATAATTTCCTTAAAACAATCCTTGCACATGATCATACAAGGAACAACGAGTACAAGAAAATCTTATCTAATACATTGAATTAGACATGCACTCAGTAGATTATCATCAAAACAATTTAACCTACTCCTTGTAGTTGCTCCCATAGGAATCACTGCATTCAACATACATACATCGAATACACATTCAACCCTTAAGATTCAGTCACTTATAATTTTTCAAGAAAACATGAGACACATAAAATACCTACTTGTTGATGAGATGAGATTCATAGGACCAAAGTTACTATTAAAAATAGATAGTAGATTGTGTGAATCTTTCCCCCACCAACAAAAAATGTGCTTTGGTGGGACATCTATCATTTTTGTAGGTGACTTGGCACATCTACCACCTATTATGGACAATCCTATCTATGCATTACACTCAGATGCTAAATTCCTATGAGAACAATTCACTAATCTTTTTTACATTGGAAACAATTTTCCATCAACATGGTGACACTTGGACTCAAATTGACTTCCATCAAACATTACAAAACATGTGTAATATAAAACTAATTGAACAGTACTAGGAATTACTAATGGGCCATGATGGGTTTAGCTTATGGCTAGTTTTCTTTATTAAGTTTATGTCTTATCATTTCAATATGCCAAAGTTCATAGACATTCCTAAGACTTATACATCTTTTATACCTTTTATGTGCTTTAAACCAGACTTTAGTATATGGTAATGTAAATATGATATGATGACATTTGTATGAGTGAATGTATGAATGAACATACAGTATGATTCTATGCTTAATTTTTAATTTTTAATGATGTGTATGCCTTAGGATGAAACTAACCTCTTGCAGCTAAGAAGAATTGTAACCCACAACAACTAGGATTTCTAACCCATAGCATAAGGACAACAAGCAATTGTAGAGGAGGGGTCATAATGAATAAAGCATGACATCTCCAAAGAAGAATAGAGGTGACCATTGAATGGTCAACCGTGAGTCACTACAAGCACATCAAATAAGATGCTTTAAAGCAGTCTGTTCTAAGTAGGAGTAACTTATAACGTGACATTTCCTATGAAACACATCTCTATCATTATGGTTAACCATTAGGGATAAGTTCTAAGTTAGTTTGTCTTCTTCTACTTTTCAATTACAATTTTTAGTTACAAGACTAAGTCCTCTCCCTATTCTTGAGGGAGAGTGGGAAAAAACATTATGGTTCTATTTTTATTCCTAGGATGAATAGGACTCCTTATGAACCCTATATAGTGGGATGTGTTGTGAGGAGCAAATCTAGTTACTAGTTAGTATTTTTGAATGATAGATCTTGATTAGATTCTTGTCAAAGTTCATAGTTATCATGCAATAAAGGAGTTAGTTTAGTGTAATGAATTGTTGATTAAGTATTAAGTTTTGATATATGTTGTGGAAGAAACATCTCAACCAAGGTCCACTTGAGGTACTACTATCCACCCTACTTTTTTGTTATTAGATTAGTTCATTAATTTTTGAATTAAAATGGTTTCCAATTACATGCATGTGGATTTATAAATGTGATTTTGCAATTGAATTAGATTTTGTAGCTTTGTTTCATAATCCTGGAGTGATTAGCTATAGTTAAGTCTTAGAATTTGGTAGTCACAATCTTAAAGTGATAAGCAAACGTAGCACAAGTAACAGTTTATGTTATTTCCCTATTTTTCCAGTTAACATTTCATTTACTTTTCTAGCTTTTACAATTTTTTGTACACATGTAAATCACCTATACTCATTGATATAGGCCATGTTAGAGTCCATGAATCCACATATAGTGTTAGTATTGTCAAAAGCTTATGAAGCCCTAGTTGATAATTAGATGCAACCTCTTGTAAAAGGTTTGGTGAATTGTTCAGTTAGGAATCCATCCTCTGAATTATGTGTCTACCTATAGCACCAAGTTAATCAAACATTATAAAAGCCCTAAATTTTGATGTTGTTATCGATATTGGTGCTAAGTTCATGATTCTCCTATGTATTTCTAATTCTTTTCAAGATTTCCTAATTTAGAAATTTAATTTTTAGCATTAGGGTAAATAGGTTCTAATCCATCAACACAACACAAGTTACTAACAATGTGTAGGAACCATTGAACCACAAAGTTACAAACATTACATGTGAAGGAAAAGAGATTCTTTGGAAATATTTCTCCCTTCAGCACATTAAGCATTATAGGATATTGGTGAACATAGTGAGAAAAGAGAGGGTATTCCTAAATAAGAATCATCCTTGACACCATACTTACACTAGAAATAGAGGAGACTTCCCAGATACACATCAGAATCATGTCTAATGCTACAATTGAAGACCCACCAGAGAATGTAACATTTGACTTCCCTATAGCCAACCAGGAGAAAGTTGTTGCTTTGAAGAATATACCTCCTTTAGTACTACTTGTCTTTTATGGGTTGGTTACAAAGGACCCATACACCTTTCTTTTTGAGTTTGATGTGTTGTGTTGAAGTTATGACTATACGACAGATGCTCACATACTCAAATTGGTTCCAGCAACACTAAAATATGTTGCTCTCAGATGGTTCATGGGGTTGGGAAGAGATGTTGTTCCCAATTGGAACATAATGAAGACAAAATTCCTAGAGAAATAACAGGATTACTGCAAAGGCATAGATAGAAAGAGGGATGATAGGTTGTCACAAAAGGAAGATGAATCTTTGGAAGACTATATAGAGAGGTTTTAATTTTTCCTCAAGAAGTCTCATCAAAACAGACTCTCTGATGAATCCCCAAAATTGCTATTCTTAAGGGGATTAAATGAGGACTATATGGATGCACTTAACCTCATTGGAGCAGGAGACATCTCATAGTTACCATTTGAGGAGATTTGCAAAGCATGTAGAAACTGTTCAATGTCTTCCACTAAGAAGATTAGAGGAGACGAGACATCTTCCATCAACAAATCAACCACTGGAATCTCAAGGGTGGAGCTAAGCAATCTTCTATCAAATATGAAAGAATATATCATTAGCCATTTGGCTACACATTAGATACCCTCCACGTCAAGAAAATGCAAGAAGAAGTAGAGGCAACCTTTGCATAATATTGCTTGCACTTTTGACAAAATAAAATCAATTGTAAGTGTAAGAAAGTGGCCATTATTTCTAAAGATAAGCAAGGGACGTCAAAATTTCATGCACTAGAAAGTGAAGATGATCAAGTGTTCTACATAGCTCAATACAACCATGGCAAACAAGATGTAGGATATGCCCCAAGATCCATTGAGTTATAACATGTCATTTCCTGGTAACAATACAAATTTCCCTAATTGGAACCCTCAATCTTGGGCCAATGTGCAAAACCCATAATGGTCAATGCCTCAATCCAATTGGAATCAACAATAGAAAAACATGTGGCCACCACATAATTACCAAGGACCTAATTATAATTATTAGTGGCCACCCAACAAAATCAATGGAAACTTCAGTGGCAAAGAGGTCAGTAGTGGCAAAATTAAAATTCCAATTATCAGTAGCCATGATAGCAAGCCATAATGCAGCCACAATAGCAAGCCATAATGCCAAATCCTTCAACAACTGCACCAATTCCACCAAGAGCACCTCAAATTCTAGCACAACCTGCACCTAACCCAAATAATAAGCATGTCCAGCAAGCTTATGCTAATGACACTATACAATACCCCACCTATGGGATTGAGGTGAGTGATGTACACCTCAGATTAGGGAAGATGTTAGTTGGGCCTTCATCTCCTCATATTACTGAATTAACTGATGAGGAACTCCCAACAGAGCCCATGGACAAACAATCTAGGGAACCTAAGTCAAATCAGTTTAATCCATCAACAATGAGTTCAAAGCCTCCATTCCTCGAGATACTAACAATCCAAAAACATCATTCATAGGTTGAAACTGATCTATTGGGACAACTCAAGGATGTTTGCATCAAAATACCCTCATCTAGGCCATTAAGGAAGTACCTATTTATACCAAAATAGTGAGAGAGTTATGCCTCAAAAAGCTAGGAAGGAAATGAAAGGACCCTCAGACTATACATGTCTTAGGACAACTTGCAGACATTATATTGAGAAACATAACTGTCCCCAACTATGCAAACCTGGGAGCCCTATAGTGGATGTCAAAATCAATGGTACTCTCATAAAGCACACCTTAATTGACCTTAGGGAAGCCATTAATGTAATGACCAAAGAAACCATGAAATTATTACAACTAATGGATCTTAGACCTACACCTATTGTGCTATAGTTAGCAGATAGGTCTACAATCAAGCTTGAGGGAGTCATAGAAGACCTGGTAATAAAACTAGACTCATGGGAGTACCCTACAGACTTTATGGTGTTGCAACCTAAAGCTAATCTTGCAAGATATCCCCTCATCTTAGGGAGACCTTGGTTGGTAACTATAGATTCCTTTAAAGGTTGTAGGTTTGGTAACATGATCATTTCCAATGGAAATATGACTAAGAAACTAGTCCTTTATCCACCTACTTAAACACATGCAGATTTGGAGCAACTTTCATGGCCTGTCCTATGTGAGGAAGACCAATACTCCTTACAAACTTTGATGAATATTAAAGGTAATCCCTTTTTAGAAAACCATGATGAAGATGAACTGATTGCGAACATCATAGAGAATAATTATGGTAGGGACCCACAATAACACGATTGTCTAACATGTTTGTAGGACCCCCTGTTGAACATAATTCCTATCAATACAATTGAGTCTATTTCTCAAAATTTCCAAACTTTATTGCCACATCATTGTATCCAAAATATATCAGGTCTTAACATTTCATTTGTTCAAACATCATCCTTGACTTTAGAGGTTTTTCCAAACAAGACATTAAATGTAAACAACCAATTGATTTTTGCACAATAGACTTCACTATTGAATGTGTTGCAAACACATGTAGAAGCATTTGTATGGGACTACCATGACATGAAAGGTATAGACCCAAAATTTTGCATGCATCAAATTTACATCAATGAAGGCTATAAACCAATTAGGAAACCATAAAATAGAATGAACCTTGCAATCTATGACATAGTCAAAGTTGAATTACAAAAGTTGTTGGATGCAGGATTCATCTATCCAATCTTTGATAGTAAATGGGTGTCTCCACTGGTGATCGTACCCAAGAAAGGGGGAAATGGAGTGTGTAGACTACCATGAGTTGAATGCAACAACTAGGAAAAATCACTTTCCCCTTCCTTTCATTGACCAAGTACCAGATTCACTAGCAAGCAAGAAATAATTCTCCTTTTTGGATGGATTTGGTGGATACAATCAGATTAAGATAGCCCCAAAAGATCAAGACAAGACTACCTTCACATGCCCTTGGGGTACATATGCTCATTTTTTCTTGTCATTTGGGCTATGTAATGCACCTGCCACCTTTCAAAGGGTAGTCCTAAGCATATTCTCATACTTTTCTAATGATTCCATGGAAGTTTACATGGATAATTTTACAAAATATGGGAATACCTATGAAGAAGAACTTGCCAATCTAGAGAAAGTACTACAAAGATGTCAAGATAATAACCTATACCTGACTCATGAAAAATACTTCATGATGATCACTAAGGGATTAGTTTTGGGACATTTTGTGTTTGATAAAGGAATCCAAGTAGATCCCAACAAAATTGAGATAATATCAACATTACTTGTACCTTAGAGATAGAAAGATGTCAAAAGTTTCCTTGGACATGTTGGCTATTATAGAAGATTCATACAAAATTTCAGCAAGAATGCAGCACCACTATTTGTCTTATTGTCCAAGGATGTAGAGTTTGAATGGACAATTTCTAGTCAAAATTCCTTTGAAGCTCTCAAGGTGGCATTAACCAAGACCCCTATTTTGAGAGGACCAAACTGGAACTTACCGTTCCATATCCATACATATGCTTTAGATTTTGTGATAGGAGATGTGCTAGGACAGAAGGATGGAAACCTTGGGTATTCCATTTATTATATCAATAAAGATCTTCAAGGGGCATAACTCAGCTATACAATGATTGAGAAGGAAATGTTAGCAGTAGTTCATGTAATCAACAAGTTCAGACACTACATTTCAAGGTATTCTATATTCATACATACTAACTATACATCAATAAGGTATCGGATGAACAAACTAATAGTGGGTGGCAAGCTTGTGAGGTGATTACTATTACTTCAATAATTTGACATAACTATTGTAGACAAGCCAAAGAAAGAAAATGTAATAGAATTTTTTTTCTCTAGACTACCAACCAAATTAGAAGATGTTGTAGATGAATCATTCCCAGATGAGCACCTATTTTCTCTCTCTTTATACACCTTGGTATGAAAACATGGCCAACTATTTGGTAGAAAATAAAACACCACATCTCTCACCAAGGGAGAAGAGGCAATTAGTTCAAAAAAAAAATCTTACTCATAGATAGCATGGTATTTATTCTACACAAGCCTTGAAAACATAATGAGGAGATGCATTAGAGAAGATGAAGTGTATGATATCCTCAAAGCATGCCATGATGAACCCAATGGGGGACACTTTGCAGCAAAGTGGACAACTCTTAAAATTTTGAATACTAGTTATTATTGATGTTGGCAATACAAGGGCAGACAACTGAGAGGGGGGATGAATAAGTTGTCATAGAAATTCAAAACTTATTCAACTTATTAACCTTATTCTTTGATCTAATTATTAACCATGAAAACATAAATCATCAACACATCAGAAACACACATAACACCAATATTTTTTACATGGAAACCCTGTTAGGGGAAAAACCATAGTGGAGGTCAGTCCACAAGATTATACCCTATTAAAAGTATAATGCAAATGTAATATGGGGAATGCACATGCATTCAGGCACACTACTTAGAGCTCATTGCTTAATTACAAAGGAAGACACATTGTCTTACAAAGAGATTCAGATTAAAGCCATCTGGATTTTGAACTGAGAAAATAGCATCTACTAATGCTTGATTACAGTTCCAATTAGGTACATGAACACTTCTTCACTCTTCTTCACACTTCTTCACAATTATTCACACTCTACTCTGCCTTTGAATGATTTAGAACATTATTCACGCACACACATATAAGCACACCTTTCTCACCACTTAAATTCGAATAAAAAAATCACTCTTATATATCCGCAACATGAAATTTCATCGCTACAAGTCGGCCACAAAGAAATAATAAAATGAATATAAACTATCGGCCCAAAACATTAAAGATTATCAATGCGAGTCAACCTTGAGGTTGGCCACAACTTAGTGAGGACCCAATTCAACATCTCCAACATGAAGACATTTCAATTAATTTCTCCTCGAAGATCCACAACATGCTACAAACACTATGTCAACCAAGAACAAGAAAAACATGAACATGCAATAGAAAATCGCCAACCATGATCACAACGATCAATTTGGACATGCAACAAAGATAGAGCATGATCTAGTAACATCCAAAAGCAACATGAATCACAAGAGAAGCATCCACAACAACTAAACTAACTAAAATAGCCTCATCTTCAACTAGGAACACCCACTGAAGAAACAAAAAAACTGTATGAATGGAATCTTCACAACTCGATCAAATCTTCTGAAACTCAATGTGGATAAACTAGATACACTCAGCAACAAATCCTTTAGTCCATAACCTCTTATCAACAACGTACATAAATAACCACCATACTGAACTTCGCTTCACCACTAACAACCTGGAACTCATTTATTACAATTTTCTCAATATCCTCAACATATACAGCTTCAAATACATTTATGAAAATAGTGTCAACAACAATGACAACCATGTATCATTGATACAACCACAACATCCAACAATCTCCCCCTTTGGCATTGATGGAAACACATGATGTGAAAAACACCTTCAACGCAACTAACTCCTGCTTAGGTTTTTCTCATCTTCTCCTCAACACTTTCACATAATCTTTATCCCCATAAGGCTCTTCTCCTCAGATAATCACCATTTTTTCACATGACTCTTCTCCCCCTTTGACATCAATGACAAATTTCTCTAAGCTCTAAACCACATATCTGAGTTTCTGAACATCTGACTATTCCCCCTGAGTAGCATCCACCACAACATCAATCTGAGACAAGATATGACTGTGAAATGCACAGACTGATGCACATATTGCATTGGATCCTAGTTCTGATTAGGAGGGGTAATCATCGCTAACTTCCCTCTGAGATACTCAAAAGTATCCTTAGGCAATAGCTTGGTAAAGATGTCTGCAATCTTCTCCTTAGTAGGCACATACTCCAATCTGACTTCCTTTTCACTTACCTTCTCCCTCAAAAAGTGAAACTTGATAGATATATGCATTTTTTTTAATACAACACTAGATTCTTGGAAATGTTAATAGCACTTGAGTTATCACAGAATATAGCAATAGGCTCATCATATATAATTTTGATATCCTTCAACACCTATTTCATCCATAGGACTTGAGTACAATTATTAGCAACAACAATGTATTATGCCTCTGCAGTGGAAAAGGAAATGGCATTCTACTTCTTGCTTAACCATGAAATTAGCTTCTTACCCAAGAAAAATGCTCCACCACTAGTATTTTTTCTATCATTCACATCTCTTGCCCAGTCACCATCAGTAAAGGAAGTCAAAGTAATATCATCATCTTTAAGATACCATAGGCCAAGATCAACAGTTCCCTTCAAGTATTTGAAAATTCTCTTCATAGCAGTCACATGAGATTCTTTCGGATTAGCTTGAAATCTTGTAGCAATACATACAACATTCATGATATCGGGCCTAGTTTGAGTTAAGTATAGCAATCCACCAATCATTAATATGTATCTTGTTTGATTTGCTTTCGGAGAATCATATTTTGTTGTCAACTTGCATCTGGTCACCATGGGTGTACCAACTAGCTTTAAATCTTCCATACCGAACTTCTTCAGCAATTCCTTCACATATTTGGACTGAGATATAAAAATCCCTTTATTTAACTGAGTAATTTGCAATCCCAAAAATAATTTCATCTCACCAATCATAGACATCTCAAATTCATTATGCATCTCATTAGAAAACTTCATGCACAAAGCATCATCTCCTCCAAAAATAATATCATCAACAAAGACTTCAACGATTAAATCTTTATCATCATTCTTGAAATACAAATTACTATCAGCAGTACCTTTGTTAAATCCAATCTTTAGCAAATACTTGTCCAATCTTGCATACCATGCTATAGGGGCTTACTTGAGTCCATACAATGCTTTCTTCAACCGACACACCATATCTTCTTTATCAGTCAATTGGAATCCATCAGGTTGCTCAACATACACTTCTTCTTCCAATTCACCATTTAGAAAAGCCGATTTTACATCCATCTGATAAACTTTGTAGTTCTTGTGAGTAGCATAGGCAAGAAATAATCTTACAGCTTCAATTCTAGCAACAGGGGAAAAGGTCTCTTCAAAATCAATTCCTTCCATTTGTGAATATCCTTTACATACCAGTCTTACTTTGTTTCTAACCACTTCACCTTGCTCATTCAGTTTGTTTCTAAAGACCCATTTGGTTCCAATGACATTCTTATCCTTAGGTCTGGGAACAAGAATCCATGTATCATTCTTTTCAATATGTTTTAACTCTTCTTTCATTGCTTCAATCCAATACTCATCTTTACATGCTTCATTCACACTAGTAGGCTCAGTCTTTGAAATCAAGCAATACTCTCCTGCAATCTTTCTCCTAGTTTGTACACCTTTGTTCTTATCACCTATAATTTGATCTTCTAAATGATTCAATCTTACATACATCGGAGTCTGCTTAGGGTTTTCTTCAACTTCAGGCTCTTCTGATCTTTCTTCTAGTCTTTCACTAGTTTCTCCTTCTTCTTCATTTTCTTGATTTACCGGATTGATTTGCACTTGATTTGTAGTTTGAACTTGCTTTCCTTTGTTTGCAATGTCATCCTGATCATCAAAGTCATATCCATAGGTTCTGGATAGTGTACCAAAGTATTCATCAACCTTAACATTTGGACTTTCAACCATTTTCTTTAATCTTTTATTGTAACACCGGTAGGCCTTACTTTTAGTAGCATAACCCAAAAAGATACCTTCATCACTCCTAGCATCAAACTTTCCTATGTCTTTGTCTCTCTTAATATAACATTTGCTTCCAAATATCTTGAAGTATTTAACAGTAGGCTTTTGACTAGTCCATAGCTCAAAAGGGGTCTTACCAATATCACCTTTGATTTGTACTAGTTGAGTGCGTACACAACAGTACTCATAGCTTCTTTCCAATAGATATGAGGAACATTTCCTTCCAACATCATAGTTCTAGCAGCATCTTCAATTGTTCTGTTCTTCCTTTCCACAACTCCATTTTGTTGAGGGGTTTGTAGTGCAGATAATTGTCTCTTTATTCCATGTTCTTCACAAAAAGTATTAAATTCACCGAAAGTAAATTCACCACCTCTATCTGATCTCAGACATTTAATCTTCAAACTTGTCTCTATCTCAACCATAGATTTAAAGATCTTGAACTTTTCCAGTGCTTCAGATTTCTCCCTTAAGAAAGTAACCCATACCATTCTATAATAATCATCAATGAGTAACATGAAATACCTATAACCTTGTAAAATTCTGACCTTAGAGGGACCACATAGATCAATATGCACAAGCTCTAACAATTCATTTCAACAATGTTTTTTACTCCAAAATGAAATCCTAGTTTGCTTGCCAATTGACATTCCTTGCATATTGCATTGGTAGGTTTCACCAACTTAAGTAGATCTCTCACAACCTTAGTGGAACTTATCTTGACAATATTATAAAAGTTAACATGACACAACCTCCTATGCCATAACCAACTTTCATCAACCTAAGCAATCAAACAACTTTTCCTAGCAGCACTCAAGTGAAAGATATTACCTTTTGTTTTTGTACCTGATGCAATTTCATTTCTGGAACTCAATATTCTGCACTTTCCATCCTTGAACTGAAGATTGTATCCCTTATCAACCATTTTACCAACACTCAAAATATTATGCTTCAAGCCTTCCACATACAGAACATCATCAATATTATGCTTACCATCAAGAGAAATGTAACCTCTTCCATGGATCACACTAGCTATATTATCACCAAATCTCACACACCACCATCATACTTTTCCAAGCTTACAAACTTACTTTTGTCTCTTTTCATATGATGTGAACATCTATTGTCAATTACCCATTCATCTTTTTCTTCAATTCAAGCAGCCAAGGCTTTCTCCACATTTGTGCAACCAGCAAATTCAGTAGATACAGGATTATTTTCCTTGATAGCAATAAATACCCATTCATCATCACTTCTATTTCCTTTATCAGATTCATCATATGCCACACCTTCATCAGCAGCATAGTAACACTTCTTCTGAAATTTAGGCTTGTTATGTCTTGGTTTAGCAACTCTTTCTGGAAACCTTGATGCAAAATGACCTATCTTATTGCAGGAAAAGAATTTAAGAGGTAATTTTCCTTCATACTTACCTTTTCCTCTTGGTACTCTTTTGAAAATAAGTGCCTCCAACTCTTCTAGCTCTCTTTCTTCTTCTTCAATCTATCAGATTTCATCCTCACACTTGAATGTCTTTCTAGATGAACTCTCACCCGAATCATATCTCTATCTATCTCTTCCGGGAGTAGTAGCCTTAAATGTAGATTCAACCTTAGAAGGACATCACCAAATTCGCTCAACTCAAAAGTAGTCAGCTTACCAACCAATGTATCTCTGGTTATGTTTGTTATAGTTCGAAGCTCTTCAATAGCACTAGCTTTGACTTTGTAAGAATTAGGCAGAGATCTAAGCACTTTAGCAACAATCTCATATTCATCTATCTTTCCACCAGCACATCTAATACCACACACAAGTTCATTCACTCTTTGCATGAGAGTATTAATGTTCTCATCATCACCCATTCTCAACCTTTCATATTTCCCTTTCAAACTTTGCAACTTAGCAATATTCACATTAGCATCACCTTCATACAAGGTTTCCAACTTTTTCTAGATCTCATAAGTAGTCTTAAGATCCATAACATTTGTCATCTTATAATCAGTCAAAGCACTCAACAAAGCTTCCTTAGCCCAGATATTATACTCAACATATGTACTATTCGGTGGAATAACATACCTATTACTTGTAATGCTCCAATAGGGTTCACCAATGCATCTCAGATGGCACTCCATTCGAGTCTTCCACAAAGAATAATTTGTTCCATCAAATCTCAGACTATCCTTCTTGTAACTTGCCATCCTGGATCACCTTAAGTCGTTAAAATTCTTCCAAGGAACCTGCTCTGATACCAATTGTTGGCAATACAAGGGCAGACAACTGAGAGGGGGGGTGAATCAATTTTCATAAAAATTCAAAACTTATTCAACTTATTAACCTTATTCTCTGATCTAATTATTAACCATGAAAACATAAATCATCAACACATCTGAAACACACATAACACCAAGAGTTTTTACGTGGAAACCATATTAGGGGAAAAACCACGGTGGAGGTCATTCCACAAGATTATACCCTATTAAAAGTATAATGAAAATGTAATATGGGGAATGCACATGCATTCAAGCACACTGCCTAGAGCTCACTGCTCAATTACAAAAGAAGACGCACTGTCTTACAAAGAGATTCAGATTAAAACCATCCGGATTTTGAACTGAGAAAATAGCATCTACTAATGCCTGATTATAGTTCCAACTAAGCACATGAACACTTCTTCACTCTTCACACTTCTTCACAATTCTTCACACTCTACTCTGCCTTCGAATGATTTAGAACATTATTCATGCACACACACAGAAGCACACCTTTCTCACCACTTAAATTCAAATAAAAAAATCACTCTTATATATCCGCAACATGAAATTTCATCGCTACAAGTCGGCCACAAAGAAATAATAAAATGAATATAAATTATCGGCCCAAAACATTAAAGATTATCGATGTGAATCAACCAAGGTTGGCCACAACTTAGTGAGGACCCAAATCAACATCTCCAACATGAAGACACTTTAATTAATTTCTCCTCGAAGATCCACAACATGCTACAAACACTATGTCATCCAAGAACAAGAAAAACATGAACATGCAAGAGAAAATCACCAACCATGATCACAACGATCAATGTGGATGTGCAACAAAGATAGAGCACGATCTAGAAACATCCACAAGAAACATGAATCACAAGAGAAGCATCTTCAACAATTGAACTAACTGAAATAGCCTCATCTTCAATCAAGAACACCAACTAAAGAAACAAAAAAACTATCTAAATGGAAATCTTCATAACTCAATCAAATCTTCATGCGAATCTCTGAAACTCAAAGTGGATAAACTAGATACACTCAGCAACAAACCCTTTATTCCACAACATCTGATCAACAATGTATAGAAATAACCACCATACTGAACTTCACTTTACCACTGACAACCTGGAACTCATTTATTACAATTTTCTCAATATCCTCAACATATACAGCTTCAAATACATTTATGCTAATAGTGTTGACACCAATGACAACTACATATCATCAATACAACCACAACATCCAACAATTGGCTAAAATTTCATAAAGATGCAATCAATTACATCATGATCTATGATAGATGTCAAAGAATGGGAAGGCCAACAAAGATAGATGAGATGCCATTACAACCACAACTAGTAGTAGCATCATTTGATAAATGGGGACTAAACTTCATTGGTCCCATCTCCCCAACATCAAACTATAAAGAATACATGTTGGTTTGTAAAAATTACCTTACCAAATGGGTGAAAGTTAAAGCTTTGCAGTTTAGAAGAGATGGGAATGTGGAAAAATTTCTCTATGAAGATATATTCACAAGACCATAGACCACAGTTTACATAAAATCTTATCACAAAACTAGTGCATGAATATGAGATCAGACATAAAAATTCCACAGCCTACCACCCTCAAGCAAATGGTCAACTAGAGGTCACAAATAGAGAAATTGAAAACATCCTCACAAAGACAATGCAACTCCAGAGGAAGGACTGGGCAACCAAGTTACCTGAAGCGGTTTGGGCTTACAAGACAACCTAGAAGATAATGACATGTTTCACACTATATGAGTTGGTATATATAAAAAGGAATTACTTCTAATAGAACTTGAATACAAGACTCTGAAGATAGCAGTCAAATTGTGTATAGACTTATCAACAACATAGGAGAGGTTACACAACTTTAATGCATTAGATGAAATCATAATGAAATCCATTCACCATACTAAAATCATCTAGAAACAAAGGATATGTTGATATGACCAAATTATTAAAACCAAGGAATTCAGTGTAGGTGATTGGACCTTACTATATGATTCAAGGTACAAATATTACTGTCTGCACCTAGAATTGCACCCTGTGCAAAGTTTACAAAAAACTGAGCATTCTAGAGAAACATGGGATCATCTCAAGGCTATGGGTCACCTATAACTGAAATGAACCTCCGGAGAAGGCCGACTTCCTTTGGGTATCACCTAAACTATTGTTTCTTTGAGAGGAAAGAGGGAAGAGATGCATAAAATGAGAACTACACTAGGGTGATACACCAAACTAATAAGAAATCATGAAATGAACACAAGAAGAACATACACTTGAAAGCCTGAATGTTATTCTCAGAACAACCTCTTTCAGATTTAATGCTTTAGTCCTAACAGGTTTGGCCCACATACACACCTCAGGAAGGAAAGATTAATTTCACAGCTCTAAGATATGAATACAAAGTTATAAAACACAGTTAAAGACTTGCAAGTTCAAAAGAAAGATACATAAATGAAAATCATACAAACGTGAACACAAACTTCCAAGGTAAACTCTGTGTTGTATTCAGGATTCCAGTTGAGTTACAGAAAAACATACATTGACTGAGAAAGGATTGATTGAAAATCACTAACTCTTCAGAGTGTGCAATCAGAACTGTTTACAAAAAAGGAAAAAAATGCCTTATATACAAACTGATATCGGCCCCCTAGGGCTTACAAAAATATCCTAATTCAGGATAGGATTTTCCCTTAGATCTTTTGTTGAGTTAATGCTGAATCCTGCGTGTTCCTGCTATATGCGTCGGTGAAGAGTTACCCTCGTAGAAGCCTTCTGATATTTTGCAGCTACTACATTCATTTGATCCATCGTGTCCGGTTGAGCTACTTCAGCTGCACCTTGAATGCTCTGAGCCTGCAATAGATACAAGTCACCCTTCATCCTGTTGATGTTCTTTAGACTACCACGGCTTGCTTTTGGCCTTCTCTGATTGGTTGAGTGATCTACACACAGACTCCCAGGCGGTCAAAACTTCCCCTGCTGAACCGCATATCGGTGAGACACTAATCGTGTCTCCCCAATGCGGTTAAATCTTCTCGCAAGCATCGACAAGTCATGGATTCGTCGCTAAGAGCTCCTAGCGAGCCCAAAAGATCATACCGATGCTACTGGAGCCATCGGCAAGACACTGTTTATTGCCAAGAGATCAGTGGGTTGACGAGTCATGTGGAGATCCCTTTCTGTCGCTGAGACCACATGATATCGGTAAGACATCACCCTGACAGTCGGTCGCTGCATTGATAACACTCATGTCGGGGAGACCTTCGCCGACGTCCTTAGAAGTAATCCCGTCGGGCTCCTTTTCTTCTATCGGCCAGACATCCTTATATCGGGAAGAGGTTGTGCAGAAGGCACCTCAGCTTTGGCGAGCGCACATTTCATTTCATTTTGGCAAGACTCCTTGGCATTGCTAAGACATCACACAGAAATACTTCCCATTCGGTGAACTCTTCATTTGGCAAGACACCCAGCGAGACCCCCTGCTGTCGACATGACTTTTTGTAGAACTCCCCCCTTCATGGCGAATTCCTTTTCATTCTGAAGGCTTTACTGCTCGGTGAGATTCACGCCGAAGTATGAACCCTCAGCTAACTTCTTTTCTTTCGGCCTGACTCCTACCGGTCGGGAAGAGGTTGTCCCGAGCTCCTTATGTTATGCCGAAGGCTCCTCCGTTGTTGGTGAGACCCCCACCTTATCGCTGGGACATCTCAGCGAAAGCTTCTAGTCTTGGCAAGGCCTTTCTTTGTCTTCAGTGGTTCCTTCATACTTCAACAAGACATACGCCGAAGGCAATATCCTTACCGAAACTTGTGCTTGTCACCAAGACATGTCATTCTCGCTAACACCTCTTAGCGAGTTCCTTCTCTTACCCCGAAGTGTCCAGTCGGTGTGACCCTCATCCTTCGGCAAGACACCTTGCCGAAGGAAAAACCTTTACCGAGCCCTGCTTGTCACCATAGCACCCCCGGGTCGCTGAGACCTCTTGTAGACTTCCCCTTTCACTGGGACTTTGGCCTGTCGACCAGACTTCATACTGAGCGCCTCCAGTCATACTGACACTTGTTTCAGTCACCGAGACACATGCCTTATCTTGCCGACAAGTCAATCCATTTTTCATTGCTGATCAACAAGACAAGAGCGAACTCATGCCAAAGGCAAAAACCTTTTTTCACATCGTCGGTAAGACCAAGAGAACTCGCTATGATATCCCCACGAAAGCATAACTCATGCCGATAGAAGCCTTCACGGTCGCCGAGACAATAGAAACATCCTGCCGAGACCCCTCGTTGAGCCCTTTTGTCTCTTGTCGAGCTCTGATTTTGTTTCGGGGAGACCCCTTCAAATCGCCGAGACATCTCAACGAGACCCCCTAGTCATACCGAGGGGCCTCTTTCCTTCGGTCAGGGAGACATCTGGCCTTCACCAAGACATCATGGGGAAGTTATTTTCCTTGGTTGAGACCCACGCCGAACTCCCCGGTGAAACACTGTCGGCGTAACACTTGCCGATCGCCGAGACATCACTGCGAAAGCTTCAAGTCTTCCCAAAAACTACAGTCGCCATGAGTCTCACCGAATGATGATTGAATGGCTTATCGGCCAAAAGGATCCATGTAGTAAGAGGTCATACCGAACCCCTCCTGTTATAGCAATAGGCTCCATAGGCTCGTTTGACCAAACAAAGACTAGGTCACAGCGACCTATTCAAAACAGAAACAAAACATAATGTATCAAAGCTGCTAGTCGGCCAGACAGTGAAGATGTCATGCCAACCTGGCTCTAATGGAGGCTGAGCATAGAATATTTGAAGCATGTTTCCAACAGAGCAGGCCTCCCAACTGAATCCCCTGTGAAATGTCATCATATGCATAGAGTAACCCTTAATGGAGACATCCCATCTGGCCCTTGTGAACACCTGCAACATAGATGCCTTGCCTGATTGAGCCTAGGGGTGAAAATTGGGTAACAATTACAAAGGAAAATTACAAACTAGATGGCTTGGGCCATATGAGATTAAAACTATTTTTCCAAATGGAGCAGTTCAGTTACAAACAATTGATGATGTAAGGTTTTCATTGCTAGTTAATAGCCACTAGTTGAAGCTTTATAAATGGCCATTGTAGAAGGATGACTTCATTTTAACATTGCAACATCAATTTGAGCCACAAATATAAAATGCATTGACAACAACAAGTAGTTCTTCTGAAGCATTAGTAGATGAGCAACATAGCTCGCCTACTAAGATTTCATAGATATAATTCTACAACACATGCACACACTACACAAGTGACATTCAACGGTCTTCATTTTATGAAGCAATCATAGAAGCAATAGGGACCTACAACATCACATCGCTAGACGACAAAACTACAAAATGGAATGGTTACTACATGAGCTCGTAGCACTTGTTTGTTAGTCATCTCAAAACACCCGTATTAATTACATTTCCATCAATTCATAGCATCATTTTGCACATTTACCTATACATATTCTAGTTCATTACATGCAACCTATTTCATTTGTACACATGTAGCCATCCTACCACCTTTTTCGATTCCACCATATCATACAATTAATTTCACCTTACCATAAACATATTTTCTACAGCTACTTCACGTGGAAAAGATATGTTTCCATCAATTTCACACCAAAGCTACACAACCTTCATAGCACCCACAACATATCATTTCAAATCAAGTTCAAGGTGGTATATAGCTACTTCACATGAGGTGAATTTCACTTCAAGTCATTCCTATAGGTACACTATACATTAATTTATCATAATTAACATACAATATTATTAATTTTGTTTGTGTTTATAGTTCATTCATGCATGTCACATATCATGATTCTTCCTTGAGGACACTTAGTAACTTTAGTTGGGGGAGGGGTATTCATGATTATTCCTTGGTTTTCTTGATTTTCAAAACTTTCTGCAAAAACTTCTCACTATTTCATTTTCCATTTTCAAAAGATACAGAGCTCAGAGAAGAGGAAAGAATTTTTAAGCAACTGAATTAAGGAGTGCATTTGAGTAATATAGCATACAAGCATGATAGAAGTGGTGTAATTGGGGTGGAAAAGAAAGAATAAAACAAAGAAGAATTGTGAAGAGACTGAAAATTAATGAAGCATTGTAATTGGGGGTGATATCATACGAAGGGAACCAACAACACATAACCTGCTACTAGAAGACAAGCAAAGTTTGACTATATTCCAGCGAGTTGGCTAGATGGATTATTTCTTGAAGCTTACAAAATTAAATGAGGTAATGACCCAAAAATTGGCCAAAACATTGCAAAATAATGAGGTAATTTTTAAGGGTCTGAAGGTTGATGCATCAAAGGTAGCTATAGCTGAAGAATTCAACTTGTCAAGAGTAGGCGAGAAGTTTCTAGTCACAACGGATGCCATTGTAGCAAGAAATAAATTCTCCTTGCTAGGAGAAAATATAGATTCTTCCTTACAAGGTACTAAACGTTTATCTTTGCCTTGGATTTGGGCTAAAGTAGCTTCTTATATAGTTAAATACTTTGCATGTGATGGGAAAAAGTCATTGCTATACACAGTCCATTTTAAATTGAGTCATCTACACCAAGGCAGATATGTAAAAGTTCCCAACTTTTTGTACAATCTGTTAAAAATAATGTCCTCTGAATATAAAAGGAAAAGAGACAACTCATAATTGTCTCATTTATACTTAGTTACATTAGTGTAAATAGGAGTCTTAGGGTTTAGTTCCCAAATGATTCTTGGGAAGTCTTTCTAAATTGTAGCAATATCAATAGTAGCCTTGAATTGCCTAATCAGGGAGGCAAAGGCCAAGAAAAAATAATAGAACATGTTATGGCTACTCCAAATAAAGAAATTACCTTTGATTCCCCTATTGTAGCACCTACACAGCAGGAAGGAAACAAAATAGGAGGGTTTTCAAGAAACCCAACCTACGAACTCTTATAAGTAGCTCATAACAGGAAACAATTAGGAAACCCTTGTTTCTAAGAGGCCACCAAGAGGTAAAAAGAGGAGTGGAGCCTCTACCTCTACACTTGTAAAGGGGAAAAAGATGCCATTAAAATCAAAGGAAGGGAAAAGTGGAGCTTCTTCTTTTGCACTTGCAAGAGGGCAGAAGAAGCCCACACAATGTAGAAGGCATTCACATCGCCTAAGGAATAAAGGGGTTCATGAGAGGATTAATTAAAAGTAAGAAAGAGGATCTTGTAATGGTAGAAACAGATAAAGACTCAAAGAGGGATGCCCCTAACGATGAAGTAAAAACACCCTTTGTGTAACTATCATATTTTACTACCACTTCTAAATTAGATTCATAAGATATTTTTGTAGCCAAGAAAATGAGGAAAAGATCTCCAAAAAGCCTTGTTTTAGAGGGTTGTGAATACATAGGTGAAATGGGAGATGAGAAATTTTTGGAGAAGAATGAGGAACTTTTTTATTGAAGAAATAAATGTTAATAAGGATTTGCAAGAAGGAATGCAGAGAATAAAGTAGTTGGAAGAATTATTAAAGAAATACCAGCAAAAGGATAGTGAGCAAGGAGCTAGGATTAGAGAATTGGAGGAGAGGCTTCACAAGTTTGATCATGGATAAAAATTGAAGATATTGGCACAACTTGCCATGGTAGGAGCAGAAGGGAATGTTCTATTATCCCAAGGCCCAATTCCTTAGATTAAAACCCCCACTGGACCAATTGTAGTGTCCCTAGGTGTTGAATTATGGAAGAGAACACAAGAATTCTCCCAAGAAAAGAAAGAATGGGAAAGGGAGAGAGCTAAATTGATATCCAACCACACAAAGGCATTGGAAAAAAAAAGTAGAGGTAAAATGGTTGAATGTGAAGATTGAATAAGTAGCAGACAAGGCAACACAATTACGAAAGTGCAGGACTCTTGATAGAGTTTATGCTTGATTCTTGCAAGAATTTTTTTTGTGTTTTCAGTTTAGCCAATTGATTAGTGATATTCCTATAGAAATGAACAATAAATTCTTCTTTTTAGATACTTTCTTCAATTCCACACCAGACATGCAGGATCAACTATGTGAGTTCTATCTACACAATTGTGTTCTTTTAGATGACATTACTTATAATCCATTGATGTTTGTAGGTGATCTCCAAATAAGAGCATTGGCCTCTTATGTCATAAATGAGCATCAAAGGGGCACAATTCTATAAGAATACCATGAAAAGGAAAAATCTATTGCCTTATAGCTCAAGAAAGAATCAATGGATCCTAATGCAGACGTAGATGAGTGGTTAGATCTCTTGAATTACAGAGGTGTTGGAAAGAAAATAATGGATATCAAAAAATATGATTATGCAAGGATGAAGGGATTAGCCATAGTGACTATTAATGGAGCCTTTAAATTTGTTCATAATTTAGATGGGAAGAACTTTCACCATAGTTGAAAAGAAAGGAGCCACACTTTGTTTATAACTATGCAACTATGATTTGTAGGTCTCACAAGTACATAGACATTGCAATTAACAATGGAGTTGCATGGTTTCCACTTGTCTTCCATCCTCCTATTAGGTCCTATTTCTAGTGCCACACTGGACAGGGAAGAAATGAGGGGAAGAAGAAGCTACAAAAAATAAAAGATTGGCAAAGCTCTTAAATAAAAAAGGCTATTATCTAAAGCAGGTCAAAGAAGTTGACATTGTAGCTGATTTCAAGGAGATAAATCTATAATATAATCTCTAGCCTTGAAGTTGCTTGAGGACAAATAATAACTTAGTTGGGGGGAGTGATGGGTTCAATTTATAGCTAGTTTTCTTTGTTAAGTTTATGTCTTTTATCATTTCAATCTTCCAAAGTTCCCAGACATTCCTCAGACTTATTTATCTTTTATACCTTTTATACACCTTAAATTGGACTTTAGTATATGGTATTTCAAATATGATATGATAAAAAATTTATGAGTGAATGTATGAATAATCATGAAATTCAGTATGATTCTATGCTTAATTTATGATTGTTAATGGTGTGTATGCCTTAGGATGAAACTAACCTCTTGCAGCTAAGAAGAATTGTAACCTACAACAATTAGGATTTCTAACCCACAACATAAGGATTACAAGCAATTGTAGGGGAGAGGTCATAATGACTAAAGCACAATAACTCCAAAGAAGAACAGAGGCAACCATTGTATGTTCAACCATGAGTCACTACAAGCACATTGAATAAGATGATTGAAAGGAGCCTATTCTGAGTAGGAGTAACCTGTTACATGAGATTTCTTATGAAACACATCTCTATCATTATAGTTAACCATTAGGGAAAAGTTCTAAGTTAGTTTGTCTTCTTCTTTTCAATTATTGTTTTTCAGTTACAAGACTAATTCCTCTCCCTATTCTTGAGGGAGAGTGGACCAAAAAAATATGGTTCTATTCTCAATCATGGGATGAATAAGACCCCTCGTGGACCCTATATAGTGGGATTTGTTGTGAGGAGTGAATATAGTTACTAGTTATCCAATTTGTTTTTTATCATTGTTAGTTTCTTGTTATCAATTGAATAATGGATATATATTTCTAAATAAGAGATCTTGATTAGATTCTTGTCAAAGTTCAGAGTTATCATACAATAAAGGAGTTAGTTCAGTGTCATGAATTATTGATTAAGTATTAAGTGTTGATATTTGTTATGGAAGCAACAAATCAAGCAAGGGCCACTTAAGGTACTGCTATCCACTCTACTTTCTTGTTATTATATTAGTTCATGCATTTTTGAATTAAAATAGATTCTAGTTACATGCATGTGGATTTATAAATGTGATTCTATAATTGAATTAGATTTTGTAGCTTTGTTTCATACTCTTGGAGTGATTAGTTACAGTTAAGTCTTAGAAGTTGGTAGTCACAGTCTTAAAGTGATAAGCACCCATAGCACAAGTAACAATTTATGTTAATTCCCCTATTTTGCTAGTTAATGTTTCATTTCCTTTTCCAGCTTTTACCATTTTTATACATGTGTAATTCACCTATACTCATTGATATAAGCCATGTTAGAATCCATGAATGCACATATATTGCTAGTACTGTTAAAAGCTTATGAAGCCTTGGTTGATAATTAAATGTAGCCTCTTGTAAAAGGTTTGGTGAACTATTCAGTTAGGAATCCATCCTTTGAATTATGTGTCTACCTTTAGCACCAAGTTAATCAAACATTATAGAATCCCTACATACCGCATAAACAAATTACTATAAATTTATGAACAAAAATATTTTGACCAATCAATGCACCTATTCTCTACAAATGATTTTGGCAAGGATACACAACAAAAAATTCTTAGACTACTAAATCTTCCCATTGCACTTTGTGTTTCCCTTAAAACACACATTAATTCAAACATGGATAATGATGTTGACCAACTTCCCCATGAATTTTTTCTATGTAGAGTACAATGCATAATTTTAACCATAAACCTGTGGATTCAAATAGGGTTTGTGAATGGGTCTCTAGGAGAGGTAGTAGATATTGTCTACACACTTGGCTCTAAACCACTTTATTTACCTTTGTATATAGTTGTGTAATTTAATATTTATAATGGCCCACCTTGGAACCAGAATGAACCAAAAATATATACCTATAACACTCATATCCATAGGTAATTGTAGACAATTACCAATAGCCATGGCATGGGAAATTACCATACACAAATCCCAAGGATTAACACTCAACAAAGAAACAATCAATATAGGTAAAATAGAAATACCAAGTTTAACTTTTACAGCTATGTCTAGAGTTAAATCAATAAAGGCCCTTCAGATAGAACCACCCTTCACTTTCGATCGATATTCAAGAATGAAAAACAACCCATACACCATTATCAAGAAAAAGGAAGAGTTCTGACTACATATGCTTTCATTGTGATCAACACAAGTACACATTTTTAATTTCAACCTTCTCTACATCAACTTTCAATTTATTCTTTTTCCTACACTCTTCATAGTATATGCTTTGCAAAAATAAATTCAAAAATAATTTATTCACATCTTCACGATTTGCAGATGGTTGCTTGATAATTGTATTTTTTTCATCGAGTGCTCCTAAAATCCTACCAATAATATAATACCTCAACTACATTACCTTCTTCTGACAACTACTTTCATTTTGTCTATACGTTAAATTCTTCACAAAAAACCATCAATACAATTATGATGTAAGTGTACTAAATTTTTCTTTGCATGTGTAAAAACAAATAGATGAACACAAACTCCTTGTGCCAACTATTTTCATACAAGAACATCGAATCATCAACTAAAAAAGCATCATAGTTGAAACCGGTACAAATCTTTCCTTCAATTCACTATAAGAAAATTTATAATTCAACAAACTTTTATGTCTTCCAAACAATTTGTAAACCAAATATCTTGTGTATGCATTTCAAACTCCTATTACAAACTTATATAGACACTACAAACTATAATTCTTGGCATGTTTACTTAAAAATAATTCTCTATTGGCGTACCCATTACACCCCTCCTAGTGCAAGTGCTAGTTGTTCATTATGATGAAGTAATTGTATCTAATAAAGTTACAAGTTTACACTATAATTTTATGGTAGAATTGATAATTATAGTTGTATAGAGATTAATATGAGATAATTATAATTATATTATAAATTTATCTTGACAAGAGGAAGTCTTGGAGGATTTTATATCTTAATCTAAAGTTTTACTATCATGTATACTCATACTTATCTAATATTGAAAAGATGAAAAAGTGTAATAGACATCAATATCCATAAGTTCATGACAAGAAGATACCTACAATATCAATGTGTATTGTATTTTAGTGTATGAACTTAACAAAGTTGTCGATAGAAAATAATGAGAAATTTATTAGTATATTTATCACATCATATCTAAATATTATAATTAGATAACATAAAACTTATTGTAACTCTTGCTTTGCTCCTTAGTTTAGAATTAAAGCTTGTAAAATGAGTGGTGGTTTAATAGGGAGTTATCTTGTTAGTGTTGATTAGCTAGCTATATTAATTATACTTGACTACTCTATTATTTTGGTGCTTAGTTAAGTGGCACGAACGTATGTATTATCATTTATTTCTAAAATAGTAAGAAATAAATTAGAAAAGTAGTTATTACTTTAAGATAATATATTTTTATTATTTTCTTTGGATTCTTAGAATTTTTATTTTGGACAAGGCATTATAGGTTAACAAGGATTCATGGTTTACTCTTAGAAAGCTTAGAGTGAGAATTTTAGGTGTGAATATTGCACTATGGATAGTGGTGTAACCATCGGTACACAATTATGTGCAAAGACTTTTCCTCAAAGTAATCTTGTTGCATCTCAAAATAAATAAATAAAATCAGAGTTTATGTATGTTTAGATAGTGAAAATTTTGGGCATGACACCCTCCCTCTTTCTCTCTCTCCCTCCTTACTCCCTCCCCCTATCTATCTCTCACTCCCTCCTTCCCTCTTTACTTCTCTTTATTTCACCTCTCTCCTACCTACCTCTCACTCCCTACCTACCTCTCTCTCTATCTCCTTATGTCCCCTTCTCTCTCCCTCTCTCCCTTTCTCCCCCTCTCTAACTCTCTCCCTCCCTCCTTATCTCCCCATCTCTCTCTCTCTCCCTTTCTCCCCCTCTCTAACTCTCTCTCTCCCTCCTTCCCTCTCTATTTCTCTCTATTTCTCCTCTCTCTCTCTCTCTACCTACCTCCCACTAGTCCAATTTATGTTCAAAATATCTACATTTCTATTACAACTTCAAAACATATACATTTCCATTGCAACTAGCTTATTACCTTGGGCACAATGTGAGTGGTGATTAGTGGATCATTAGTCCATATAGGTGACTTTTGGATTGGATGTATTAGTTTTGTATAGACTTCCCCCCTAGTTCAAATGCTATTGGCTAATGTAGGACCTTACCCCTCTTCTAAGTTACTATATGTATGTACATACATCCAAGTGGTATAAGTTCCTTCACATTCAAGTACTACTAGCTAATGTTGGATTCATATATTGATGAAAACTCTTGATTAAATGTCATTATTATGTGACCACTATACTCCAATTAGCCACCACCATGATTAAATGGTGTGTTTACCCTTTCATAAATGAATGGATTGTACTTTCAACTTATTCCATAACTATTGTATTCCTCGCATACACTTGTTTAGAAAATGAAATTTGCATACATTCTTTCTCCAAGTGTACTAATATATTCTAGCCTAGTTTCATTTCAAGTTATATTTTTAGTTTTTAAAAACCACCATCATGGAAATTTTATAAGGAATTATGATTGAGCTTAATATTACCTATATTTGATTTGTATATGAAGTTACATCACATTATTTATCTTCCTCTTATTAACTTTCCTTCTCTTCCTCTTTGCGTTTTCTAGTGAATCGTAAATATTCTATTCAACTTATTCATTGCCTTCAATATAAATTGGTATTCTTTCTAAATTATTTTTCAATTTCTCCATACTCGATTCTTCTTGAATATTTCCTCACACTTCATTAATGCATCTTGCCTTGTTTTTCATCTACTTTATTATGTCCAAACCCAGTGATCATCTTGTAAATTTATTCAGTATATTCCTTCAAAATTATCTTTTCATCTCAAATTTTATAAGTTTTTCAATCACTATTGTAGACACCTATAAATGGCTAATGTATTTTTATCTTTATCATTTCTTATATATTTTTTAATTATTTAAATTATCTTAATATTTTTAGCACATCTATATTAATTGAATAATTTTTAATTATTTAATTTATTCATCTCTTATCATTTTCCCTCCAACATTAATCAAAATCAAATTCAAATTTATCTTTGGTCCTCTATAAATAAATATTAAAAATTATTTAATTAGCTAACACTCCTCTTTTAAAACATTTTATTCTAAAATAATTAATATTTGTTTATTTCTCCAAGCTATCATTTGAATTCCCTCCCCCTTCAAATTCAAAAGTTGGGTCTTACCCTATTTTGAATTTTCCTATCCATTGATCTTGAAAATCAATCTCCACCATTGATCAAATGTCAACTGAAGCATATAGATAAGAATCTTTAATTTCATTCAAACCCCCTAGCACCCTTATGATCTTAACACTCTTGTTATCAAGCATTCAAGCATTATCAAGCATAGGTATCTTTTATATTTGAGCATTTATCATTATCATTGCATCATATTATTATTGTTCTTTCATAGTTTGTTACTTTGAAGAGCCACCAACAATGGATCAAATCAAGATCTTAGTCATGATGGCTTTGCTTGTTATCTAAACTCCATATTCTGAGCCAAGATCTTGAACTTCATTGTTGTGATTGTGAGAGTGTGAGTTTTACATTATTGAATTCAGTGATCCACATTTTAATCATCCACATTTTGGCATGCTTGATGGGACCCACATCCCTATTAAAAAAAAAAAATTGACAATTTTTCTAATCTTATCTTGCTTGTTTTTAGCTCTTTTATGCAAATTTTTTTTAGCTAACTTTTGTAGTTTGAAGGAAAAACCCAAAGAGTTCAAATATTTCATCATATATTTCAAGCAGCTGCAAATTTCTCTACATAATTTTTACTAAAGGTTTTGGATGATCTCAAGATGCTCCAATAAAAAAATTAGGTTTAGATCATCGGTATTTGGTGAGTTAATAGCATTTTAGGGTTTTTCATAAATCTGATATTTAGGCCCCAATCAGTGAATTTTTTAGAAAAAAAAAAAATTGAAAATGATGAGTGTTCTAAATGATACTTTAAATGTTCATTTTGTGCTCACTAAAACTTTATTATACTATTAATTAACAATATTGGTGGTAGAATATACACTTTTATGTTTGCTTGTTTTGCTCTATATTTAACTAATTAGGGAATATATTAGAAATGATATTTTACATTAGATGTATCAATTTTAATGATGTTAATGATGGAATGACTATTCAAATTGAAATATGTGATGTCACATTAGCATCCTATTTTTGATGATTTTGTTCAAGTGATTAATGGCTTACTTAATGATGTGGATTTGTTAAACTCTCTATTTAACAAATGTGGAATCAATTGTGCTCTTAATCGCTCTAGCTGGATACTGATTCATCATAACTTCAAATCAACTTCTCTAATAGGTTGGGAAACTTCTTGTTTCAGCTGATTAGGTGGCGAAATTCTCTTTGATATTTTTAGTTCTGTTTTAGTTTTAGTTTGCCACTTTGTATCTTGGCAGGTAGCGCCATGATTTTGAATTCAAATAAGGGATATTCCTATAAATATCAATCTTTAGGGATAGTCTGGGGGGAGATATTTCGCTTAATATTGTAATGACTGTAAATATCCATCACCCTATTTGGGCCAATTTGAATGCAAATAAAAAGTTAATTTGAATCTCATGTTAAAAGGTCCCACCAGAGGAAGAGCAGGGCCTGCTCTACCAAAGGAAGTGATCTTGTGTTGTGTTCTTTTGATTCAGTTAAGTTTTCTTCAGTTTGTATCAATTGAAGAGATAATAATCTTGATTTCTGTTTAATCACTATTAGTAACTGCATCTATTCATACTTTCTACGTTAGTTCGTAGTGTTTCTAAAATAGTTGTTATGCTTCACTGTAGATTAGCATTTATTCATTTACTCTAGATTTGAATGTTGTTCATAGGAATTATATTTAGTAACTACTTTCAAATGCATGATGGTTTTGGTAGAAGTAATAATAATGACTAATGGAAATATTAATCTAAAGCTAATTTGGAATTCATTCATGGAATTTAGTGTTACTATTTTCTAGGTTAATATTAAAATAGACTTTCCTTTCAAGTAAAATATGAATAGAATTTGAATTCTGAAATTTAGATCAAGTGTGATTTTAGTTGCATTTTAATTCTTCCATGAATCAATTACAATTAAGTTAGGCTAATTCTGAACTAAGTTACTAGAGTTACAATAAGCATTAGTTAAGGAATAAAGTTAGAATTGAGTCCTTAGATATTAGTTATAAATTAGTTGTTAAGTTCCACTCCTGAGAGCTCATGAAAGCTCCTAAAGGAGTCTGACCAAAATAAAAAGTCACTGCTTACAGTGCAAAACCCCCAATTTGTGGAGATATCCTTATTGCATATAGCTCTAAGACACACCCGGTTCGATAATTGAAAGATAAAATGATGCAAGAAGTGACATCAACAACCTTTCCCATCATTTTTGATGCCATTTCCAAGGAAGTAAAAGATCTAGCTATTTAAGTTTGAAGGCTTAGTGTTGATAAGGAAGACAGTTTAGATTGTGGATGAGATGAGCTAGATATCCTCTATGAAGGTTTCTTCCATGAAACATTGATTTTGATCAAGAACAACAAGTTCAACAACATCAGATTGAAAATCAAGAAGTGAATTAAGAACATTATCAAGAAGAAGAAGAATTGGGTGACCAACCAGGAAATGATCCCCCACCAAATAATATTACCTTTTCCTATCCTATTAATTTTAAAATATGGGATGATGAGCCTTCTATGAAAAACATTTCACCTTCTGTTTTATTTACCTTTAGGGAAAAAACTTTTGAGGACCCTAACCAATTTCTCTTTGTGTTTAAGGTTTTATGCCAGACCTATGACTATACATTTGATAACCAAAAGTTGAAATTATTTCCTTTTACCTTGAAAGAGTCAACCTTATGCCGGTTCATGGGTTTAAGTGCTGGAACAATCTCAACTTGGCAGGAAATGGAAACTGAGTTTTTGGATAAATACCAAGATTAATGTCGAGTAAGAGATAGGAAAGAGGAGTTGTTCTAAATGAGACAATTGGAAGATGAAAGTTTGGAAGATTATGCTGATAGATTTCAGTTTGTGCATAAAAGGTGTGGTAATGGGTTGGATAATGAGATTAGTAAGACATTTTTTCTAAAAAGAATTGATGATGAGTCTAGAGAGCCTTTGAATCTAATGGGGAAAGGTGACATCAATAAGCTTTCTTTAGAAGAAATTATTGAGATATGTAGAAACTACTCTAGGACTAGAGTAGGGACTAGAAACTCCCTAAGAAACAAAGTTCTTACTCCTGATGTATCTCAAGTAATGGAGGAAATTGAAAATTTGAAAACTAATCTACTCCTTCATCTCAACATGCAGGGAGATAAGAAAACTATTGAGCCTTTATCCATTTATTGTTCGAAATGTAGAGGGAAACATCTTTTAAGAGAGTGTCCATTAAATCAATTTGATCTCTGTGAAATCTATGAGAAACATCGTGCAACAAGTTCTTGTAGCCTCTTACTTGGAAGTAAGAATCATTTGAAGAAACAACCTGTAGTAGAGGAAGAACTTAATTATGTTAGGCAGAGATCTCAGAATACAAGATATAATGCTAATAAAGGGAAATATGGTCCTAGAGCTAGTTGGAATCAAAATCCTTGGCCAAATGCAAACCAATGGACTCCTCCCTACCAAGCACAATTGCCACCTACATTTTGGGGTCAACCCGAATGGATAAATCCTTAGTGGAACCAATCACAATGGAAATCAAATCAACCACAATGGCAGCCAAACTAGCTATCGTGGCAACAAAATCAAACACAATTTCAGTGGTGGAAAAGTTAGGGGCCGAGGCATCCTTGGGTATAGTCACTAGTCCTAATACTATTAATCAATGAGTAAACCAACCTCAATTTCCAGTGCAACCTGTTTCAAATCCAAAAAATAATCGTACTAATTCAAATCCTCCAAATTTGAATGTGATAGATGCCAATGATATTCAATTAAGGAACCATAATGTCCCATCTATACCAAATGTAAAATCAGGAGGGTGAGAAAGGAAAAGAGTATTCAAAGGAAAACCAAAACTCTAATGATGTACAAAAGGTTAATCAGACACCTTATCCTAAGCATTTGAAAATAGAACAAGTAGCTCTCGACATCCCCCAACCAAATTATATGAATGTAATAGACTCTCAAATTCTCTGTGAATTGAAAAATATCAATATTTAGATACATTATTATAGGCCATTAAAGACATTCCAAACATAAATCAGTTGGTTAAGTCTCTTTGTATGAAAATTTTCGGTAGGAAGAAGAAATTACCTCCTATAATACAGATAGGGACCAAACTCATTGATGTTTTGTTAGGAAGATTACTACCTCAAAAGTATAATGATCCTGGTAGTCCTGTGATAACTTTGAGTATTGGAGGAATTGAGATAACCAACGTGCTAATTGATTTGGGGGCAACTATCAATGTTATCACATTAGACATTGTTGAACTGTTGGGTATGACAAGTGTTCAACCCACAAGAACTATTTTACAGTTGGAAGATCAACCTACTGCCAAACCTGAAGGTGTTCTTGAAGACATCATGGTTACAATTGATACATGGGATTATCCAGTTGACTTTCTAGTTCCTAAAGCTAGAAAGAAGAATTCAAGTTATCCAATTATCTTAGGTAGACCATGGTTGGCTACTGCAACAACATTGATAGATTGCAGATCAGGAAGTATGATCATTTCTAATGGTCAGAAATAGAAGGAGTTCTCACTTTTTCCTCCAGCCCAAACCATCATTGCAGCCTAATACTCAACTTTGGGTCAATGATGATATAGAGTCAGAAGGAGATGGCATTGCAGAATTTGCCATGGTTACCCTAGAAGAACATGTCGATGAATATGAAGAACAAGATCGTAATTCTGAAAAGATCAGTCAACTAAAAAAAAGAAGAATTGTCAGGGAATGTCACATCAATAAAATTCACACACATGTCCCCTGAATACACTTGTTGGAGATCCACTTGATTCTAAGAATAATACTAAATAAATTGTAGTAGCAGAAGACAAACCTCTTTTCATTAATTCGTCCTTATCCTCCTCACAAGAAGAGGAATTGAAGCAAATATTGGAAAATCATACTGAAGCATTTGCTTGGGAATATAAAGACATGAGAGGAATTCACCCTTTTATTTGTATTCATCATATATATATTGAAGATGTTAAACCAGTAAGGCAAGGTCAAAGGAGGATCAATCTCGTTCTTCGAGATATTGTAAAACAAGAGATAGAAAATTTGTTGAAAGTGGGGTGCATTTATCCAATATCTAATAGTCAATCCAGGTTTCCCCATTGTTTATTGTTCCCAAGAAAAATGGAAAATGGTGTGTATGTGTGGACTATAGATAGTTAAACAAAGCCACTAAAAAAATCATTTTCTTTTGCCATTTATTGATCAAGTACTTGATAACCTAGCTGGCAGTAGTTATTTCTCTTTCCTAGATGGCTTTAGAGGTTATAATCAGATCCAAGTGGATCCTGAGGACTAGGATAAGACTACCTTTACATGTCCTTGGGGAACATATGTTTATACATTCCTACCATTTCAACTATGCAATGCACTAGCCACTTTTCAGAGAGTTGTCTTGGCAATTTTTGCGGATTTAACTACCTCATGTGTAGAAGTATATACGGATGATTTTACAATCCATGCACAAAAATTTGAAGAAGCACTTGAAAGTTTGAATAATTTTTTGCAAAGATTTAAGGATCTTAGGTTATCTTTGAATCATGAAAAGAGTTCCCTCATGATGACAAGAGGGATTGTTCTAGGACATCACATTTCAAAACAAGGAATAAAAGTTGATCCCAAGAAAGTAGAAATTATTCAAAGGATTGAGATCCCTAAATGTTAAACTGAAGTTCACAATTTTCTTGGGCATGTTGGTCACTACAGAAGATTCATTGAAGGGTTTAGTAAAATTACCGAACCTTTGTTCACATTGCTCAAGAAGGATGTGGAGTTTTTATGGAGAAGTGATTGTCAAAAATCTTTTGAAACAATTAAACATGCTTTAACTACTTCTCCAATCATCAAAGGACTTGTTTGGGGAGTTCCATTTCATATACATTCTGATGCATCCAACTTTGCTATTGGTGCAATCTTGGGACAAAAATATGAGAATTAAGCAATGCATGTTATCTACTATATTAGTAAAAATTTGAATCCTACTAAAATGAATTACACAACAACTAAAAAAGAATTTCTAGCAGTAATATATGCAATTAATAAATTTAGGCACTATATTACTAGTTACAAGGTATTCATTCATACAGACCATGCTGCTATTAGATATCTGATGAATAAAATTGTAGTGAGTGGACGAATTATAAGATGGTTATTATTGTTACAAGAATTTGATGTGACAATTGTAGATAAGCTTGGTAAGGATAATGTTGTTGTTAATTTCCTTTCAAGAATTGTTTTATAGGGTGATTGAGAGCCAGTAGATGACACATTTCTAGATGAGAACTTGTTTGCAATATCAATTCATCCTCTGTGGTTTTTTGATATTGCAAATTATCTTGTAACAAGGAAGTGTCCAAATCATTTTAATCCTAAGTAGAAAAGTAGATTAATTTGTGAAAATTATAGATTCCAATGGATAAGTGGAATTTTGTTTAAAATGTTCCCTGATCATGTTCTTCGTAGGTGTATTGCAGAAATAGATGTTTATGATGTCATACATGCTTGCCATCATGAGCCTGAAGGATGACATTATTCAGCGATCAAAACAATTCATAACATCCTAGGAGCTAGTTATTTTTGGCCATCTATGAAAAAGGATGTTTCATTCTTTGTTAAGCATTGTGATGAATGCCAGTGCATGGGAAAACACCAATAATGGAGATGTCGTTACAACCTCAGATAGCTCTAACCATTTGAGGAATGGGGAATTGATTTTGTGGGACCTGTTGATCCACCTTCTAGAGGACAACACTATATTCTAGTTTGTATAGACTATGTCATGAAGTGGGCCGAAGTGAAAGCTTTTCCAATAGCAAGGGAAGATAAAGTAGTTGATTTTTTGTACAAGCATATTCTTCAAAGATTCAATGCACCAAGGGAGATAGTGTCAGACCAAGGACCTCATTTTGTGTCTGTTATGATGGAAGATTTTATGCAAAGATATCATATGACACATAGGAAATCCACACCATATCATCCTCAAGAAAATGGGCAAGTGGAAGTTACTAACCAAGAATTAGAAAACATTTTGACAAAGACTGTTTCATTGAGGAAAACAAACTGGGCATAAAGGTTAGATGAAGTGGTCCGGGCTTACAATACAACCTGGAAGACAACCACTGGATTCTCTCTGTATGAGTTAGTGTATGGGAAAACCCCATTCATTCCTATTGAGTTTGAGTTGTAGACATTAAAAACAACATTGGAAGTTGGTATTGATTTTCCTGAGGCTGAATATAATAGGATTCTACAACTGAACCGATTGGATGAAATGAGAATGGAAGCTCTCCATCACACATAAATAATACAAAAGTAGAGGAAAGAATGGCATGATAAGCACATTGTGGCCAAACAACTCAAGAAAGGAGATTGGGCACTACTATTTGATTCCAGATTCCAAAAATTTAAAGGGAAATTCCATACAAGATGCTTAGGACCCTATGAAATTGTTCAAGTTTTTGAAAATGGAGTTATTCAACTAATACCCATAGATGGAGAAAGAAGGATAATGTTGGTTAATGGTCATCATCTGAAGATATATCACAAACCAGCATCAAAAGAGGAATTTTTATCAGAATTGTAGTATAGAATTGAACATTTTCTTGTGGAGGATATTTCTTCCATGGTAGAATGTACTACTTTATAATCCTTTTGAAGAAAGCAATAATAAAGGAGATAAGTTAAAAACCAGAAATGACGGTTTATCTCTTGAAAAATGTTAAAAAAAAAATAGGAATGGCTAAAAACTAGAAATGGCGGTCTTCCTGGATCAACTTTAGTTTGCTCCTGATGACTCCTTCAATGGTTTCAAAAGTTCTTTGTAATAAACCAACCATTGAGTTCTCTTTGTTTGAATCGTTGGAATCTTTTCTAATTGAGTTAATTAGCATATTCTTTGGTTGAGTTATTCTTTCAATAAGGTATGCATTTATTGTGAGTATTATTTTCAAAATATTATCTTTTGAATTTAGTTAGTATATTGTGAAGTTAGGTAAATGTTTTAAGCATAGAAATCTCCGCTAATTAGTTGTTAATGGTATAATAAATGGTTATTAATTATATCAAAAGCTGGTGGAGAGAAGGATGTGATATTAAAAGATCTTCATAATGATTACAAGAAAAGTTAAAATCTTCACATCATTGCAAATAAATTTGTATGTGTCAATGTTGCCACCAAACTTGCAAATCATAATGCAAAGTACAAGTTTGTGCGTGTGAATCGTCCGGAAGGAATAAATCAAAATTAATACTGAACATTTTGGCATGACATGCCATTTATGGAAAGTTGTTGCTTCCAAAAGAAGAAACTTGTTATGTGTTTTCTTCAAACAATTTGTGGCTGCCATTTTCCTTGTCAAGTTGCAGTGGTAAAAAATGGGAAAAAAGAGAAATGCAGAGCTTGAAAACTTCAATTTGGAATCTGAAATAGTAAGATTGCTTAGGGTAGCTAGATGGTTTGACTTTATTCAGATGTATGATGGTTTTGAGCAAGAATTGGTTGAAAAAATTGGGAGAAATTTTCATGTTAATGTTACAAGGGTCAGAGGGGAGGTAATAGAAGTCACTCATGTTGTTATAAGTGAATTACCAGGTATTCCTGCTGAAGGAGAACTGGTAAATAAAAGACATATTAGTTTTGAAGAGTTAGTTTCGACGTTTCATCAAGAACCTGAGAGGTGACCTAAAATGCAGTGGCACAAGGGAATTCAAAGGGGAATAGCTCGCAATAGCTTGGAGGAGCCTTGGAAAACTGTTATTATGTGGTTAATGAAGTTCTTCACTTGCGAAGGACAATATGGCACAATATTGGAGCTAGGAATGTGATTGCTAACGCATTTAAGGTATGGTAATACCAGAACTTCTACGAAAATTAATCTACCTGATTTTCTATTTTCTCAAATCTCTACTATGATATCTAGAGTAAAATCTAGGGGTGCATCATCTATCAGATATCATAGTTTGATACATTTGATTATAAAGAACCATTTTTTGAGTAAAGAGTCTAGCAAAGAAGGGTGCCTTGAATTTTTGTTAGCTCCAATTGTCAAACATGGAAGAAAAACCAAGAAGGGGCCCACAGCAAAAAGGGTAAAATTTGAAAAAGGAGAATCTTCTAGAAAAGGACAGAAAGAGAAAAAGAGAAAGCTATGGGAATTCATCAAGGTAACCCGTAGTATTTCTAAAAATAAAAAGCAATAATCAAAAGAAGAAAACCCTAGTACTTTTGACACCCATGTTTCAACTCCTGACAGTTTACCCAAACAAACCCTTGAATCTCCTCAAGACACTGTAGGAAGCCACAAAAAGTTTCAAACCCCTGTACAGTCTCCTAAACAGGTCATTAGTCCCCATGAAGTCCCACTTCCATCTCCTGAAAGAACCATGTTAGAATCCCATAGCTCACCTCATGCTAAACAATCTCCTCATATTTCAATAAAAGATAGCTCTATTGAAAAATCTGATAATAAAATGGAGGAAAAAGAAGCTTTTGAGGAATTTGAAGATGAGGAGGTTGAATCTTCTCCTCTACTTTATTCATTTTTTGAAAGAAGGAAGGGTAAAGAACCAATGATTGAATAAGAATAATCTCCTAAAATGCAAGAAGAAGAAAGCATGGATGAGGAAGAAGAGTTAGTAAGAGCAATGGCCATATCAAGAATGCAAGCAGAGTTAGAGGAAGAGAAAAGAAACATGCAATTTCTTGAAGAGAAATTAAAAAGGAAAGAAGAAGAGTTGCAACAGTCTATGAATAAAATAGAAGAAATGAAAAATGAAAAAGCAGAAAAATAAAATACTTTGCAAGGACAGTTAAACAAAATAGAGGAAGCTTTACAGTAAGCTAATGTGCAGGCATTAGCAAATGCGGAGGAAATAGCAAAGTTAAAGGCAAAGTTAGAACAAAAAGAGGAACAGTTGAGACAACAATCCAACAAATTACATTTTCAAGAGGCTTCCACCTCATCTGCTCCACCCAAATACCTCTCTTTACCTCCTATTACACCACCTATGCCTACTCCACCACTTGTTCTAAGAAGATACCTTTCTTTAACAACAATGAAACTTAAAGAAGAAAAATAATTAATTGAAGAACCAAGTTCAAAAGTTAGAGAAAGAAAGAGATGAAGCAAATGAAAGATTTGAGCAAGTTGTAGAACTATCCTCTGCAATGTTATCCATGTGAAAACCATTAGGTTTATATACATTGTTTTTGAGGGAAAGATTTCTTCAATGGAAAATCAATCAACTGGTTCTAAGGAGAAAAACTAAGTATGATGATGATAGTGATTTTCTAAAAGAATTTTATAATAGTCATCCAACTGTTCAGAATCAGATGTGTGAATATTTTCAACATGGTTTTCTTCTTGGACATTTTTTCTGAATGTTTTCATTGGAGAATTACAAATCAGGTCTTTCATATCACTATTGCAAAATCAAGTTGAATGGGAAAATCAGATAGCTCAGTACAGAGATGCACAAATAAAATTGAGTCTCCCTATGAGAGATGAAACCCCCTTGTCAATGACTTTTAGAGTCGCTTTCAAATATTTTGCACTATCACAAAAAATAGCACCAATTTATAGGCGAAATCTTTCTAGGAGCATTCATGCCTTTCAGGATAGTCAAGATCAGCTTCCATATAGAGCTTTGGTTGTGACAAGAGAGAGGTTTCGCAGTATCAAAACGCCATTGAGCAGAAGAGAACCCATCTCTCCATCGAATATTACCCAGAGTCTCACTAGAGTGAGAACTTTAATAAATATCATAAAGGAGTAGCAAGCCAATTGGATTGGAATGAGATTCATACCACCCTTAATCATAATGCCTGCACCTACATTAGATGCATCACCACAGTTTATAGGGGAAATTTTGAGAGATTGGATGAAATAAATTGAATAACTGAATGGGTATGCTCATTCTAGGACCTTCTTGCAATATATGTTGGAATGTGTTGATGTGTTCCAATGTGTTGATATGGTTGCTTGGATAGTGAGAAAAAATAGAAATTTTCCAGATCCTCAACCATGAGGAAATGGTTGATAGCAAGAGGGGGAGAAAATGATGAGTGTTCTAAATGATACTTTAAATTTTCATTTTGTGCTCACTAAAACTTTATTATACTGTTAATTAACAATGTTGGCAGTAAAATATATGTTTTTATGTTTACTTGTTTTGCTCTATATTTAACTAATTAGGGAATATATTAGAAATGATATTTTGCATTGGATGTATTTCTTTTGATGATGTTAATGATGGAATGACTATTCAAATTGAAATATGTGTTGTCACATTAGCATCCTATTTTTGAGGATTTTGTTTAGGTGATTAAAGGCTTACTTCATGATGTGGATTTGTTAAACTCTCTATTTAACAAACGTGGAATCAATCACACTCTTGATTGCTCCAATGAGATATTGATTCATCATAACTTCAAATCACTTCTCTAATCATTTGGGAAACTTCTTGTTTCAGCTGATTAGGTGGAAAAATTCTCTCAGATATTTTCAGTTTTGTTTTAGTTTTAGTTTGTCGCTTTGTATCTTGGCGGGGAGTGCCATGATTTTGAATTCAAATAAGGGATATCCTATAAATATCCATCTTTAGGGATAGTCCGGGGGGAGATAATTTTTTTGCTTAATATTGTAATGACTGTACTACACACTTTTGGTTCCATCGCCCTATTTGGGCCAATTTGAATGCAAATAAAAAGTTAATTTGTGTAAAACCCCATCCTGCAACCTAGAGGACGAAGCAACACTACGGAAGCACAACTAATTTTTTTCTTAAAAGGTACAACAAGATGAGTTATCCTACTCTAACCACATACATCCTCTAGGCTACGCAACGCATCTACATGTGAACACCATTACTTATAAAATTTAAACCAACCATAGCATATGAATATTAAACTCAAGATACAACATACAACAAAGCATTAAACCATTGCAAGATAAATCTAACACATAGAAATGTACTGAACATATTTCCACAAATACAACACCACATAACATCCAATACACCATTAAATCCAATAATAAATAGATCATAAATATTATTACAATTACATCACAAAGGTTCACCTCGATACAAATGAGGTACTACAATTATACATAATGATCCATAGTTACAATGAAGAAAGAGAAGAACAAATCTAGAGAACCACACGAGCTCCTTGAACAAGAAGATCTTGCCATCACAAACAGGAAGAGAAACTCAACAGTGTAAGGTGCACGCCACCCAGCCATACGGTACCCGTAGGCCCAGACCACGTGCTAGGAGATAGTAAAAAGGTAACCAAGACAAACCTATTACCTCTAAACACATGCAATATACTAAACGACACTGTACCAGTAAATACATAACAACACTATACCAACAAACACAAAACAACACGGTACCAGTAAACACAAAACAACACTGTACTAGTAAACGCAAAACAACACTGTACCAGTAAACAACAACACTGTACCAATAAACACAAAACAACACTGTACCAGTAAACACAAAACATAAGGTTACATTGCTTCCAAAATTCACTGAATTAAGAACAACCACCATACAAAAGAAACCGACTGTTGTCATAGGAGGAGTGTCATCACAAAGGTTGCAATGGTTGTCCAAAGGACATCTTCCTAGGTCTTGACCCCCCTCTTGGGATATCCTGGTAACCTCTCACGAACCCGGACCCACATGCACACCAATGCGGAATCGATTATCTTTCGAGAAGACAAGATAACGATCTTGCCATTCCAAGCCTTCTTGACTCATCTCAAGTCTCATTCAAGCCCTTGAGCCAATGAACAAGGCTAATTATCTTGTTAATGTATAAAACTACTCTATCCCTAATATAGGTTATTTAATTTCCATTGATTAAACTAACTTTCACACGAGTTGTTTTGGGACCCCTTTATGTCCCGACCCTCATTGAAAGCCACTCCCCTATCGACAACACAATAACTCATACTACAACCCAAGGGTAGACAGTGCACTAAAACTGACAACAATAACCAATACACCTCAAAAGGTAACACATCTCTATGGATGTCCAATTTTGAATCCAAATACTTGCACTACCCAAGAAAACTCAAAGGGCAAACTAAAGTTACAACAACCCCTTTTCACAAATTACAACTTTGGAAGACTTCGATTTTCCACATCAAATACTCCCCCCAGTACACAATTACAGAAACACATACTTTTATAAATACAACTTCTAGCAATTAAAGAAATGTTATCATTCAGATTTCCTAAATCCATTACAATCAATTTCGCATATTTAAAATGCACCATTAAATATAATTCCAACTTACAATTTTAACAGCGAATAAAACTAATTATTCATCTTCTAGTTTTCACAAGTGCTCATAAAATTAACTCAATTTTCCTCAATAAAAATAAATCAATCATATTTATTTAGCTAACCATGTTTACAAATATCTATTGTAAAATTCAAACATTACATAAATATATTTAATATGTATATATATATATACATATGAATATATTATTTAATTATTAAATCACTTATAGGTTAAAAGCACCCCATTTATTTAATACTACAAATTCATTTCCTCACAAAATTATTTGTATTGATCAAACATGACAAAATATTAAAAATAACATAAATATATATAGATATATAATATATATTACATATAATATATATATATATATATATTATATATATTACATATAATATAAATATTATAAATATAATATATATTTTGATTCTCAAAATGAAAAGTACAAAAATTACAATGGGCGCGATTTTTTAATCCTTGCAGACTGTAGCCACCGCATAATACACAACCTACCCCTTACAGGGGGAGGTGCAGCCATGGTAGGGGCAGTGTTGGCTGCTTCATAGCACCGGCCCTCCCACTAAGGGGAGTCAGCATTGGGGTAGCCAGTGCTTCCCCTCAACATATATATACAAACCCTCATTCAAATGAAAATTGTGAATTTTGTCATACGGCGATTTCAACGCCATTTAAATAAAATATTTCTTTCTGGAAAAAGAATACAGTGTTAAAAATGAAATATCATATTTATATATAATATATATGTATATGTACATATATATATTCCAATATATATTTATATATAAATTAATCCAAGCATTGATATTTAAATCAAGCAAATAAATTACACAATAGAAGCTTTCTACAGGAAAGCTCATAAATTCCATTTTCCCAAACAATTAAAAAGAAATAGGGAAACCAAACAGAACAATGATTTTTTGCAAAGATCTATAATTTCCTTTTGTTTCAATCTATTCCAAATGATCAAAGTAAACAGAGGACTTAAATTGTTTTCTACAGAGGTTTAATTTTCACGGAAATCTTTTATAAAACCAAAAGCTTCTACAGTATTGAAAATCTTTTCCTAAACTTTTCCAAATTGCATTACAGTAATATAAACAACTTTTCAATTCAAAATTCACAAAAACAATAAAGGAACCTGTTCCAGAAGAACTGTTGCCTCAAGAGTTGTTGTCAAGCTTTTATGTAGCTTCAAATTGCTAATGTTCCCAAAGCTTCCTCTAGTGCAATCTCCTCTTTTCAGAAAACACAGACAATACCACAACCAAGAATTCTACAGCAAGATTCTAAAACAAAATCCTCGAAGAGATCCACAATTTCCTCACCAATTTTCAACCAAAAAGAAACCCTTCTCGTTAAACAACTTTCTTCCCTTTTTTCCAATATTTTTCCTCCAAGAATCAATTTACAACAATAAGATAACAAATTTCTAACTCACAATTATCCCAACAAAATATCTTTTCCCTCAACAACCCCAAATATTTTCCAACCTCATGCATTTAAAATAAAATAAAACAATTAATATATTACAACAAATTTAAATAATCTTATTTATTTTAATTCCCATTTAATTTAATAATTAAAATTACTATATAATATAACTTAAATTAAATTAATTAATTTATAATAAAATCTCCATATTAATTAAATACTTAATCACAACATATAATTTAATCCTTACAATTTAAACTTGCACGATAAATAAAATACCAAGACCAACATGGATAACGAACATGACCAACATACAGACTGACGACACACTATGCTAGGGTAAAGGTTTGACAAGGTTAACCAGTTACTATCTCCCAATCATTATTGTTGAGTAGTGGACACGCTCAGACCTATAAAACCAGGTGAAGTCGTTGTCCTGTACTTGCAAACCTACAACAAAAGAAAAAGTCATACATGTATAAAGATAATAATTCATACACACCGTGAAGAGAGAATTGCAGAAATCACAGGGCACTCACGAGCAAGTGATGCAATACCGTTCTCTTCACCAATACAATGTCACATCAACTGATGAGATAAAATATCAATTAAACTACAATGAGCATATATAGCAATGTCATCTCAACTAAGCATCTATGCAAACATAAAGTATGTCAAACATAATCACCATGCATATAATGTATCATTACATCAATATAGTCTATCATCGCTCCACTGTCAGCGATAGAATAACAATCACATCAAATAAGGTCTATCAAAGAATTAGAACTATTAGAGAAAACATAGCAAATCATAGGGGTGTTACAATCTGAATCTTAGTGTTAAAAGGTCCCACTAGAGGAAGAGCAAGGCCCGCTCTACCAAAGGAGGTTATTTTTTGTTGTGTTCTTTTGATTTAGTTAATTTTTGTTCAATTTGTATCAAGTGAAGAGATAATAATCTTTTTTTATGTTTAATCACTATTAGTAACTGCATCTATTCATACTTTCTAGATTAGTTCGTAGTGTTTCTAAAATAGTTGTTACGCTTTACTGTAGATTAGCATTTATTCATTTACTCTAGATTTGAATGTTGTTCATAGGAATTAGATTTAGTAACTACTTTCAAATGCAAGATGGTTTTGGTAGAAGTAATAATAATGACTGATGGGAAGATTAAACCAAAGCTTATTTGGAATTCATTCATGGAATTTAGTGATATTGTTTTATAGGTTAATATTAAAATAGACTTTCCTTTCAAGTAAAATATGAATAGAATTTGAATTCTGAATTTTAGATTAAGTGTGAATTTAGTTGCATTTTAATTCTTCCATGAATCAATTACAATTAAGTTAGGTTGAGTCTGAACTAAGTTACTAGAGTTCTAATAAGCATTAGTTAAGGAATAAAGTTAGAATTAAGTCCTTAGATATTAGTTAGAAATTAGTTGTTAAGTTCCACTCTTGAGAGCTCTTGAAAGCTCCTGAAGGAGTCTAACCAGAATCAAAAGTCATTATTTAAAGTGCAAAACCCCCTAATTTGTGGAGACATCCTTATTGCATATAGCTCTAAGAAACACCCAGTTTGATAATTGAAAGATTAAATGATGTAAGAAGTGACAATGATGACCTTGCCCATCAAAAAAGATCTTAGAAATTAAATAGGGGTATGTTCCTTTTTTGTTATTTCCATCTAAGTTGTTTATGGGTTCTTTTGACTATGGTGATTTTGTGAGCTTTTGGCTATTCAAATCTTGGTGATATGATGTTGGAGTCATTGTATACTCACATGTAAATCTTAGATTACTCTCATTTGGCATGGTTATCAGTATATTGTTGAATTTGTATGTTACATTGTTACATCTACAAGTTATGCAATGTTGTAGGTTGTTTATGTTTATAGGTTGCATTTATGACTTTGATGGGGATTGTCTATGCCCCATAAATGCTTCAGTGTTGTTACAGATTCAGATTGGTGGCTTGGTTTAGTCATTTTCTTTGTTAGTTTTGTTGTCATGTTGAGTGTTGAAGTTGCAAAACCAACTCCACAAAACCCATAAAACACCTGCAAGCAAATATCCTATCACAAAGAGGAGATCAAAAAGGCACAATGGTGCTCAACAACCAAAGAAGGAATTGATGCAAAAATCTTGAATAGATTGATTACAATAATGAAACAATCCTTATAAAGGAGATACAAACCATAAGAGTGAGACCCTAGGAGAGGATTATATCGGCATGTGATAAGTATCACAATCCTATGTAATGAGATAACATAAGCTAATCTAATAATGCAAAAAATAAATATTAAGTTTAGCTTAAGAGAGCAAAGGGGACCTAATTAATTAACTAATATGATTTAATTAATTAGGTGAATAAGTCATTACTCTAACACCCCCCCTTAAGATGGACTTAGGGAGAAGCTCAAAACTAAGGAAGAATGCATGAAAGCAAATATGGGTCTCAACAACTAGGTTTGATGAGGCACCCATGTACAACTAAAGATATCTATAAAGTGGAGAAATGGAGAAAACCTCATGCGAAAAACTCCTCTCCAAAAAGAGATAAAATACAAGTGAAGGACTGAAGAAGCCTCTAAACAAGAGTGTCCCAAAATAATAGGAACAAAGGATGAACACGAAGAACACCATTAAAGCATGAAGAAGCTACAAACATTATCGAAGAATGACTATTGTAATTCTAAAAGAAGAACCTCCTTTGAAATAGATGATGATCAAGATTAAGAAGACAATAATTTGCTTGAGTCTCCCTAATGACACTACCAAAATCAAATGGAAAATAAAGGAAAAACATTTGAAACTCAAAGATACAAATGGAACAAGTATGAAAATTTTGAAGAACTAATCAAATTAAAATGGAAGGTCATCTTCAAAAAGGAATGCAAGAGTGTCCATATGGTAAGTGCTCCATCTCACCAAAATGCAGTCGCTGCATCCACCTAGTACATAGGAACAAATATTGTATACATAGCTCACTCCAACATGAACCCAAGGAAGAATTCACACTAACATTATAAACCCCCCATAATATGGAAAAGGGAGAGGGTTAACAGGCACACTAAAACTAAATTCCAAAAAGAAGTGCATGAAGAAGAATCAAGAACATCTAAATATGCAAACATGAAAGTACTGAAAAATATAAAGGGTGTGTAAATAAAAGGCACACACACATGAGGCTACTGTCACAGAAGGGACACTCACTTGACAAAGGTGTGATGGAAAAAAAGGAAAACATCAACTCCCCATGACACTTTATATCATAGTGTGAGTATAATAAGGTATAAAATGATATGCAAGATCCCAATAATCATGTGCAATACAAAGACACTTTATTTCAATGCATTTACATAATGAGAAATTCTTACAGTGGAAACTCACAATGCCCAAAAAGACAACATACTAGAAAACCAAAAACACAAACTAAGAGTCCCCTAAAACGGGAATATGGAGAGCTCCTTGGGTGGTGGTGATGGCGGTGGTGCAATTTCAAATTTTGAAAAGGCGAGATTTCTTGATGATGCTACAGGCATTAATGGAGGACAATTTGCTGATGGGAAGGTGATGTCAGTTGGGTCCTTTATTGCAAGTAAGCGATGTGGGTCCCCTTTAGTGGAAAATGAATATTTTGGGGGGAAAGGGGCTCTAAAGGTTGCACGTCCAACGCATTCTCCAGCATCCTTCTCTGAAAAGGGGAATCTCAGAGCTAAAAAATTTGGGCTAGGCCTATCGTTTGGTGCTCTTGATGGGACTCCTAATGGTGTAGGTCTTGGGAATGATAAGACAAAGAGTGATTTCTTGTCAAGTTCATCTCTTAAGTGGATAAATTTGTTTGGGGTGAAGCCTAAAGGTAAAAGTACTTCTCCTCTTGTGTCATTTGTTGCTAATGTGAAGATTGGAGAATACTCTATCTTTGTCCTGAATTGTATTGTTTATAAAAGTATGTCAAATATGGATATGGCTTTGTTGGGTAAATTTGTTGGACCTTGACCTCATATTGAGCTGGTGTGCAAGTTTTCTTTAATTCGTTGGAGATCTAAGGGACAGATTGATGTGGTTGCAATGGCCAAAGGTTTCTTTTCTTTCACATTCAACTGTGAAGATGATTTATTGGTGGTGCTGACAGGTGGCCCTTGGTTCATTGGGAAGTCCTCTTTGATGTTGAAAAGGTGGGAACCAAGTTTTAACCCAAATTCATGCTCCTTCTCGGTTGCCCCAGTTAGGGTTAGACTTCCTGGTCTCCCTATGGAATTCTAGGATGAGGAAGTGTTTAAAAGGATTGCAAGCACTTTCAGGTGTTTGTTGTCAATTGACCAAATGATGGCTTCTAGGAAGTGGCTGGTTTATGCCAGATTCTATGTGAATGTGGAGCAATTAGCTAATTTTCCTTCCTTGATAAAGATCAACTCTAAGTTTGGGGTTTGGGAACAAGCAGTTGAATTTTAGTCAAATCCTTTTGCTTGCTTCCATTGCAAAAAATTTGGCCATTCGGCAAAGAAATGTCCTCTCAAAGTGTCAAAGCAGATGTATAAACAGTGGAGAGAGAAGGAGAAGGCTCTAGAACAAAACTTGGAGCCTTTGGAGAAAGAGGGGTCTACCTTGTTTTGTGAAGTGGTGGCTGAAAAACCTATGGAAATGGGCCTGGTAGTGGCTAAGAAGGTTGAAATTTTTGAGGGCCAGGTGGGCTTGGTAGAGTTGAATCAGGAACAGGAGTAGGGAGGTGAGGATATTTCCTCCCCTATACATGATATAGTGGAGTCTATTGAAGAAATGAGGACTAAGGTTACAGAGGTAGATAAGGCTTTTGTGAATGATGGTTTAGGCTCTCCTCCTTTGGGGGTGATTCAACTACAAGATGGTGGTTCAAAGGTTGAGGGCTTGGAATTTTTTTCTGGAGTTAAGCATAATGGGGAACCAAAGTATCTAGATAATCCTCCTTACATTCTGGTTTGAGGGCGTAATAGAAAAAAGTATTCCCCCTCACCGAGAGTTGTGATCAGGAATAGGCAACGGTCAGACTATGGGTCTGAGCCGAGAGGTCGAGGATACCATCTTGCGAATGTTACCAGGGAAAAGAGTCATATGGACATTGTTGATGGTACATAAAGAACTTTATTGGAGATGTGCTCCAAGAGCACCTCCCATAAGCTCTTATGAAGATCATCTCCTAGAATATGAGAGGGTTAAATCACCCTCATAAGCATGATCTTCTTGTAAAGTTGGTAAGAGATCATTGCCCTAATATTGTATTAATATAAGAAACTAAAATGGGTATGGATAAATTATCTAGGCTGAAGAATGAGCTTTTTAAGAACTGTGGGATGCACTGCTCTGATGCGGTGGGTGCATTGGGAGGGATTATGAATTTTTGGAATCTTAGGTTGATTCAGGGGGTTGAGGTGTTCAATGATTGCAACCATGTGACAACTTCTTTTATTAATTTGTGTGATAAGTTCTCTTGGAATCTATCTAACATTTATGCTCCTAGTAGTAAGAGTGATAGAAAAAAGTTTAGGAGAGCCTTGGATCCTTCAAGGTGTTGCATCCTATTGGTAATTGGTTGGTTATGGGGGATTTTAATACGCCCTTGCATGATGTTGATAAAATGGGTGGATCACAGATTATGGATGACAGTAGATATGATCTAATGAATCTTATTAATGATAATGCTCTGCTTGACTTGGACCTCAAAGGTGCTTCTTTCACATGGTCTAACTGGCAGGTGGGAGATGCTCTTATCTAGGTCAAGCTTGACTGTGCTCTTATTACCCTTGATTGGTTGGTTTATTATTCTTGCTCACTCTCAGCTTTGACAAGACGGGGTTTGGATCACTTCCCTTTGTCTTTGTCATTGGATTTGTTGGGAGGGAAGAAAAAAAATACGTTTAGATTTGAGATGTGGACCTGTCATCCCAATCTCAGTAATTTGGTTCATGATTAGTGGAACATTCAAGTGGATGGCTCAGTTATGTTCAGAGTTGCTAAAAAGCTTGCTAATGTGAAGGAAAATGTTAGAAAATGGAATCGGACTTCTTTTGGTCACATTTTTTGGAAAAAGAGGGGGTGACTAAGGAGCTTCAAGTTTTGCAGCAATCTATCCAAGTGTCTGGATATGATCATGCCTGGGTTATGAAAGAAAATGTCCTCTCTAGATTGCATAATATTGTTGCTAAGGAGGAGGAATTCTAGAAGCAACATTCTAGGATTAAGTGGTTGAAAAGTAGGGACAAGAATACTAAGTTTTTTCACCTCTCCACGCTTAAACACATGGCTTATAACCACATTAAAATGATCAATTTCAATAATCAAGTTTTGGAGAAGGATGTTGATTTGCAGTTTATTGCTTCTTCCTCCTCTAACATACTTGCAATGGAGGGGGAGCTTGAATTGGATTGTCAGGAGGATATTCTTAGGGATATCCCTCATCATAAATGATGATATTAATAGGTAGATGGTGTGCATTCCGTCAACGGAGGATATTAGAAGTGTTGTTTTCTCTTTTGAAGGAAATAAGGCGTCGAGTCCGGATGGATTTCCTATGTTCTTTTTTCAGTCCTTTTGGGAAATTATAGCCAAGGATGTTGTTTATGCTACTAAGGAATTCTTTCAAACTGGTTCTCTTTTGAAGGAATTGAATTCCACTTTTATTTTCCTTGTGCCTAAGAAACCAGGGGCTTCTTCTTTTGATGAGTTCTATCCTATCAATTTATGCAACTCATTTTATAAGATCTTCTCTAAGGTGTTGGCGGTCAGATTGCAAAGGGTCCTACCTCTTATCATTTCACCTTAGAAAAATGGGTTTGTGGCTAGTAGGAAAATTTTGGATTCTATTCTCTCTATTCATGAGAATATTCACTCTTTAACCATTAATAAGCATGTTATGTTTATTCTGAAGCTTGATTTACTTAAAGCTTATAATAGAGTTGATTGGGGCTTTCTTTCTAATATTTTGGCCTCTTTTGGTTTTGGGGAAAAAATGATGGCTCTTGTGCTTTAGCTTATCTCCACCCCTCGGTTCTCAATCCTTATCAATGGGTCTTCCTCTCCTCTCTTTGATTGTTCCAGGGGTCTGAGGCAAGAAGATCTAATATCTCCTTTTCTATTTATTATCATGGTGGAATCTTTGGATCATCTTATCTAGAGATTTATTAACTTTGGTGTCATGTCTAGATTAGCTCCCTCTTCCAGTAATCTTATTTGCTCCCATCAACAGTTTGTTGATGATTCTCTTATGCTTGGGGAGTCATCTATTAAGGAGGCTAAGGCTATTAAACTTATTTTGCAAAGGTATGAGGCTACTTCAAGGCAGAAGGTTAGCTTACCCAAGAGTTTTCTTTTCTTTTTCAACACTCTGATCCACAAGCAGATTAAAATTGTTGGAAGCTTGCAATGCCAGATTGGTGAACTCCTTGCATCTTATTTGGGTCTTCCCTTGTGCTCTAATGTTCCCGAGTCCTTTTGGCGAGGGTTGATTGATAAATTTAATTCTAAATTGGTCGGTTGGAAGGGTGCGTTGCTAAGCCAAGCCAAGAAAGTGCAGCTAATTAAGTCTACTTTTCAGAATCTTCATGTTTATGCTCTCAGTTTATTTTATATGCCTAGGAAATTTGTGGATAAACTAGAGGGAATTCAGAAAAAATTCCTTTGGTCTGGTGTTGAGGATAAGAGAAGAATTCATTTGGTTGCTTGGGATGATGTTTGTAGACCCAAAAAAGGTTGGTGGTCTTGGTATCCGTAAAATCAGAGAGTTTAATGTCGCCCTTCTTGGAAAACAGTTGTGGAACCTGATGTTGGCTAGGAGTGAATGGGAAAAAAAATCTTGGAGCAAATATTTACGGGGTATTGATGGTATAAGGGATTTCTTATCTCTTGACTTCTCTCCCTCATTTAGATCTACTTTTTGGAATTGTATGGTTAAGGTCCGCAGGCTTGTCTCCAAGGGTCTTTTTTGGCAGTTGGGTAATGGCAAGAAAATTTTGTTTTGGGAAGATAGCTGGTTTGGTAACAGGCCTCTTAAAGATGAGCCTTGGGCTCAACCTTTCATGGACTTGTGTGTGTGGCGGTTTGGCATATTTGTTGTTGATTATATTGATGGAGGCTATTGGAAAAGGTTGCACGAGGTTGATCCGAGGCTGGAGGATCTCTTTAAGTCCCTTTCCTGGGTTCATTTTCCTTCTCTCCCTTCTTTTGATAAATTTTTTTGGAAGCCTTCTTTTAATGGTAACTTCTTTGTTTCTTCAGTTTTTCATCTTAATGATTCCTTTGTTGGTCCTGCTCCTTTTGGGCCTCCTTATGGTCCTCTAGATTGATTCCTAAGGTTAATATTTTCTTTTGGCTCTTTTGCATAACAAGGTATTAACTACTGACATTTTGGTCAAGAGAGGTTTTATGATACCTAATAGGTACTTTCTTTGTGAGGAGGAAGCTAGAAATGCTTTCCATTTGATGATTGGTTGCAAATTTGTTAGAATTGTGTGGTCCCATGTGCTCTCTCTTTGGAACCTTAGTTGGGTGTTCCCTACTTCAATTAAGGATTTATGGTCTCAATGGATTGGATCCTCGTCCAATCCTACTCTACTAGTTCTATGGTCTCTTTCTCTTCCTCATATTGCTTGGGAAATTTTGCTTGAGCACAATAATAGGATTTTTAGGAGTTTTGCCATCCCTGTTATCTCTGTGGCCTATAAAATCTATGTAACTATTAAAGAAAATTTTGTTTTCAGGATTACTTTTCACATTGGGCCGAAGATTAATCTTAGACCCTATGATATTTCTATAGCACAAAATTGGAAGCTTCCCTATTCAATATTTCCCTCCTAGTTACCAAAGGGAAAGCCTCTAGTGAAGATGTTGTGTGGAAAGCTCCTCTGGATGGTTGGGTGAAGGTTAATTTTGATGGAGGTGCTAAAGGGAATCTGGGACCTACAGGTTGTGGGGAAGTGATAAGAAATTCTAATGGTAAGCTCGTTTCTGTTGTGGCGCTCCCTTTGGGAACCTAGATAAACCACTATGCGAAAGCGGCTACAGCCTATCATGGTCTAAAGTTGGCACAAGCTAAAGGTTATAAGAAAGTATGGCTTGAGCGGGATTCTCTCAATATCATCAATAATCTGAAGAAATTTATTTCCCCTTCATGGGCTATTGAATCTTTGATTAGGGATTCTATTGATATTCTTAAATCCTTTGATGAGTATTACATTTCTCATATTTTGAGAGAAGGAAACAGATTAGCTGATGTCTTCGCTAATCTTGGAGTTAGAGGTGTTAGGGAATGGGGTTTGAATGACCCCCTCCCTATGGAGGCAATTGCAAGTATTAATCATGATTGCCAAATTTAAATTGATTAATGATTTATTAAGGCTCGAGGCATGCATGACTATCTTCACGTGGTAGGTGATTATGTGGAAGGATGATAAGCTAGATTTGAATCGAGCTAATTGTACCCTAGTTGATAACTGCAGGGAACAGAACTCTAGGATCATTATTTTCTCCTGCCTTAATTTAATTTTCACACAGATTGTAGGCATTGTTTGTATCAACTTCTCAAGGTTTCTCCTCATTGTGTTCAAAGTTCTCAAGCTTCTTGACTCTATAAATTCTATAGACATGGGAGGTGATAGGAACTGCACAAAGCCTTTCTCTTGTGATGTTGTCAAGAAGAAGCTGGAGGTGTGGTAGGTTTTCGAGAAGGGTGGGTTGACTTCGTACCTGGAAAGATTGCATGGTAATAACCTACAAATGACATCATTGTTTGCAAAAGCATAGAACAATAGGGTTTTGAAGTTGGGCGGAACAAAGTTTGATGTGAATGAAGATTTTATAGCCAATATCACTGGGTTGTCTATGGATGTTATAAAAGTTTTCAGAGATAAGAAGGAATCGTACACAACCATGCAATTTTTTTTCAAAGGGGATGAAGCTCAAGACCTGAAGACGGCGAAGAGTGGTGGTTACTAGAGGAGCTCTCTCAAGGCGTTGTGGGGGGATGTGGCCAGGAACTCATGAGATATATCACTTTGGAAGGACACTTCTCTGTGGTAAATGATTACCACTTTATTATGCTCAATCATTTATGCCACAAAAAAAAAATCTTTTCCTTATTATCTCTTGGCATCATTGGATTATGGTCTCAAGGACCATAAAAGAAACCCCAAAAATCTAGTTTTGCATGTGGGGATCATTCTTTTAATATCTGATTATGCTAAAGCCTTTGAGGTGTCTAAGCCGATTGCTACCCCTAAGGGTAAGTAGTTGAAGTTGGTGGAGTATGATACGGTTTCTAAAGAGGAGTTGGTTAGAAAAAAAGGGAAGAAGAGGAAACTTGTCTTGGAAAAGGAGTTAGAATCTAAGGAGGATGTGGACTATGTCCTAGATTCTCTTGCTTCCATGGAGGTGGTCCCACAACCCCCTATAGTGGGTAAGTCTAAGAAAGGGGTGTCGAGCCCTAATAAGGGTTATGAGACCTGCAATGACGAGGTGGCTGCTAAAATGCTAAGTACATGCCTGAAGGAGAAGAATGAATTAGTTGGTGAGGCGTTGTTTCTGCCCCCTATTTTGGGGAAAAAACAAAAGGAGCTAGAGGTGGGAAGCAAGAAGAAACTGGTTTTAAGGTCTGGAAGCCAAGTGCTTGAGAGGAAATCTCCTCTCAAGATGGCGGGCAGACAAGGTGATGTTGATTCCTTAGTTGTGGACTCAGATATGCAGAAGAAAGAGAAGGCTATGAATGAGGGTGGACAGGGTGTTGTGGATTCCCTGGTTGTGGACCTGGATAAGCAGAAGAAAATAAAGGCAGTGGCTAAGGAGATTGCAGACTCCATCCAAAAAATCAAAATGTAGGTTGCTACTAAGAAGGGTAAGGATGTCTCTACCAGTCAGGACAAGGTAAGTTCCTCTCAGGAGGAGGATGTTGTGGGTAAGGGGGTTTTCAACTTTGATAGGGAAGATATTTATGATGTTTTGGGAACTGCTAGAGAGGGTTCCATTATTTTATTCAAATTATTCAAATGTGTACTTAACATGACCAATGTTAAAGTTCGGGGTGCAATGAGTAAAGCTAATGAGTCTTCAGTTCAAAACCAGATTGATGAACTATTTTACTCTTTGAATATTGTGGTGGAGGAAACACTTAAGATGAAGCAAAATTTGGACGGTAGAGTTCTCACCCTAGAAGATCAACTGGAGAGGATTTGTGCTAACATGGATAAGGGTGGGGAGGGGATTAAATTTGTGGCTAATTTTGAGTCTATTGGTATTACCTCTCATTTTGATAGTGCCAAGAAATGCAAGGAGATTGTCCATTCTGAAGAGATTGGTGTTGGTGGCAAGTTGATGGAGGAAGAGGTTGTTGTTGATAAGGGTGGGGATATGAATAATGTTTTGATTAGTGAGGTGAATGTGGGTGGGCCAAGGCTTAGGCTGGGGTTCCTCGTAAAGAATTGTCTGATATCTTGGATGATGGTTAGAAGGTTGTGGTGAGTGATGTGGAGGCTGCTAATGTCCTGAATAACATGTAGTGTCATTGATTGGGGTCCTCCTTTTTGGTTGATGTTTTGTTGCTAGTTCACTGCGTTTGGGCGGATATATACTTTATGTTGTTTTCTTTAGTTTTAGTTGCTCTCTTTTGTAAAGGGTTTTAGGCCCCTTCAAAACCCTTTTTTTTTACCTCTAATCAAAAACATATTAGAAAACATGACTAAAATGTCCAAAGAGGACAAAAATCTTGAATTACATATTTAATAGCCTAAAACAAGTCATTCCACACTTACAAAACATTTCTAGAAGTTGAAGTGTCCAAGTAATTCACCAAAGTGTGAAAACATCAAAAACTGAATAAAATATACTTGGACAATTTTTTTGAAAAATGGCATGGATGGCTATGAAGATCTTTGAGAGACCGTCCCAATGTCGTTGGAATCATGAAAAACAAAGAAATTGATCAAAAGTTGTTAGCTTGAGGGTGAAAACAACATATATGACTTTGAAAGGTTGTACAATGCACCAAAATTAGAAAAAATATGATGAAACCAACACCACTAGAAAGTTAGTGGAACCAACTTTTCGACAATATCTTGTTTTCCAAAAAATGATATCGTGTGCCCAAGTTATGGCCAAAAGAAAAAAATTGCTCCTTGAAGGCCACAACGGGGACTTGGGGCCCCTACCAGCTATTGGACCATTGATGTCAGCATGATGTCATGCTGGCGTCAACGAAATATTCCAAGAATATTCCCCTGCATCGGAAAAAACCCAACCCTTGAGAAAAAAATTGTTGAAATATTCTTGTATGTATGTGAAAATATGCTACTATTGGTCGTAAAATATTCTCAGGGAATATGCAGTTTGAATGGAATATTCCCTTGATTGATGTTGAAAAAAAAAAGGTCACCGAGTTTTTCTTACTAAATGGATACCATGTTGAAGTTACAAAACCAACTCCACATAACCCAGAAAGCACCTACAAGCAAATATCCTATAACAAAGAGGAGATAAAAAAGGCACAATGGTGATCAGCAAGCAAAGAAGGAATTGATACAAAAATCTTGAATAAATTAACTACAATAATGAAACAATCCTTATAAAGGAGATACAAACCCTAGGAGAGGATTAGATTAGCATGTGACAAGTGTCACAATCCTATATAATTAGATAACTTAAGCTAATCTAATAATGCAAAAAATAAATCATAAGTTTAGCTCAAGAGAGCAAAGGGGACCTAATTAATTAGCCAATATGATTTAATTAATTAGTCGAATAACCCATTACTCTAACATTGAGATGGAGAGATGATGTTACTAGGTGTAGTCATGATGTGAGACCTATGTGGTTAACTATGTGATGTAGACATGTGTGACACGGTTTGGATTATGTTGTTGGTACATTTGGCAGTGATCATGGTGTCATGGATGTTTCTTGTGCCTTAGGGACTTTGGCATGACATGATTATTTATACAGGTGCTTTGTTGGTGGTGTTGGATGGATTCTAGTTTGATTTGTGGTGGTGTGTCTTCTTGGCTTGAGGATCATGGTTATGGTTGATCTTCATTGAGGAGGTTGTTATCATGATGTCATTGATATTTTGATTACATGGTTCGGTTGGAGCTTGTGAAGATGATGGTTTGGTTGTGTTGTATCTTCTTGGTTTGTACTCTTCCTTTTGGGAGCTCAGTGTTAAGTTCTTTGATCATGTTGGGGCCATGGAGGATCTTCATTAAGGAGATGGTTGGCATGTTTCCATGGAGAGATCAATATCACAGTTCAATGGGAGCTTGTGGTGATGACATGGATTCATCAATTGGTGATGGATGATCTTCTACAATGTTTGTTGGTGTCATGGATGGAATCTTGGATTTTGTTTCTTCTATACAGTGAGGATTCTTTTACATATTTGGTTTCATTGATAGGAGATGGTTATATTCACGTGGTATGTAGATGTTGACATATTGGTTAGCCCTGGAGGACTCTTTAGTGTCATAATTTGTCTTTTGACATGTGATCCTTATTTGATAGGATGGTCATGTATTATGTCATGGTGTACTCTTGATTGTGCATTAGAGTGTTGGCATGATATAGGTACATGATATGTCCATTGGAGAGTATGATCTTCTTTTGAGGAGATGTGAGATTGTGATCTCATGATTGAGTTCTTGATCAGTTATAAGTACTCATGGATATTGGGAGACATAGGCGAGGCTAGGAGATCTCTTGTGATTAGAGATGTTTGTTGAGACAATTACTCTTTGATGAGGTTTCAACTGGAAGTTCGAGGAGCATACACCTTGGTTGGACATGAGTTCAACATGGACCTATAAGGAGATTGCTCTTAGATGAGTCATGATGACTTGGATATCTTTGAGGAGCATTCTCATTCCCCACTCTTGATCTACTCGACAGTTTATCATCTAAGAGGTGTTGTCCATTGTTATTGTCAAATACATTATGTTTTATGCTTTATCTTCTCATGCATATGGATCTTGAGCTATGTTTTGTTAGTTCTAGAGGGTTCATTTCAGGGACGTTGGCATGTTTATCTCGTTATGCATTGTGAGATTATTCATTGATGTTGAGTTTAGGAGATGTTATTAGGCTTATTCCTTGGTTTGGGAATGGTTATGGTTTGATCTTCCTTTGGTTTGAGATGCATAAATCTTGGTTATGGGTAGATGTGGATAGTGCTATTCTCTTTGGGGTTTTATGGGGGAGATCATTCTTATCACAACTTAGCATTTAGGGGTGTGTGTAGAAGGACATGCTACAAGTTTTGATTTGCACACTCTCTCTTTGGTCTTGTTCTACTTCTTGGATATTTGTATTCACATGACATTGGTTTTGAGATCTTGTATGGAGCTATGGTGATCACTATGTTTGTAGTCATGTTTTGTTCATTGTTCTTTGGTGATGACATGGATGTTCCTTTATCTGTTTCCTTTTTTGGGTTTGGAGAACTTGGGAGAGCTATGAATACTTGCGGTGAGAGATGTATTACAACATATTGGTTTGCAAGATTCACATATCTTTGTGGATGTTCCTTGACACTACATGATATTGGTTACACTTCTATCTAATGCTATTGGTTGATCTTGAATGCCTTGATTATTTTCAGATTTGGCATTACCTATGTAGTGGTATGAGTTTTTGGATGTGTATGTTCATTATATGACAGGTTTGGCACTTGGAGCTTGTGATTGCATGTTATGGGTTGTTTATGCTGATGGCATGAGATTCACTTGTTATGATTTTTATACATTTGAGGTATGGATAGTTTAATGTGTTAGCATTTTCTATGGGTGAGCTATTTTTAGCTATGGTTATTATATCTTGATAGCTATTGATACATACTTGTTACCTTTGAATTGAGTGTTTGTGTATTGAGATATTGGTTCAAGGTAGGACTTATGATTCTTTGTGATAGATAGTGTAGCATATCTTTGAATGGTTTCTTATATTTGTGCATTGACATGATGGAGGATAAGAGCATTCATGCATGAGATGGTGGTTACCTTGATTCTTGTTGCAGGTATCTCGATGGAGCACATGGAGCACTTTGATTCCTCGATGGTATATGTGGCTAGAGGGATTGTTCCCTTATTCATGTTTGAGTTTACTTATTTACCCCTTATGCAATGTGTATAAAAAGTGGAATTTTTTTAGGAAAACATGTGTTGTCTACCTTGTATAATGTTTTAATGTAATATTTATTTATTATATGGTACACCTAGGGAATCTAGGGGTGTGTATCTCACATGGGTCTCGCATTCTTGGGGCCACTTTATGTGTTGTATGTAACATCGGATTAAAAATTTAATGTGGAGTTGCACATGGAAAAATATTTAATATTGAGAAAATTTACTAGGTCAATATTAAATGTGTGGTTAATGGTTTTATAATCTCACAGTATTAGTCACATGGTTTTATGTAATACCACTTGGTGGTTTTGTGTGAGTTTGCTTCTATAAAAGAAAACTCATGGGTAGTTGTCTAAGGTTGGATAGTTGGCAGGTTGAGAGTATCTCTTGTTGGAATTTGTGAGGGTTGAAGCATGGCATGGGATGTGTGGCTATATGCTTGTTCACATGAAGTTCTTATAGAGGGCTTGATGTTTCAAAGGTGTTCATGGAGGACTCTAAAGATTGTAACATGCCAATCGTTCACTGAAGTAAAATTTCCTAAGTTTTCACTCGCAAGTAAATAAACTATGTAACTTAACCATTGCCATAAAAAAAATCATTTAATAGAGAACAAATGAACATAGATGACATAACAATAATCAACATTGATTTCATTCCAATATAATAATTCACATATTACAATATTCCAAAGAATGTGTACAAAGTACACATAGCTCAACCAAGCTTCAAAGCAATAGATATAGATAGTCTAGGAACCTCCTTTCAAATCTTGGTCTTTTGTCACTTGTTGAGGGGGAGAAGCATCACTCAAGCACTTTTCTTCCAACCGCAGACTCATATGCGATCCTCCACACATCTATCATATGATAGATGGCCCTACCCTTCGATGAAGAGATTGGTGGAGTAACCTCATAATGATAACCATTATGAGCTTAGTTATGTATCCTACATGAATAGAACTTGTAAACCCTATAATATGGAACTAGCATGCATAAATGGATCACGATGAATTGATAGTGGAGCCAAAGGCAAACAAACTACTTTGGCCAAAGTGTTCTCACTCAGTACTTCGAGTGATAGTCATCCTACTCACATGCACTACTCAAGCTCAATTTGACTTAAGACCATTATAATCTATGCATAGGTATTTCCTTCAATGGGTAGTATTTAACCCTAGAGACAACCTATTCCCTTTTCCCAAACTTAATTGTATTTCCACCTACAAAGCATAAATACAATTTACCCTCCCTTCAATGGATAATCAAATCCCAAATGTAACTTACAAGCTATCTAATCCAATCAAATAACTTAACAATGAATAACCCATAAGCTATCCTTATTTAATCATATCTAGTATACTTATACTAATGACAAACAATCCCTCCTATTATGGAGTATATACAAGCACTTTCACAAAAAACATATAACAACTTCTTTTCCTTTCCAAAGCAAATGTTATGATTTACTAATGCAAGTATTCTCAATTTGTCCAAAAAAAACATACAAAACTCATTCTTTCATAAGTAAATACAATTAAGAGGAAACTAGATCCTCACGCCTGTAATACACTTGATCCAATTGACTAACTTGATGCACAATCTTTCAATAGCAGCTTACTAGCTCCACTTTATCAACTCAAAGCAATTCTTCACTATAGCCTCTTACTCAAGATAACGCTATACTCTCACAAAGTAACTCTAAGCTCTCACAAAGTATAACTCTCTAATTATTTGCAGCATAATAGATTTGCAGAAAAGTGTGTCCCAAATGAGAGAACTAGCCCCTCTATTTATACAAAAAATTGAGACATTGAAGGAAAAAGAAAAGGTGTGTCAGTCGAAATCTCTCTACATGCATATCGACTCACTACACACAACAATAAGGTGGCATAAATCTAAGTGTAAACTTAGCATAGTATTCAATAGATCAACCTTTATGGCTTGATAGTAGCTCAAGACCAATTTAAATATGCACATGCCCAAAGATGATAATCGACTTGCAACCAAAGTAGACTTCTACAGAAACAAAGTTTTCATATATTAGTGCCATGTTGCAGCCATCATTCCTATTCTTTGGCAAGGTTTATCTTATTGAAACAATCTTCATTTTGCAGGCAACATATATACTTTGTCGACTGGATCATAGTCTCATTTGCGACAGAGAAAAGATGAGTCGACTTCTATTTTATAGCATTCCAATAATGCTTTGACCAACACATTATTTGTTGTTTTCTATTTCCTATTTTCATGCATTTAAAACACTTTATGAAGCATGCTTTATTATTTCCATTGCTTTATATAAAAGCATTCCAAGTTGAAGTAATTCACTACTTCAAATTAACGATGTATTTCCAAATGGTATTGACTATGGTTTACTTTTCCATATCAGCCTTTATTATTGCACATTACTTGCATATAGATCAACCTTTATCTTGTGTCAAACATATGTATTAATCGACCTATAATACTTTGAATAGCATATATACATGTACATATATATATACATGTACATGTATATATATATATATATATACATGTACATGTATATATATATATACATGTACATATATATATATATACATGTACATGTATATACATATATATATATATATATATATGATAATAATACATATATATATACACATACATACATGCACATTATATATATATATACATATATTATATATATATTATTATACATATATATATATACATATATATATATATATATACATACATATATACATACATATATATATATATACATAGATACATAGATATATATATATATGCATACATATATATATACATATATATATGTACATGTATATGTGTGTATGTGTATATATACATGTACATGTACATACATATATATATACATACACACACACACATATATATATATATGTATGTACATGTTCATGTATATATACACATACAAACATATATATATGTACATGTATGTATGTATATATATATGTATGTATGATTAATAAAGGTTGATTCGTATATAAGTCTACGAATAGCCTCAACGCTATGTCTTATATATATTATATATGTATATATATATTCCATGTCAATCAAGTATATATATACATTTGATATACAAATGAATATGATAAAGTTAACATTCATATAATAATAATAATATCGATTGTATATATATAAATACACACGTACATATACATATGGATATATGTATATATCTTATATATATGCATTTGATTGCACAATCAAGCACATACACAATTATTATCTTATTGATAGGAACATACGTGTGATGTATATGTACATATACACATACATGTCGTAATTGTCCGTTTGATAACACCATGCTCATAAGCAACCCGTTCATAAGCGTGCATAGGTACATCTACCCATGTACTCTCATGTACGTGTTCCTTCATGCATATGGTCTATCGTCGACATGCATATGCATACATATACATGCATTCCACGTGTGTTCACCTAATCAATTCAATCATAGTAATATAAGAACTCACAAGCTCCAAATAGATGAACATCATCTAAGAATGAACTCAACAATAATCAAGACCCTTACTAATGCAAACACATGTTACTAAGGACCGACACAATAACTTGACTCAACCATTCTACTGTGAGTGCGTGTGTAAGCTCAGTTAGGTTATGTTATTGGTTACTTGACCAATTTCTCTTGAGTGATACTTCCCCTCGCACCTGGAGGATTGAACATATACTTGCATCCAACTAACACATTCCCATGGTAGTCAGTTGTTAAACAAAATATACTTTCACATAATATTTCTCCATAGTTAGAATGTCCAATTTGATAACCATCCATTTCACACATATGCATTTCTTCACATGAAATAACATTTATTCATAATTCATTGATAACAAAGTGCAAGCACATATATTCTCAATCAAAATTCAAAGTACATTCACACATGCAATATTTTACCTTGACACAATAATAGTAAATAGGTAATTACACAATTAGGGTGTGACAAAGATGTATTGTAATTCTTATTGTTGAATAATACATGAGTGATGGATGCTTTTGGAGGTTGGGTTTTTCCCTCGTGATGGTTTTCCCAAAGTATATCTTGTGTCATCTTTGATGGTATGTTGTCTATTCTTTTGCATATGGATTTTGAATACTTGTTTGAATAGATTTCTCTATTTAGGTTATGTGGAAATTATCTTTGATGCATATTTCATTTCACTTGGTATTAAAGCCATGGTTGTGGTTTGTATAGCCCTTGTTGGAGTAGATCTGGTGCATAGTTAAGAGTGAAGACATTGCAAGATATGAGGGTTTTGTGTGGGGTTTTTTGTAGATTTGTGATTTTTGGGTTATATATTTGTGGTTATTTTTTGTAGATTTGGGTTTATGAATATTTGTTGCTAAAATAGTTACATTATTTTCTTTTCTTTTGTCAAATATTGCTTGGTGTGTCTCCCTCATATTGAAACTAGGCTAAAATTAATCTCTCATATTTAGACTTGGTCTCTAAAATAAATGTCTTTTAATTCCCAAGACCTACTTTCATATGCTCTCCTCTTGCACCCAGCAGTGATCTTAAGGATAAAAAATAAGCAATCTTATTTTTCTTTTTAGGGGGGCTTCCTAGAGAAGTGATCACTCTATGGAATGAGCTCAACTCTCATCTTACAATAGAGTATAAAGAGTGAGGGATGAATCAAAAGACACACCTCTTAGAAGTGGAATATAGTCAATCTTGACTAAGCCTCTAAGAACTTTAGACCTTGGAGAAGTGAAGGTGGAGAGTGGGTTACCCTCTCCTCCTAGTCATTTAGTAGTATTCCCTTTCATCTACGGATTAGGCCTCACATACCCTTGTGGTATATCTTGAGGATGCCCCTAGTTGAGCTTGTAAATCCTAGTCAAAAATTATTGGCCATACCCACACAAGTAGGCTTGTTAATGTGTCTTGCATGATTTAGTTTTTAGATCACCATCTCCACTTGAAATTGAAGGGGAGATATCCATTCAAAATTGAGCCTAGGATATTGTCTTTGTCATTATATATTTTTGTCTCTAATTTTTAAACAAATTGCAATAATTCAAAAATCATTAAAAATCAAAACATGCTAAAACAAAGTGAAAATCAAAGGTAAAACATTAAACTATCAAATAGCTAGAGCTTAAACAATATATTTTATTAGCATTGCCTTATTGTTCTTGGTACTATTGGAGGAGTGGACAAATTTTTTGGTATCTTGTCATATCATTTTCAAAATTTACCAAAGTTCAAACTAGATCTCCTGTATTTTATTTTTATCATATCATATCATTTGTGGATATACCATCTTGAGAGTCACAACTACTCTTGAGTTGGTGATCTCCACTCTTTATCAAGTTTGCTTGGACTCATAAGTCTAGTTCAAGTGAACTTTATCAATATCATCTTACTTGGGATCATGAGTATAACTCAAGTGGGATCTATCATTTTATCTATTAATGTCATTATTATCATTTGGAGATCCAACTTAGCTTTGGTCTATTTTGGTTTTGAGAAAAAAACATCAAAATCATTGAAAGAAAATCTAATTTATCTAAGGTCTTGTATTGCATATGCCAATTACAAGATCTCAATATAAGAAAAACATGGAATCCTACAAAGAAGAGTCAAAATTTTCAACAAGCATGGGTGTTGGTCAATGTGAGCAAGGAACATCTTCAATCCTACCCTTCCTTCATGATGAGACTTTAAGGGTTTCTTATGTTGAGGATGATCAAGACCCAACATTAGAAGACTTACACAAATTTGAGCAAGACCCTAAAGCAATGAGAGTTTTTGATCTTTTATTCAAGAATAATCCTAATCATTACCTTCAAATTTTAGTGCAACATGGTGCCAAGCTACCCTCTAACTTGGAAATTCCTAGGCATAAAGAACAAGATCTTATAACATTCACTATATCTCACACTTTGGGAGAAGCAATTCAAATCAACACATCGATGAGAAGCATAGTTTCATCACAAATGGACATCCTAACCCCATCACAAAATCCAATTCAAATATCAAGGGAAAATGTGGCTACTACTTTCACATATTCACCACCAACTCCATCTAATACATTGGAAGTTCAATGGAAAACATATCAAGAGACACATCAAGATCAATTCACACCCCAAAAATCACTTAACTTTGCTAGATATAACCTAAACACGGGTATCTCAAACATGCAACATATGCCCATTCCACCAAGTCAGCCACAAAAACATTACATTCCTCCAAATCAACCTCGACAACATTACATTCCTCCTAGTCAGCCTCAACAACATTACATTCCTCTAAGTCAACCGCAACAACATTACATTCCACCAAGTCAACTTCAACATCATCACATTTCTCTAAATCAACATCAACAATAATCACATTACATTTACACAAGTGCACATCCATCAACATCCACAAATGAATTAGCTCAACAAATGCAAGAGTTACAACAAAAGATAGAAAAGATATAAACTGGAAATATTAACACTAAGAAGAGCTATACATTGGAAGAAGAATATCCCTATCCTTTTGATAGGTCTTTGAACATGATCCCTTTCCCTCAAAATTTTGAAATGCCTAGATTTGATAAATACAAGGGAAGAGGAGATCCAAGATAACACATAAGGGAATTTTACATAGCTTGTCAAGTGAGGTGTCCTACAATGACACATATCTAATGCAGCTCTTCCAATAAGTCTAGGAGGAAAACCTATTGAATGGTTTTCACATTTACCTTAGAGGATCAAGACCTTTCATGAATTGGTAAATGAATGCATTGAGCACTTTTCATACAACATAGAACATGAAACCTCCTTGAGTGACCTTTACAGTGAAAAACAAAATGAGGGAGAATCCTTTGTTTCCTTCTTGCAAAGATGGATAAATTTGGAAAGTAAAATTCCTAATCCTATACCTGAAAAACAACTTGTCCCCATATTTATTCAAGACCTAAATCATGAATTGGCCTTTCACCTTCAAATTTAAGGTGGTAATATATTTAGAGAAGTCACTTAAAGGGGAATTAATATTTAAAAATCTCTCATTACTAATGGTCTTGTGGTTTTTTTCAAAGATCATAAGGATAACCCTTCAACATCTAAAGACAAACCAATGATTTAGACCAAAACAAGAACATTGTTAATGGTTGCGTGGTAGATGCAAAAAATAGTTCAAAACATTCAACCTACCTTACAATTGGTAGCAAACAATCATGAAAACAATAAAGGTGGTAGGAGACCACCTAGGGAAAAATGATGTTCAAAAAAGGCAATACACTCCTTTAGGGGAATCTCTTGAATCTGCATTAAAGAAACTAGTCCAAGCTAAACTTATCACCTTACCAAAAGTAAGGAATCAAGAACCAACTGTCAAACTTCCATGATACAAAGAAAATGAATATTGTGAGTTGTGAGTACCATATGATCAAAGGACATAAGACTTTTGATTGTTACAAATTGAAAAAATCTTATCCAAGACCTTATTGATCAATGTGATGTTGGTGTAGATAATCAACCTTCAAATAATGATGATCTCAAGATATTCAAGGACTTTATTTGGCTAAGCATGAAAAAGGGGAACCTTCAAATAAAAATAGTAATCTTGAAGGATCCAACTATACTTTTGTTTCTTATGATTACACCATAGCTCGAGTAGAAGGAATCTCTTCTATCAAAAATGCAATCTCTGTGTGCACAATCACAACATGTAGGGGAAAAATAGCATCCAATGATCCTCTTCTTAATCAAGATCAAAGTATAATTTCCAATGAGTCCTTTCCATCTCAAGATCTATATAGCTTCCTTCCACTTCATAATCCACCTCCATCTCAAGGCTTAAGTATCTCTTCCGTTTCATCTCATGAATAAGGTATCCTTTTCACTTTCATGACATCTTCCAACTCTCTTCCAAATCAAGATCAAAGCACACCTTCCATCCCATCCAATGATCCTCCACATCTCACATGAGCCCATATTTTTCACTCAATGTAGTGATCCCCTCCCATGTCAAGATATAAATTTCCTTTCATGTCATGATCCTACTCCTCCACAAGATTTCACCATCCCTATCCAAACAAGACATATTAAAACATAAGCAAAAAGGGCATCCAAATTGACTCGTTTAAAAGCTTCATCCACCCCTAAGGTGTCCATTCCATCACATATCCCTCATTCCATCCAAATAAGTCATTCCTTCCTTATCTTTATCTTTATTATCCTATTCATATCCTTCATCATATATCCTTCACCCTATCTAATCCATCCCCTTACCCTCGGTACTTTGGTCTTGGTAAAGTTGGGGGAAAACATTCTCCAAGTATGTTTTAGACAATGCAAATCCTTACAATCCATATCCTTTAAACATCATCTTTTTATCTAGAGAATATTTTTTTCATCTCATTCCACAATAGCAATACCTCTAGTAAAGGCCATCTCATTCCTTTGTAGTATAATCTTTGGAGATCTCTTCTCCTATCATCCACCTATCTACCTATCATGACATAGTCAGTCCATATATCCCATAATGTGATCCTATACCTAATTCGGGGCACCTTTCCCTTGGCCTTGGTTTTGGGATGGATTCTTATACCTTGAGATTGTATGCCAATCCTAAAACATTGAGCTTTAACGAAAATCATGAGCAAAATAAATGTCAATTGTTGACCTAAATCTTTGGCTTGTGTAGCTTGTTGCCTATCTTTTGGTATAATTATTAAAACATTTTTCATGTCTTAATGAAATTATCTTTCCTATGATGGGTATTATCAAAATAAATCTAAGGTCTTAACAGATGTATCCTTCCTATAATGGACCTTATCTATCAAATTTGAGCTTATCTTTTGGTAAGAGATAAGTTGGTTGTTGGTTTTTGTTTCTCAGTTACCTTTATTTTGCTTTCTTGATTTCATCTTTTTTATCCCATTTGCTCGATGGAAGCCTATCTTAATATGATTAGAGCAGCTTGGGTCATAACATGAGTGTCTTCTTTGGCATGTCTAACTTTTTTCCGTGTCTCTCATTTGCTCGATGAAGGTCTATATCTTAATGTACGCTTAGAGCAACTTGGGTTTAGACATGACTTTCTTTCTTTTCATGTTGGCATATATTTTATGTGTATGCAAGTTGGGTAAAATAATAAGCGTATCCACTTGCTAAGGTTCCTCTTTAGAGTAACAACATGTCTTGTTTTTCTTTGTTTGTTTCTTTGCATATTTTCATATCATCTTTTTGTTACGTATTCTCTTTATAGGTTTCATTTTGATATTTGATCCTTGGTGGAGATTGGTTTCGTTGCATTCACAAGTGTTAGCATGCATCATAGTATCATAATTATAACATGTGCATAAATCATAATCATAATAACATAAATAACATCATAAATAATTCTTCTTTTCATGAGCTCGACTAGAAAATTACTTTTTCTGGCTGATCTCCCAAGGAGGCATCATGTCTTCTATCCCTCGGTCTACTAGGGCATGTTGGGGCATATCATAAAGACACCTAAAAATGGCTAATGCATTTTTATCTTTATCATTTCTTCTATATTAATTAAATAATTAACAATTATTTAATTAAGCTAACATTTTCCTCTCTTTATTCATAATAAGTAAATAATTTTTAATAATTTTAATCTTTTTATCATATCTATATTAGTTGAATAATTTTTTAATTATTTAATTAAGTCATCTCTTATCATTTTCCCTCCAATATTAATTAAAATCATATTCAAATTTATCTTTGGTCCTCTATAATTAAATAATTTTTAAAAAATATTTAATTAGCTAACACTCTTCTTTTATTTAAATTAAATATTTTCCTCTATAATTAAATAATTTTTAAAAAATATTTAGTTAACTAACACTCCTCTTTTAAATAAATTAAAAATAATGTATTTAAATTAAATATTTTCTTCTAAAATCTCTATCAAAAAAAAAAAATCTTCTAAAATAAATAAATTAATATCTATTTAAATTTCTCCAAGCTATTGTTTGAATTAAATAAATTTTACTTATTTAATTCCTCCCTCCTTCAAATTCAAATTTTGAGTCTTACTCTATCTTGAATTTTCCTATCCATTGATCTTGCAAATCAATCTCCACCATTGATCAAATGTCTAAGTGAAATGTATAAATAAGAAGCTTTCATTTCATTCAAACCCCCTAGCACTCTTATGATCTTAGCACTCTTGTTATCAAGCATACAAGCATTCAAGCATTATCAAACATTCAAGCATTCAAACATTATCAAGTATTTATTATTGTCATTTATCAAGCATAGGTATCATTTATCTTTAAGCATTTATCATTATCATTGCATCATATCATTATTTTTCATTCATAGTTTGTTACTTTGAAGAACAACCAACAATGGAGCAAATCAAGATCTTAGCTATGATGATTTTGCTTGTTATCTAAATTCCATATTTAAAGCCAAGATCTCAAACTTCATTATATGATTGTGAGAGTGTGAGTTTTGCATTGTTGAATTTTGTGGTCCACATTTTCATCATCTACAATTATAACTAGTAATTAATAAGCTAACTCTTCCTCTAACATTGATTAAATAAATTAGGGCAATTTATTTAATTAATAAACTATTTTCTAACTATTTAATAAACTATTCAGTCTTTGGGTTGATCCCATAGTGCAATGGTTAAGTGGTGGAGTTGTTGTTGTGGCTACCTAGGTTCAAGTCTTTGGGCTTGACCCGCAACGTTGATGATGTTGTTGGTGTTCATGCCTTGTGTCAGGCGTTTAATGTCTGAGGTCCACTCCCTCTCTTGGTTGGTGTGCTTGCAGGCCTTGTGCCCCTACTGGGCTATTATGCTCATGGGAGTGGTTTTTACTTGTGTTCATGATAGAGAGGAGGTCCCTCATTTGTGGCCTTCCTTGGATTAGGCTAGGCTAAAAATCCCCACTCCTTAGCTCGGGCCAGACTAAAAATTCTCGTGGTACCGATAAAAAAAACTATTCATTCTCAAATAAATAAATCCAATATTTATTTATTTAAGTTCATCATTCTCACCATTCCCATTCCAAATAAATTAAATAGAGGTAGCTTATTTATTTAACCTATTTAGTTGATAAAAAATAATTAGTTAATAAGTTGCATTTACATAATCTAAACTAGTAATCACACCTTGGTGTGCAATGGGTATGTTGAAGAGGTGTGCAAGATCAATTAGGGAAAATTTTAGTCTATTTTTGGTATACATTTGTGCAATACATGAGGTCAATTGGTAGGTCATTCAACAAATGATGTTTTTTGTGCAAACAATGTCTCAATGGAGAAGTGAGATTTAAATCAACTACGCATACATTTATAGGGATTTAAACACAGGTGAAACAACACCTTTGAATTAGGAAGATAATCAAGCTCCATTACCAATAGGATCATGTAATGTTTGTAATAGGGAGATAGAAAGAGAGAGGGACAAATAAGGACAAAAATAGGGAGAGACAAAGGGGGGAAGAGCAAGAGAGAGAGGGGTGGGGGTAAGGAGATATAGATAGAGATGGATATGGAGAATCAGAGTGATATGGAGAGAAGGAGAGGGAGATAAAAAGAGAGAGAAAGGAGAGGGATTGATAATTATGGAAAGATAAATATATAAAGAGGGGGAGAAAGGGAGAGATAGAAAGATAAATATATAGATACAAATTGATATAAAGAGAGGTAGAGAGAATGATATAGGGAGAAATGGATGAAGAAATATGGAGAGATAGAGAGGCAAGAAGATGTAGGGTGAGAGGAAGATAGAGGTAGCAAGGAAGATGGAGTGAGAGAGGAAGAGGGAGACATCAGACATAGACATGGGGAGAGGGAGAGAGAGATAGAAAGACTAACAAATATAGAGAAGTAGAGATAGACAAATAGAGATCGGGAGAGGGAGAGATAAATAGGGGGAGATAGAGAGAGGGATAGAGAAAGAGGAAGAGATAGAGATATATGGGAAGAGAAAGAGAGAGATATATGGGAAGAGAAAGGGAGATAGAGGTAGATATAAGGAAATAAATCTAAAGGGATAGCGAGGCAGGGAAGGAGGGAGAGATGGGGAGAGAAGAGAGAGGGAGGGAGGCAAAGGGATAGAGATAGGTAGAGGAGGGAGAGAAAGAGAGAGAAGAAGAAGAAGAAGAAGAAGAAGAAGAAGAGGGGTGAGAGGGAGAGATATAGTTAGAGGGCGATATAGAGAGATAAAGAGGGATAGATAAAGAGATAGACTAATAGGGATAGAGAGATAAGGAGATAAAGGTAGATAAAGATATGGATAGAAAGAGATAAAGAGAGGAGGGAGAGGAAGATATAGAGAGGGGGTAAGAGAGGGAGAGATAACTCAATAGATAGAGAGTGAATTACATAGATAGAGGGAGGTATTAAAAGATAGAAATGGATAGGTAGAGAGATAAAGAGATAGGGAGATAGAGGCATGCCATTCAAATCTTACAAGTATATGAGTATATCCACATGGAAATATGTGGATCAATTCAAAAATAATAACTCAAAAAAGATGTTGACATAGGTTGACGCCTAGTATGGTGGCTATACCTTTAATAAATATTTGTACCAATGGTAATAGCTTTAACAAAATATTGAATTATTTGTAATTGGCATGTATAACCTCATTTTATTTTTGGTCACATATGCATTATCCTTTATTGCCCTTATCCCCTTATACTTGTGAAGATATAAGACATATAAGGGATCAAAATATAAAATATTTATAACTATGATATTTGACATGTCATTCATAATTCTACTAATTGGTAAGTTAGATTTTGTAAAGGAGAGAGTGCCAGGGAGGAAGCTACTAGGAAATTGCATAAGACATGTCATTTTTCATTGAATATGTATGAAATTACAAAATATTTGTTGATTGGAGAATTACTATGATATAATTACAAAGTTGTTGGAAGATAAATGAAATGATAATTAATGATTTCATATTTGTTTTTGATTTTTGATTCTCCCATTAATATGATAAATTGATGGTAAGAAGTAAATTTAAATTGTCTAATAAGACATTTTGATTTCAATCCGCGTAACTTTGGGAGTCTTAAATTATACAATGTCATTATTTTCACTATACCCATAATTTCTTTGCTCTAGTTTCACATACAACCTTATGACTATCAAGATACCATTTTGATTATATGTTCTTATATATTGATACATTATGAGGTAAGTCGTCATAAGACCCATACAACCTCACACCTTTCTAATGATTTTTGTGTGCTCATAATCGCATTTTAAAACAAATTAACATCAACATTGACTTTCTATCTAACAACCATATTAAGTTTAATTTAATCTAAATTATTCTATTATATATACACAATTTACGAATTTAATTATTAACTAAAATAAATATTATTTCTATAATTACAAAATAATATTAAATTAATAAACAAATAATTACAAGATAACATTAAATGAATTTATTATTTATTATATAATATTAAATAGAATTCAAATTATATCTATTATTGATTAATAATTTAAATATAAAAGTATTGGTTTTATAACTATACAATAATGCTAATATAATTTATAATTTATTGTCTATTGTATAATATTAAATAAAATCAATAATGTAAATATAATATAATCATATAATAGTTAATAATTATAAAATCAAAAAGCAAGGATAAGATAAGATAATAATTATATAATAATAATATAATAATATAATAAAAATAAAATAAAAAAGCTAGGATAAGATAATAAGATAATAATAATATAATAATTTTATGATAACAATATAATAATTATAAAATCAAAAAGTGAAAATATATTCAAATGGCTCTTGCCCTTGAAATGTCTTGCATGTCTCTCTATAAATATGGACTACCAATCATATAAGTCAGTTGATAAGATTCATAAAGGAAAATTGTTCTATTATATCTATACATTACTTACAAATTTAATTATTAACTAAAATAAATATTATTTCTATAATTACAAAATAATATTAAATTAATAAATAAATAATCACACAATAATATTAAATGAATTTATTATTTATTATATAAAAATATATTTTAAATATATCTATTATTGAATAATAGGGTAAAATCAAGGTTAAGGTTATAAAACATCAAAACTAACAATGAAGCACAATCCAACATAGAAACATAAAGCATAAAGCAATATTGCCTATGTCATGGTTGATTCACCTCCATTGTCCTTCTCCATTTTCCTTAATATGCTTGATTGCCCTCATATTTGAGTATGCAATAATAGCCTAATGAATAACAAAATATTGAAGAGTGTACTTGTCTCCTTAGTTAGCAATAGTCTCAATAGCATCAACTAGATAGGTTGAAATGACAATGATAGGTCTCTTTTACACAAAGCCAAATGTGAATGAAGGGCTAGAATTAAAAGCTAATAAGATATGAAAATCAATGGTCAAGATCGAAAGATGTAGTATGAAATAGGGTTAGGGCTAAATTAGGGCAAAGATAGGACTAGGCTAAAGATGGACAATTTCAGATTGAATTATAAAACAATTCAATCAAGAGTGGAAATTAAATGAGATGTGAAGAGATAAGAATGACACGAAAAAGGAGGTTGTTGGAGAAAATCAAATAATTATAAAATTATTTAATTTATTGGGGAAAGTGAATAATTAAATAATGAAAACATTATTTAATTATAGAAGAAGTGGGAGAAAAAGACAAATTAGTAAATCATTAAATAAATAAAAATTTATTTAATTTATGGAAGAAGAGGATAATGAATAATTAAATAATTGAAATAATTATTTAATTATAGTAGAAAGATGATAAATTAAATAAATAAAAATTATTTAATTATAGAGGAAAGGGGACAATAGTGACATAATTAAATAAATAAAATTATTTAATTAATAGAGAATTATGACCTTGGACAATAATCAAATAATTAAAATTATTTAATTATTAGGGAAGAAAGAGGATTGTTCGTAGGCAAAGGACAATTTTTAATGTTTACAATAGATTTAAATATATAAGTATTATTTTTATAACTATAAAATAATAATATAATTTATAAATTATTATTTATTATTTATTATATAATATTAAATAGAATTAACAATGTAAATATAATATAATCATATTATAATTAATAATTATAAAATAAAAAAGCAAGGATAGGATAAGATAAGATAATATAAGATAATAAGATGATCATTATATAATAATAATATAAAACAATATAATAAAAAAATAAAAAAGCCAAAATAAAATAAGACAAGATAAGATAATAATAATATAATAATTATATTATAACAATATAATAATTATAGAATCAAAAAGAGAAAAAAATATCCAATGGCTCCAAACATTGCAATCGTCTTGCACATCTCTCCATAAACGCAAATTGTCAATCATATAAGTCAGCCGATTGGGTTCAATATAGGGAACACCTTCAACGTAATTAGGATTATCCAAGTCAATCTTGAACATAATTTAATTCAAAGTACATTGCTCTAAGAAAAGACTTTTTGGATCTCCACCCTTTGTTTTCTCCAAGAAAATCTTGGCCCTTCAAATCTCTTGGATCACATGCCTCCTCAATTGCAATAATCACAAAGCAACACTTGGAGGCTTTTCATGCATTCAATCCTCTCAATTATCCTTATCCCTTGATCTTTCAAGTTAGTCTCATCCTTTAATCCTCCATCCTCCAAATATATAAATAACTTATCATATGAGCTCAATTTACCTTGAATTAAAGTTATGCTACTATTTTGAGCACCTTACATCCAATCTTTCATACACCAATCCATCTCGAGTACATCCACCTTTGGTACAACAAGAGACTTGTGGATGAGGGACTTGTTATTGTCTTTCATCTCTTTTAATGTGTGTTTCTCAACTCAATCTGCAGATTGTATTCAAATGTGGAATAGGTCTTGAATTTATTAGTTTAAATCATTTATTTGTGTTTCATGTTTACATGCATATAGATTGTAATATAACAATTGTTATGCCCAGAGCCATATTACAATGGCATCCACCAAAAAGCAATGTGTAAGGAAAAACTCTTTAGCTAGAAATTAATGTTCAAATGACATGCAAATCCATATCCACTCTTAAATCTTATCTTCTTATCTTTTGAAAAAAAAATGCAGTCATTATTGTTAACTTCCTAAAATGAATTTAAAAAATAGTTTTATTTTTATGAAAGCTGTTAGTTTTGTTTGAGATTTGCTTTTTTAATTTTTTAAAGTATTTTAAATATATTAATATTTAATATATGTATGCTAGTAGTAAATTTTTGCCATAACATTTTGACATTTTAGTGTCATGTCAACAAAACTCAATCCCTATCAACAAACTCATAAATCCATGTCAAAAAAGACCCCACTCAAATTTCAATCAATTGAAGACAACTACTAATAAGCAATAAAAATATTGAAATCACCATTATAAAATTTCACCATCAATTGCAAGCACTCTAATAATAGAAAACACAACATAATAGGTATTATTGGGCGGTCCCATGGGGGGCTTGGGCTTCTATTTTCATGGAGTAGGAGGTCCCATGGAAAAAAAATATTGTGCTATGGGATTAATTGGAATATTTTTTAGAAAAATAGGAGCCCCTACAGTATAGGAATGCATCTTTCAATTGGTGAAATTGGGGTGGGGCTAGAAATTGTCCCTACAACTTAGGAATTTTTTAGAAATTTTTTCTACCACTTGTTTATCACTTAAAATTTTAAATTCCTAAAAAAACTAAAAAAATGAGAGAATTTTTATTTATTTATTAATTTTTATCAAAATACTCCAGTTTGTTCCTTAATAAGCTGAATTGCAAAACTGAATTCATGGGACCACCAACTTTATAATATTCCTAAAAACTCTCAGCAACACCCACAAAACTTTTTTAGGAAGCCCCCTCCATGGCCGTACCCTTAATTATTATTTCTATAGTATATGATCTCAAATATAGAAAGACCAAGTGAGTAGTCAGAAGACTTTTTAAATTAAATTAAATTAAATTAGAATTGTCATACCTCATAATATTAACACTTGCACCTAAAGGAGGTTCAAGGATTACGCCAATAGAAAACTATATGCATGTTAAGATGTTATTGAATGGTCCCATGGGGGGCTTGGGTTTCTATTTTCAAGAAGGAGGAGGTCCCATGGGAAAAACAATTGTGGAGCACGAGTTGGGTGCCTCCCTCAGATTTGGGAGTATGAGGAGTCCCATATATACTATAAGCTGTCTGTAGACCCAAAAACAGATCGCCTGGTATTCGTGGACTATAAAATAATATTATTATTATTATTACAAGATTAATTGGAATCTTTTCCAAAAAAATAGGAGCCCCTACCTTTTAGGAATGAATATTTTAGGTGGTGAAATTGGGGTAGGGCTAGAAATTGCCCCTACAACTTAGGAGTTTTTTATGCCACTTGTCACTCATCTAAAATTTCAAATTCTCATTAGAAAATGAAAATGAGAGGATTTTCATTTATTTATTATTTTTTATCAAAAAAAACACTATAGTTCATTCCTTAAATTTTGGAGCTTAAAATTTTAAGCAGAATTGCAAGATTAAATCCATAGGACCAAGAACTTTAAAATATTCCTAAAAAAGCTAAGCAACATACATTGAGATTTTTAAGGAAGCCCCCCTCCATGGGACCTTACCCTTAGAGAGTATGTGTTTGTGCATGAAAATTCTAGTTGCATGTAGCTAGATTAAACAATTAATAATAATGCTAAATAATGAAATGAAATAAACTTAAAGGTTTATCTAGATTTTTTCTTTAAAGAAATTAAGTATTATCTGATTATGAAATATTTGCATTCAGATTTCAAACATAAAGCAATGCAAATGAAAAAAGAAAGTTGCATCAAATTGACAAAAAACACTCCAAATAGAATGCTCCTTTCTAGTTGTCAAAACAATATTTATTTGGCTTTTATGTGATAAGTGAGATTTTGGAGGCTTATACCCAGGGCTTAAATTTGACGGTCGACCTTGCCTTGTCAACAAATTTTTTAATGACGGTTATCGATTCAAAGGTGCCCTTAAAACATTATGATATACCTTAGTGTAAGTAAAATTATATATAAATCAAATATATATATCATTATAATTCTATATAAGTTTTGACAGTCTATCCAAAATCTCTCCTTTCATCTGATACAATCTTCTTAAAATTTTGATTGTATTTTATGGCAAAATCTCTAAATATGGTCATACGGCCATCAAATTTAAGCCTTGCTTATACCATTAAATGACAATTAGTTTACCATTAAACAACAGTTGAAACTTGTTTTCCTACGAATCAACATTAGTTTGCAGCTCAAATCTCCCACTATATGTAGCCCATCAACTAATAAAAAATTGACATTACAATCTTCACTACTCTCTCCATTGCCTCCATCTTTTTTTAGTTACTCCACAATCTTTTTATCCACTATCATCTCAAATCCTACTCAAGACAATAAAACTCCTCTCCTATATGAATGAATAAAAAACAATCAAATCCTTTTTTCTACTAATTAACTTAAAAATTAACACTATAAATTATAAAATTATACATATCAACTTATCTTGGCATATTCAAATTACAATCATTATCTAAAAATTTAACTAAATCTAAAATAAAAAACTTTAATAAATTATTTCAATCAAAATATTCTTTAAATTTCCCTATCAACATAGTCATTACACTCATAAACATGAAAGTGCTAATTTAAAACTTAAATTGCACGGCACCTCGTATCTTCCTAGACAATGCCTCCTCACACGCAAAGCGTATGATCTAAATCTGTGACCCTTGATTTGTTTGATCCAATAAATAAAAAATAAAAAATAGAAAAATAAAAAATAAAAAAATATTTTAAGCCCTGAAGAATAAACATCCTCTCCTCGCCTTTTCCTACGGGGGAAAAGACCAAAACTAAGAATTAATAAAAATTCACAATAATGTCAAAAAATATTCCAATCGTAATATCTACGTATATTCCACATTTTAACGTGGCTGTCACGTTATTTGAACCGCGGAAGGTCAATCGGTAAAAGAAGGAATCTGGAAATCATCAGGAGGACCAGTCAGAGGCGAACAGTATTTCTCCGTATGCCCGGCCGGGAAAGCCGACCGGCGTGACCCTTCGACAAAAGGGAAGCTCTATCGTTGTTCGACACGCGTCTATGCTAGCCGGCTGTCGAGGAGAGCAAGGGAAAAAGGCACCGCCGGCCCTCGAATGTTTTTAGTGGTTAATTAAGCTTCTATCGGCTTTAATCCGGTTGATAAGCTATTTAAAGAAGGTTGAAAACATGGATAACCACCGTTGGCCCAAAACAGCTATGAAGGAGACGCTAGAACGTAGGAAGAAAACTTGGATGAAACAAAACCACAAGTGGATGAACAAGTGGGACATCAATTTGCATGAGTGTCCTAGCACCAATAGTGAAATAAAAAGCTATGTGACTGAAAAATTCAGAACTGCCATGTGGACAAACCAGATTGGGCGAAAAAAAGCATACTACATCAAAGAGTTTAACCCGACAAAGGATCATGGTGAAAAAACTTATTTAGGTGCAGATATTAAAGGGAAAGCGAGGTTGTTAGTGGCACAATTGAGGACGGGATCACATCACCTTAGATGTGAGACCGGTAGGTGGAAGATACCCAAGGAAACTTGGGAAGAAAGAACTTGTATTTTCTGCAATAAAGGGGTTGTGGAAACAGAATGGCACTTCATCATGGAATGCATTGCTTACGAGGATATCCGCACTCAACATGAAAATAGTTTGAAAGTGGACAATATGCACCAGCTATTTGAGGAAGATAAGATTAATCAGACGGCTAGCCTTCTAGTCAAACTTAACAGCAGGAGATCTGACTTGGAAAAGAGTATGAAGACAAATTAGGCCTGTTTTGTCTCGGTCCCATAGACTGTTTGGTCTCGCGGACGTCATTAAAATCTTTCATTCATTCATTCATCCGTAAACAATAGTATTTGAAATTAATTACGGACCGCCGATTGTCGGTGCCCCGGTTTACCGGTTAACGTTTAGGTGTATTTGTGTTTTTTTACAGAACGTTATTTCTATTTTATCCATGCTCGTGGGCCCACTTTTCTGCCTTTTTTTCTTAACATCCTATTTCCAGTGTTGGACTCCATTTATTTTAGCCAATAAATAGCGGCGTCGTTTTTTTTTGTTTTTGCCGCTTGCCCCGCTGCCCTAATACAGCCTGAGCCGCGTCCAGGTTTTCTTTTTTGTTTTTCAGCTGAAGATTGAAGCTTTGAGGAGTCGATCCCGCGACCTGCTGTGGGGTGTGTTTTTAGCAGAGGTGCTCTAACTTCTTTTTTGACTATCTTTTTATTTATGAGGTTTTTTTGGTAATGGATAATTTTGATGCACAGCTGAAATGAGGGGTGGGATTGAAGGTCATGTTTATAATATGCTGTCTACTTCTTCATGCGAATCCTCGAGTCATATGCAATGAACAAATGAAGACTCGAGGCTTCTCATGCAGATATTGACAAGCACGCAATTTCATTCACGGCCTCCGGCGGATTATTCTCAGTCAAACGGTTTAACCCTTTTTTTTTTCCTTTTTCAGAATTCTTGATTTGTTTATACGTTTATTGAATGAAATGTGTACCGATCTTTGAATACCGGAGCGATTTTATTGTCAAATACGGCTAAGAATCGAATCCTTGAGCAAACAGATCTATTATGTTTTTTTGTTGGAAATATTATCAAAGTGAATGAGGAATTGTGCATAACATAAGATGTTTGGTTGTTGGAAATATGTATCAAAAGAAATAAGGATTACTGAATAACTTTTAGAATAGCACACTCGCTTTGCCTGTTTAAGTTACAAAATGAGAAATTTGAGAAAGTTTGTCTTTTTTTACCTTTGATTTGCTTTTGAACATATTCTTTTATGAAGAGCATGCAGACTTGTTAGAATTTACAAAAGCAGGCAGACTTAGCTTGACAAAATTTTGAAAACAAGAGGATTGTGCTTTGTTTTGCCTTTAATCGGCTTTCCGAGCGTGCTCTTTGAAGGACTATATGTTAACTTGTATAGAAAAAAGGAAGCTTTGCATTTTCTTCGTTATTTTTCCAAATTTCTAACATTCTTTTGGTAAATTTAGTCTCAACACAATGAGAGAACTGTTTGGCTTATTGCAATGCAAAATGGATATTCTTTTCCAGATTCATCTTTGAATTGCAGGGCATAATATTAATGCAGGATCATATTTAAATGGAAACCAGTCAATTATCACGTCAGAGTGGCCATTGCTTGTCATTGGAAATATCTGTCAGAGTATTGGATTAGAAACAGATATAACAGTTGAAATTATATGAATCCTAGATGTTAAAAATTGGAAAAATTTATAGCGCACAAATTTAGAAAAGAAATAATCTTCAAAATAAGGTAGTTTTCCTTAGCTCGACTTTCTAACATTCTTAATGTAAATTTATTTACAACACAACAAAAGAACTGTTGAGGTTAGGGTAATAGTAAATAGGTTTTATTTTTAGGATTCATCGTTGAGGTTCAAATGAAACTTTAATGCTACATCATATTAAATTTAGTCCATTGTCATGTCAAATACATGGATGCTTGTTGTTGGAAATATTCATTAAAATATTGGGTTAGAGATAGATATAACAATTGAAATAATTACTAGATATTATAAATGGAAATAAGGCATTTTGCATAGCTAGAAAAGGAACAATCTTCAAAAGAAGGTAGATTTAGCTTAAAGCTTTCTTTAATTCAAATTGATTTCTTATGCTTTGTGCCTTATTTATCTTGACTTGTTTGTTTAGGTTTGCCTTCATCTTTCCTTACCTTGACTTGTTTTTTCTGTCTGTTATATTATAGGCAATACAAAAGTATAATTTAGTATGAGTCTTCAAAGAGGAAAGATATTCAAAAATTTGGAAATTTCTATCAAAGTTAATAATAGAAGGTCCACCCTTTGGAATGAAAAATCTATAAAACGCTAAACGTTAGCTTTGATTTATTTTTTTGCATACTCTTTTATGAACATTGTATCAACCTGTATCAATATGATGGATAGTGAAATAAAAAAGGAAGTTCGGCATTCTGTTATCTTATTTTCTTCTTTGTCAAATGCCTGGCATTCATTTTTCAAATTTAGTCACGACATAACTGCAGCAACTGTTTAGGTTAGCATAATGTGAAGTACATTGCAATTTTCTGATTCATCATCCAAACGCAGATTGAAATTTTGAACATATCAAAAGTTTTAATTAGACCAGTTGCAGTTGGAAGCCATTTTCTTAAGTTATATGTTTTTTAGAAAGCATGCAACATAGAATCATTCTTTAGGCAAAGCAGCTTTATTCAAGAATACATGATAAATATATTTATCTTTAGGAACTATTTGCAACAGCATGTGATCTTCTCTGCTTAACAATCTGGTATGTGATTGTTTGGGAGATAGAAGTGCTGTGACTGAACATATTATGAAGGAATAGGATTAACATAGTAAACCTCTTGTGAGATTTAAACCCTTGAACAAGGAAATGGAATATAAATCTATCATGTCACAAGTGTGTTGGAATTATTCATTAAATATTTTAATTCAGAACAGAAATGACAGTTCATGTTAATTACAGACTAGAAATGGAAATAATGAATTGTGTACAAAAATCCATCAAAAGCTGGTAGGTTTTGCTGTAGCTTTCTTTTACCTTGACTTGTTCTCTTTGGATTTCAGCTTTATGATTTATTTATCCTGATTTGTTTGTTTAGGTTAGGCTTTTATCTTTCTTTGCGTTGACTTGTTAGTTGGTCTGTTCTATTATCAACCATACATCAATTTGTATTTGAGATAGATTATGAAATAATAATAGAATCGTTGCATTTTGTTCTTTATTTTCTCTTGGAAGAGGTAACCTTTGCAAAAACAGACCAATTTCATATCAAAACTAATAAAATAGGTCTGCTCTATTTGTGCCATGATTTGCTCTTTATCCACTCTGATTTCACATCAGGTTGCAGCTTTGGTTTTTTGGTCTCATTGTTTATTTTGGTTTTGTGGACTTTTTAAAATCATTTCATTTATTTATTAATTAAGGTGTGTATTAGAATTAACTTAACCAGTTGTAGTTGGAAGCTTCTTCTTTTAATATAGGTTTCTTACAAATTATGAAAAACAGGTTTGTTATTAGGCAAAGCAACTCCAATGAAGGTAGAGACTAAATAGAGAAGCAGGAAGTTATGGAGAAAGTCCATCCAGAGAGATGTTTTGTGGATGTATGCTTATTTTTCCTGGTGGTTTTGTTCTGTTGTTCATGATCTTAGACGTTGATTTGGGAATGCCTGCCTCAAATATTTATAATAATTCCACTGAAATGGAAGAAGTTTGTGTTTTTTTAGTTAAAAATAAAAAAAAGATTCATATCTCAAGAAAGTAAAAGCAAAAAAGAAAATAAAAGTCAGAAATATTTTATGTTTCAGGACATTTTTAATGAGCAAATATATTCTATTTCTCTTTACTTTCCTAACACCTAAAATCTTTTTTTTTTTAGCAATTTGCAGTTAGTAATGGTTTTGGCTCCATATGGCTCGTTGGCTTAATTTTATATTGAAATAGAACTGTTTTTGGCTATATATCTCAGCATAAATCTAAACACCTGCCAACATATATATACATAGTGAGGTAGTAACCTATCAAAATCTTAAAAGCAAGCTCATGCAGGTAAATCTACTGGTAAAACTAACGTAATCCACATTGCAGAAATATATGGATGTTATTTGCAAGGAAATCAATCCAAGCAAAGACAAAGCAAAAATAAAACATTCTTTACCATAAAAGCAACCTCCTACAAATCATTAAGGACAGTGTTGCTTTAACTTAGAATTCTGACCAAGTGGAGGCGGTTGTGTTTCTGATGTTAAGAAACCTTTACTAATATGCCCAGTAAACAGTTTGAGTTTAAGTACTTTTCTCTTTTGCTGCCCATCCTTCGTCCATTTTATATGTAGTCAGGCATATAGTTTCCCTGCACTTGTATTTCATTGTGAGTCTCTGCTCTTTGTTTCTAAATTGCATCACAAGTGACTGTTATTTGTTTCTGTATTTCATTATGGATGACTGTCTTCTGTTTCTGTATTTCATTATGGGTGACTTTTTTTTTCTGTATTTCCTTCAACTGTTTATTCATTTGCTAACATTTTGACATTTTGAATAATTTATCAATTGATTTCCTTAGGTGATTCTACTACTGGTTCAACTTGATACACCAGTGGTTTATTCTGAATTCTGCCATGGAGGAACCACATCCTGGGTTAAATTTAGTTTCTTTGGATTTGATCCCTGTGAAAGATATTGAGTCATCTCAGCCATTGCAAGGTTGTTTTGAGGAGAAGTTCGACTTTCCCTCTCCAAAGCCTCATATTGATCCCGAGCAATCTTTTGATGATCCTGAAAGCAAAACCTCATATTGGATTGATGCATGTGAAGACATTTTGATGAATTGGGATCAATCATTCGATCAGAACAAAGAAAATTGCCATGAAGATACATGTGGACTCTACAATAATGATTTTGGAATTGATATTCTCATGAGTGGAGATCCTCTTCAAAATGAAAAGCTGGCCTTTCAAGATAGCAAGGACAACATTGTCAAAGATAACACTTATGAACAGAGTATTGAGCATCAGAATCAAATTTTAGATCCTTTGGATGTTGAGCTTTTGTCTGTCAGGGATTGCGATTCTATTGGATTCACTAATGCTTGTAATGGACATGGGTTTGAAAGGACAGAAGCAAAGGAGAGCATGGCCAATCCTTGCAAAAGACTGAGAAGTGATCTTCATGCGATACACAAGGAGAACGATAAAGAGCTGATGGTAATGGAAGAGCAGACGAAGAAGCAGTCTGATAAGATTAGTAATGAATGCCAAAAAGAAACAGAGAAAAACGGAGCAAGGAGGCATAAATGTGTTGATGAAGCTAACAAATTAGGTAAAATTCAAGAAGAGCCTCGGGAGAAGAACATAGATTCCAGAGACAGCTCTAGGAAACATGATGAAAAGGTATGCAACTCTGTGGCAAAACCTGGAGAAAGAGAAAACTGTTTAGATAATATGAGAAGAGCGCAGGACAGAGCCAGAGCAAATGATTATTCTACACGAAGAAGAGAGAGATCAAGATCTGCAGATGATGATGAGAGAGAGAGACGAAGGAAGCGCTTGAGGGACACCAGTAAGGATGAGAGACAGCAAACAAAGTGTCAGGATGTGACAAGGGAAAGAGGGAGGTATCTTGATGCGTCAAGGGATAGAGGGAGGTATCTGGAATTTTCCAGAGAAAGAGGGAGGTTTGATAGGAAGAGGGGCCGTGAATGGGAAAGGGAGAGTGAGAGGAGTGACAGGGACTGGAACAGAAGGGATAGAGAGAAAGAGAGGAGAGATAGAGATGGAAGGAAAGAGAGAGAGAGAAGGGGCTATTGGGAAAGAGATCGATCTGGAAAAATGGTTTTCCGCCATGGTACAATGGAATCTGAAACTGAAAGGGAAAGAGCAAGACTTAAGGAAAACGAAGCATCTCCAGGGCAAATTAAATCCTCTGAAAAGGTTTCAGATGAACCAAAAGAAAAGGTGGCAGAAGAGCGGGCACGTGATTATCAAATTGAAGTATTAGAACAAGCAAAAGTTAAGAATACTATAGCATTCCTTGAAACTGGAGCTGGGAAGACCCTTATTGCTGTTCTTCTGATGAAAAGTGTATGCAGAGCCATGCGTAAGGAAGGAAGGAAAATGTTAGCAATTTTTTTGGTACCCAAGGTTCCTCTTGTTTACCAGGTAGATCCTTCACGGTTGCTGGCAAGTTTGCATTTTCACTAGCTTATTTAGAGTTTTAGTTAGATCATCTGCTTGAAACCCATCTTTTTTGAGTGCATCATTATATATTATTACTATTTATTTTAAAGCATCAAAGAGTAGGTACTGATGGAAACCAAGTGGTCCTAATGGATAAGTATCAGATATATGCATAATATATATGAAATCTCTTTCAATAATGGAGAATTGAAAGTACATGTATTTGTCATAAGAAATTTTGCATGTGATCATATAGGATTTCCAACCACCTCATGTTTTGATATTTTAGGTCACTTATATTGAATCAATGTTGACTGAAAACAGCAAGCAGAAGTAATACGAAAGCAAACTGGTTATAATGTTGGCCACTACTGTGGTGAGATGGGACAAGATTTTTGGGATGCACGGAGATGGCAGAGGGAATTTGAGTCGAAGGAGGTAAATAAGATTTGGTTTTTAATCTTTTTGTGGCATACATTCTGAAGGACATGGTTGTATACAGTGCAGATGTATGCACCTTGCGGTTTAGCAAAGTTTCTTTTCTAAATTCTGCCATCTGGTTTGAACTCCAAACTGGAATGCTTAGCTAGTCTATCTAGGAATATAAAAGTGTATCCATATGAGAGATATGTTTTCCTATACACATGCTGAAAAATTAGATTCAAATACTGAAGGAAGAAGATTCATATCAAATTGCGACTCTTCTTATGATGGTTTGCAAGATCTGAGTATACAGAAAGGAAATCTTTTTTCATTCATATGTACGTGTAGCTGAATTTTAATGTCACAAATATTTTGTAAACTTGTTATATCAGGTGCTTGTAATGACAGCACAAATTCTTCTGAACATATTGCGGCATAGCATAATAAAGATGGAAGCAATTCATCTTCTTATCTTGGATGAGTGCCACCATGCAGTAAAGAAACATCCTTATTCATTGGTAATGTCTGAATTCTACCATACCACTCCAAAAGATAAAAGGCCAGCAGTTTTTGGTATGACAGCATCTCCAGTCAATTTGAAAGGTACGGCAATTTAAAAGTCAGGTTGCTTTTGTGCTTCACATTCCTTTGATATTTTTGGTTTGACAATATAGTATACACTCATCTAACTTAGAAACAAGGCTTCAAAGCAGAAGCAATTAATTATTTTATTTATTAGAGACTGATGAATAATTTTGTTATTGATCTTAAAATTTCAGTCTCTATCTACTATCATCCATTGCATTAGTTGCTGTGATTCTGGTTCTGTCATTCCTGGATTTTTAAGTGACATCTCTGCCTTTCAGGTGTTTCAAATCAAGAAGACTGTGCAATAAAAATACGCAACCTTGAAAGCAAACTTGATTCTGTTGTATGCACTATAAAAGATAGGAAGGAGCTTGAGAAGCATGTTCCAATGCCACTAGAAGTGGTAGTGGAATATGATAAAGCAGCTATACTATGGTCTTTACATGAACAAATAAAACAAATGGAAGTAGCTATTGAGAATGCTGCTCATGCCAGTTCGAAACGGAGCAAATGGCAATTTATGGGTGCAAGAGATGCTGGGGCCAAAGAGGAGCTGCGACTTGTATATGGTGTCTCTGAAAGAACAGAAAGTGATGGTGCTGCCAATCTAGTGCAAAAATTAAGGGCAATCATCTATGCCCTTGATGAGTTGGGACAATGGTGTGCCTATAAGGTAATGAGTTAGTGCAATGAATAATCACTGTCAATTATTAGTTTCATTTGGTTTGTATCCATGCACTTTGGCTATTCATTGATAAATAAATTATGGCTCTTTGTTTGCTGATTTATATATTCTTTTGCTGTTTAGGTTGCTCAATCATTTCTCACATCCCTACAAAATGATGAAAGAGCAAATCGTCAGCTGGATGTGAAGTTTCAGGAGTCTTATTTGGAAAAGGTTGTAGCTCTTCTGCAGTGCCAATTGACAGAGGGAGCTGCATGTAATAAGGATTCTGAGAAATCTGAGAGTAATAATAATGCTTTGGAGGGAGGATCTCCAGATGAAGTTGAAGAGGGCGAGCTTCCAGATGCTTCTGGTGAGACTCATGAAACCTTTTTCGCAATAGAACATATTTTTCTTTCTTTCAGCTTCTCATTTCTTCGTAAAGCTTATAAGTTCAGACCCAGTAATCTAAAATAAGCCCTGAAGTATCCTTTCACATGCCATTGCTTATATATTAGTTACATTCCAAAAACCACATTGTTGGACTTCTGAAAGCAAAATTGTGAATTTACCATTGAATTATTTTGCACGACCTGCAGTATTCAGGATGTAGTTTGCTTGAGTTTTCCTCATATTCTAGACATGAATATGACAATGTAAAGTGTTGCAACGTTTAGTACTATTTCTGCATATGCTTAGTAATGCATTTACTTTTTTTTTGCATAAATAGTTTAGGTGATTAGGGAAATGCATTATATATATATATATATATATATATATAATACACTGACTGAAAAATTATAAGAAAACAATAAAAAGTAACTGTTGATGCAGATAATGTCAGGGTTCCCAAGACATCCCCTGCAAACTGGGGATGCCCCACAGGAAACATGATGTCCCCAAGTACTTCCTCAAAAAAGGAAAGATCCTCGGGTTTCCAAAAAATGTCTGACATGTTCAGGGAAAATGCAGGAAAAAAAGGGAATACATGGGGACATGTGCCCTCCATGTTTTGCGTTCCTGATATGTCTAGGTTGTTGGGGTGGCCCCTGGAAGATAGGGGATGCATCCTCGTGGAGAACTTGAATAACCTTAACGAGCAATATCTACTGATATTGAAATGCATTGCATGAGATGCCAATGGCATCTGAGAATAAGCATTTAAGAGTTCTAAACAATCTAATAATTTAATAGTTAAGAGCTTCTAAACAATATCAATTTGAAAACCCTTTGTCTCTACAAGTTTCCCAGAGAAGTAGTTTTATTCCATGGTGTTACAAATCATATAACTGGCAATGTTCAAATAATTATAGGTTGTAGTCATCAGTGTGTGTGACAGTTTTACTTTAACTATACTACGAGGTATGAGAAGTAGTGGAATAATTTTGACAGACAAACGATGATTGAATCCCTTTTACTGAAACAATATATTCATCTGCCATTGATTGGTGTCGAGAGGGCTTTATCTGCTTGCAGTTGAACACTGATGTACATTGCCTTCCTACTATTTCGTACGACACAAGTCAAGTCATGAAAGATTGGTGCTTATTGATAGCTTATTGATAGTCCCTGTATTATGTACAATTAAGTTCACTGATGACTATAGAGAATTTCTTAATCATGTATTTTTGTTAGTTGCAAGAAAATATTAAATCAGCCAATGCTATAGTTTTTATCCAAAAACTAGAGACAGACAATGATTGAATCCCTTTCATTGAAACACTATATTCATCTTCCATTGATTGGTGTTGAGATGGCTTTATCTGCTTGCAGCTGATCTACATCACCTTCCTACTATGTTCTTAGGACACATGATGATTCATGAAAGATTGATGCTTATTGACAGTACCTGTACAATGTACAATTAAGATCGCTAAAACATCCATTGAAAGAATTCAACTGACAATAGAAACAGCTTGTCTCGTCTTACAATAACTCGCTTGCCCTTATTTTTGGGCTGTCCAGTATCTGCTTTTTTATTTTTTTTGTTGGTGACATTTGTCACTCCACTTTTTGTGTCTTCTTCTATAAGCCCAATATCCGATTTTTTAATGAACTGGGGGTCTGTTGTTCCTCTCTCTGTGATTGTTGACCTCATTATTTTTTAATTGCAGATCTTGTTTGATCAGATCCTTCTTGTCATGAAATGCAGGATTTGGACTGGTAACTTTGATTAATCTCCATGGTTAAAGTCCCAATCTCAGTCATGTTCTTCATGGAAGACCATTAGAAAATAGTACATGGCAATATGTATAAAGCCTATTAGTTTGAGGATTTCCAATTCTCTGATGCCAACTGCGTACAGTTTCATATGCAGGTCTGATATCAAGAAAGATGCAGATTAAAAGCATGTTCAGGAATCCCCTGAATCCAGTCACAAAGCAAATTGTGCTTAAGTATGACATATTTCACAAACAGAAACACACTCCTTGAAGTGGTTGAAAATAAGTGCACCAATAAAGGAAGTAGACTCTGCCCCCTCCCACATTTTAGTGTTCAGGATCTTCTTGGAATGCGGCAGTTGCCATTTTATGAGGGTTTTGTGATCAAATTCAACATATTTTCAGGCGGCCTCATCTAAAGTTGAACATTTTTTTTGACAAATTCCACACTGTTTACAAACAGATATTAGTAGTGAAACAACAAACATATTGACTTTACAAGAGGGTTTTTGAGTTGTTCATCATCATATTAGTTTTACAATAGCAGTGTCAAAGTTTGTTTAAAAAATTTATCAATCAATCAAAACAATTTCAACAACTTGTTATCAAACGGTAGATTTCCAGTATGCAGTACAATTTCCAATCTTGGAGGTTATATTAAATGTTTGAGAAGAGTTGTTGGCAAGAACTGAGGATTGTTCTCATTAGGAATTATTAATAATAGGAGATGGATGCTGATAAAGAAAAAAAGATTGATACAATGATAGACATGCTGGGTTAGATGCTCCACATGATATAGAATGATATGAATGCTTCTAGAAGGTGGAATAGTGAGGCAAGCACTTCAGGAGCCAATAATAAAAATCGGAACAATTGAATATAAAGAACAAATGTTGGATTTGTTGATAAACCTCTACAATCCACTTTCATTTGTAGAGAAGAAGAAAAGTCCGAGCCAAGGGTCATCAAGAGGAATACATTTCTAGGTTTGTTAAGATCATGGAGTAAAATTCATTTTGATAAGGATTAAAAAAAAATAGACAAAGAGACTGAGGAAACTATGGAACTAGTGACAGATATATCCGAGACAAATTTACAAGAGGAAGAGGTCAAGGAATAATTTGTAGAGTGTAAGACAAAAGTGGAAGGGTCAAAACTAGAGCTGCCAAAAATTAAGAAGGAATAGATTAGTGAGAAAGAATAAAAGGAATCCACCATACAAATAGAGATGAAATAAATCTACAATTAGCAGTATGGAGGAGCATAAAACTATGGAGGATGTGGAATTTGGCCTCATTAATTTTCATGCTACCGATACAGGTCACAGGATTGCCATATCACTTCAAATCCTTCCAAATTAGAAAAAAGAGGGAAGCTTACTTCATTTTAGGCAAGCACAAAAGATGTAACATGAGACCTTAAATTGTGTGAGGAATGGGAAAGAAGGGCAAAAGAAGCTAAGTTGATAGCTATTGGAGCAAAACAACCTCTCCAAGGATTTAAGGAAAAGTTTGCTTTCATGGATAATGAAAAACAAGAGCTTGGGCAGCAACTAGGTGTACTCCTACATCCTGTATGGGAATCTTAGAAGGTGATGACAAAGCAATTAGTCTTGGGTTTGCAAGTTGGAGTGATTAATCCCTTTATCCACCAAGAACTAAGAAAAGTTAGTTTGCTTAAGATCATAAATGAAGAGGAAGTGAGCATTCCAACTACTCCTATGAGTACAATTCCAAATATGAAAGAGACGATAATATCATAGATTTTCTGTACTATGTCCCTTCAATATTTTTGTCATCATGGAAGGTAGTCTCAGCATGTGAAAAAAGTGAAAGATATGACTTGCAGTAAAGGACACCTAGATCCTTTTACTCAAATACAAAATTGGCTATGCACAAAGGAGTGGGATCCTAGTACTTAGGGTAGTCCCACAATTCATCGTGGTAAAGGATGCAACACTCTATTGTCATCTTGGATGCCAACAATGACAATCAAGAGTTTCTATTTGTTGCCTAAAATCTTTGGTGAATATGTAATGAGAGCAGAAGATTATGGCACCATATAATATCATTCAACTTGATCAAGCCATTTTTTCTTGTTCTTTTTCAAGGCCTAAATCTATTGAGGAGAATACATATGCTTTTGCTAATACAAATGTTTCCCAATGGCAATTGCAAGATAGACATAATGCCAGATATATGAATGAGATTTTTTTTATAGTACTTGGGTTGAGCAAAGCATATTGTTTCATAACATACCTCAAGGATGATCACCTTATAGAGGATGACACATGAGAATGGATTTTTGTAATCAAAGAGTAACTTGTGAAGGCTCCTTTGCTGCTACGGGAATTGGCAATGGTACATAATTTCCCATCTTATTATGGTATTCATTGGATGGAACCTTTGCTCTAAAAGTAACATCATCCCACAAAACTCATATTGGTGCACATAAGTTCATACATCAGATGACAATTAGTTCATGGGATTATAATAAGAACACACTCCTACCACCCATATACGAAAGGAATTTATTGCAAAGTGATGATATTTTTGTCATCACTGGAAAAGGGGAGGAGGAATTTTCCCTTACCACTATTCCAAGGCAGCCGATACCATCCATAGTGTGGAACTATAATGCTCCAATGTTATACATTTTGGATAAGTGGGGAGGAATGCAAGCATTAGCAGAAATCATCATATTGGTTCTTGCACAGAAGAGTTAACCAATAGCTGATCCGAAATTCACCTATAGGGCTGTTTGGGCTAATAGAAATCAAATGACTGCTATACTTCATACATATATGTTCACAATCAGCCAATGTCATGAGGCTGAAATGACATGCATAGAGACACCAAAAGAAGCTGGGTACTCCAGGATACTTGGTACAGCAAAGGCACAACTTCATCTTTCTCCTACTGCTGATTTAAAACAGCAACATAATTCTTTTTGTAGGCAGCCATCTGCTTATCATGCTTGTGCTGATAGAGGGAATAGGGAGTCCATGGATATATACCAATGGCAGAAGGAGATAGTTACACTTCAAGCTATGGGTTTATTTCTATCTTGTAGGAACACGGTTAGACCTCATAGAGTTGTGTTATGACTAGCAATCAAAGGAAGGTACTTAGGTAACCCAAGAGAGTGCCACTTCAAAGATACTTTTGGGGAAAGACTTCATTGGGATATTCTCACTGATCAGGGTTTGAGGAATGTTGAAAGAAATGACATATTCTGGGAAACATTCATCTTCTCCACAAGTACTAAAGGATTCATTAGCAAGTGGGCATCAATTGCGAAGGTTGCCACTCTTTTCTCTGAGTGGAGAAACATCAGTACAATTGCAACTCATCTCATGGTTGGGCAAACTTGTATAGTGATTAATTGCTTGGACTAGCAAAATGTACTTGCTGCTCTCCAAGATGTCAGGGCATTCGTGAATATTTTTGGTAAGGAAGTACAAGTGGCTTAAGGGTATTTTGAGGCAGAAGAATAGGGTTTGAGTGGTATGGTATTGCATACAAATGACATCAACCTTATTTTGGCATTGAAGGACTATCTTGTTAGACAGGTTGAGGCAAGCATAGTAACAACTCCTCTTCAGGGACATCACTTTAGTAAAGAGTTGGGCATAATTAAGACAGATGGAGGAGCATCACTTGGTATATCAAAGTAGTGCAACATAAGCTAACTATATCACAAGGAGGATCAAGGAGTGGGAATTACAAATCTCCAAGGATGATTTGGGATCATAGTAACTCCAGGGGCATCCTAGATTGTGATTAGGGTGGACTATAATGCCCTCTCTTCAATCTTAAACTATGTCCAAAAAAAGGTTAACTAATAGGTAAAATGAAATTATAATTAAAGTTTATTTTTAATAATATCAAGGTGCATGTGAAATATTATGTCTATTGGAGGAAAAAGGTATTTAAGAGAGACCAAGCAAGGAGAAGGAGCATCATTGAGAACACATTTTTTATTTGATTATTACTCCTTGTAGAGCAATAACTATGGTTCAACCAACTTGAGGACTAAAACCCACAATTTCCAAGAGTGATTTCACACGGAGATAACCATTGTGCAAATCTTAGTTGGAATTAGAATATCCTTGCAATTTGTAGAAAGAAAATTGTGACTTTATAAGGACAATTATCAGATAGTTTTAAAGGCAGAAAAGTTTCACTTAGAAATAAATCACTGCAGAATTGGGTCAGATTAACAGCCACTCCAAAATAATTAATTTAGTCATTCTGAACTATATTTCTGAGCATTAAATCTGATTTACAGAATAAACTATTAATTATAAATTTAGGATCAATCTCATCAAGATCATATAAGGATTTCATATTTAAATCTAGTTGTGCAAATTAGTATAATTGTGAGCTAGGGCTTGTTATATTTAAAAAAAACCTAAATGGGATATTGCACATAACATCCTGGCTTCCCACCGAAACAAATATGTTATACAATCTTAAAAACAATGCAGAGAAAGAGAGTCCAATTTGCCTTGCAAAAATCTTGCACTCCTTGTATGTCTGCCTCCATTCACTGTCTATTTTCTGTAGTTTTGACCCAAGAAAAAGCAGAGAAGGGGCCTCCAATTTGCTTGCCCTGGCAAAACCAGGACAGGAGAGAGGGTTCAGCAGTGTTCCACGGGGTTTCGGGGACGGGGGGACGATAGGGGATGCGTTTCAGGGACGTGGGGACAGTAGGGGATGCGTTTTGGGGACGTGGGGACGGGGGGTCTAAGTTTGGGGCCGGTGAGGGGACGGCGGCGGGGGGTGGCAGGGTGCTGAAATAAATATAGTACTTGAAAAAATAGTTATAAAAAGATGTATAAGAATTATACATTTTGGAGACAACTAGGAGTCCCCTAGACATCTTGAGGACACCCCAGCATCCTTGAAGTCCTAGAGGCGTCTTGGAGACAATGACATTGGTAGTGGGATGGTGGCGCTGGTGGGGAGACATCCCCCCAAGTCCCCAAGTCTCCGAGACGTCCCTGTCTAGGAAACACGGGGTTTTTTTTGGGGGGACGTGTCCCTGTGGAACACTGGGGTTCAGGCAATTGACCATGTGCTGCCTTAAACCCTAGATGCTTCCTCTAATTCTGTTGCTTTTAAACATGGCTTCATTAATTCATTGTTTATTCTTCTTTCATGTTCATGTCATTCAAAATGTTTATGAATTCCAGTCTTCATTAACAAAAAATGTATTTTTTTCCCAAATTGTCCTGAATTGAATGGTTCAATGTTCTCACCTATTTATTTTACTACAGCCTTGTTATTTTAGTTTTTTCCATCATGTTCATGTCATTTGAAATGTTTATGAATTCTGGTGTTCATTAACTACAAATGTAATTTCTTCCCAAATAGTCCTGAATTGAATGGTTCAATGTTCTCACCTATTTATTTTACTACAGCCTTGTTAATTTTCTTTCTTCTGTCATGTTCATGTAATTTGAAATGTTTACAAATTGTGGTCTTCATTAAACTACAAAAACATTCTTTTCCTGAACAGTCTTGAATTGAATGGTTCAATGCTCTTCCCTATTTACTTTTCACAACCTTGTTATGTTTCTTTCAAAATTACTTTTATAATTGTATAAAAGGGAGTTTTTCTAACATATTGTCCAATGTAAATGTTTAGTTGTCTCTGGTGGTGAGCATGTTGATGAGGTCATTGGAGCTGCAGTAGCAGATGGTAAAGTGACCCCAAAAGTGCAGTCATTGATAAAAATTCTTTTGAAGTATCAGCACACTGAAGATTTCCGTGCAATTATTTTTGTGGAACGGGTTGTATCTGCTTTAGTCCTTCCAAAGGTTTGTCTTTTTCTGCAGTTTGATTATTGTTTTGCTTCATCAGTTGGTCATCAACTTTTGTCTGAACACTTTTTGTTTTGATTCATAGGTGTTTGCAGAATTACCATCTTTGAATTTTGTGAAGTGTGCAAGTTTAATTGGGCACAACAACAACCACGATATGCGGACAAGGCAGATGCAGGAAACAATTGCTAAATTTCGTGATGGTCGGGTATGCTATTAAATTTTGTTTATTTTATTTTGTGCAACATCAACTTCATTTTTTGCTTGTGATCGATATGTTGATATTTGATTTTATTGCAGGTCACCTTGCTAGTTGCAACCAGTGTTGCAGAGGAAGGATTGGACATCCGGCAGTGTAATGTTGTCATTCGCTTTGATCTTGCTAAAACTGTCCTGGCTTATATCCAGTCAAGAGGCCGTGCTCGTAAACCTGGATCAGATTATATACTGATGCTAGAGAAGTAATTTTTCTGAGTGGTTCCCTATATTATCACTTCACTTATTCTATATTATTTCTTATATATTTAAGTGATTTTTTTGGCTGCTATTTCTAGTTGCAATTTACTTTCTATTTGTTGGTTTCACATGTTTTTGCTTTTCTTCCTTATTTAAATATGTTACGATGCCACAATTTCATCTTTGATACTGGTTTCACCTGGAAACAAATATGTACTTGTACTAGGTCCTAGTCCCCGTCCTGATACAGTGTACTGGGGCCTGATCCTGGTATGATCTACATATGGATATGTACCAAATGCATCACTTTATTTGGTCCCAAAAAAAAACTACCTAAAAAAATAAAATAATGGGAAAACAGAATAAAGATTCAAAACTAATCTAACCCTAAAAACAACCACTCTAACAACACCTCATCTCCTAAAACTAATAGATATTTTTATGGCTTTATCCAAGCTGTACTGAACTTGGGAAAAACAAAAATTGACAAACCACTGTGCCTGAACCCTGAATGCAATACTGAAACAACTTAGGATTTCATCAATCAAGTTGAAAAAATCCATAGGTAATGGCACTATATGTCCAAATCAAGACCAAGTTTGTAATTAACAATAATTTATTACAATGCCAAAAAAATGTCATTTGCCATAATGTTAGATGATGAAAATGCTACAAAAACATTGACGTGTACCTAGCAAAGTTACTTATCTTCTAGTACCTAGCATGTCATTTAATAGCTATATCATCAAAATTATCTGCTTGTTGGGTGCAAGAATAAGATCCCTGCTGAAAACATGAAGTGCTTATGCCGCTTTGCCTCTAGGTATCGGAATGTTTTCATGTGGCCTTGTATACTGCTTAGCAATCTCAATGGGAAACTCATCATTCTTGTTGATTATTAAAACTATGAAATCCCTCACCTGCTACTGCCTTATTGCACTAATCAAGATAGAAGCCAGATTTGAATAATCAAACACCAAATTGGCTACCTTTTACTGCCTAGCCTCTTACTTTTCACTATACAGATGAAAGTGTAAGCACTGTTTTATAACCTGGAAATGGGAAGTAGGAAGCAAGAACAGATGAAATGTGATTAGAGATGTGAAGTCATTTCCTGCACCGTAGGTTTTTAGGATACAGGTCCACTTTGTATCCAGTACTTATTGATAATGACGTAGTTTAGCATACAAGGGAATGAGATACAATTAATTCCAACTTTTTGTTTTGAGAGTGATCAACACTTGCATTTATGGAGAATAATACAGCTTTGAAAAGACTGCCATGAATAATGACCTAATTGTGTACTGTGAACTTCAATTTTATGTGCAAACTAGCTCATTAGAGTTTACATTCTAGCTGTCACTAATTTTGTTTCTTAGGTAGCACATAGTATGCTGCTACATGTAACATGCTTTGATAGGGGATAGAGTGTCTTTATACTGAAGTCTTAACATCTTCAAAGTTTTGCTGTGTGGATCATATCTTAGCACCAAAACCTTAATCCATCAGCTGTTGCAACTTAAAATCATCCACAAAACAGTAATTGACCAGCTTTTCTTTCTGCTTTTCAATGATATTTTCTGAGAACATCAGAGTCTCTTCCAGAGACGGACCCTCTTCCAGTTTCATTTCAAAGAACTTCAGCTCCACGTCCTCCATGCGTACAGATGGCATCCATTTTCTTTCCTGCAGCACATGCTCTCTGGCTTGAGCTTGTTGTAGAACCCAGCTCAGCTCCACCATTTATGTTAATCTGTCCAGAGATTGCAGATCTTCATGGATAGCCAAAATATTACATACCCCAAGCAGCATTATTGACACCACAATTATGTGAGCAACCTTTATTAAATTCAAATGTGTGGCAGATTGACTTTGATCTTTAATGTTTTGTATTACTGCATCAAAATTTGACTGTTTACCCATTTGGCTGTCCAATTGTGCCTTGAACAGATTCATTGCTGCCCACTTCAGTATTTTTCACCTTTGATGCCTTCTACCATTGCCCTTTTTCATCTTGTTTCCCTTGTCCACATCAAAACCTTAATCCATCAGCTGTTGCAACTTAAAATCATCCACAAAACAGTAATTGACCAGCTTTTCTTTCTGCTTTTTAATGATATTTTCTGAGCATTTTTCATTTCTGCAGCCTACTACTCCTTCATCCATCAGGAGGAATCAGGCGAGTTTGTTGTTGGGTCTTCCTTTTACCTCTTTTACACTGAGCCTGAGAGCAATGCCTTGGTGGAGAGCCTTTGCCTTAAACCAATATCCTAAAAGCTTGCTGTTGGAATGGTCACTCCTTGGGGATTAAGGGAAGATAAAGATCCCCATATGCAGGACAGATGGTTGTTGCAAACCCCTTGCTGCTACATAATGCCACCAAGCACAAACATTCCTTGTGCAATACTCACAGCTCTCTTTTTGGGCATTTAGTTGATAGGAACTAAGATGGAGCTACCCCCCGATCTTTCATAATTAATTAATTTAGGGGGGAGCTAGGAGAAAATTTTCATTTTGAAGATATAAATCAGCTTCGAGTTGGCCAAATAATTTGCCACCCTATTTCCTTTTCATTTCTACACTAAACTTCTTGCTCAGATTCTTACAATCATCTATAACTTTATGCAGGAACAATTGCTTGCAATCTCTTTATGAAACCGCCATTATTATCAATTGAGTTTCTTCTTACACACACAACTTCTGCAAACCTTTCTCGTTAGACAAAATTATCCCTCTCCAGAGGGCTTTTGCTTCTGCAGACCTTCTTGTAAGACAAAATTATCCCTCTCCACAAGGCTTTTGCTTCTGCAAATTTATTTGGAGTGACTTAAAGAACTTCATAGAAAAGCTAGAATTGCCTTTCAACTGCAATCCTTTAAAATGTCTCAACTTCATAACTTGCTTGGGTTCACATGAGAAGCTCCATCAGATTTCAACTTCAAGAGTCCATTTTGTGGAGGAATCCGGTTGTCTATTCCACTGGCGTGATCTTTCTCCCAACCTTTTTATTTGGGATAGAAGCCAGGATCAGGTCCTCAATCCTTTACAGCCAGATTGTCTTCATGTCTGGTTGTCTCATCTCTTCGGGATCAGGTCTTCAGAAATTCTTTGATACTGTGGATTACCCTGCTGAGATAACCTCCTCACTGAGAGCTTCTTCCTTAAAAATTCTTCTGTTCCTTTCTAACCAAATACTGTGGCTTACCCAGGCTGGAGCTAAGTCCCAAATCTGCAAACAGGGGCTGAGGTGTAATTTTGATTTCCCAGGATTCGAGCATCTCCTTCAAGGTCTTGGGTTTGGCAAATGCTACACCAAACTTACCAAGATTCCCATCTGAGATTGCATCCACAAAGGGGCAGTGATTGAGGAGGTGATTCATCTGTTCTGCCACTTTCATGCAAAACAGGCAACACAAGGGGCCTATGAAATCCTTTTTCATTAGGTTTTTCTAAGTGAGGATTTTCTCCTGAGCAGCAAGCCAAACCAAATATTTTTTGAAGGAAAGGAGTTTTCCCTCTCCCCCCACTGCTGAGCATATAATCTTCTTTGACCAAATAATCCACTGTTTTTGAATCCATCCGAATTAGTCTATCTTCTTTCTTAGAGAAATGAAAAGGATGGAGTACCGCCTGTGGCTGATGTAGATTTGGTTTAAGATTTCATGAACACTTCTTGTAAGTTGTATCCAATTTCCAGTTGGTTCTATCACTGTCAGAATAATCATAAACTGTCGGGCCCAAAGCTGTGATCAAATGCTGCAGGATATTGTTCAAACTTTTGTTCTGATGGAGGGTTTAGAATCAATCCAGCCATATTCCCATAATTTCATCTTATATCCTTTTGCCACATCTCATCATAAGAATGGCTTGAACAGTCTTATTAACGACAGCTATGAGACTCCAAATATGGGATTCTTTGATATGATTTGTAGCAGTAAAAATTCTTTCATGTGTCAGGGAGTATAGATACTTTTTGTGTAAGACAATACTCCAGTGAGAATCGTGCTCCGCATAGATCCTCTAGGTGGGCTTGTCCTCGTGAGCCAAATTCATGTTCTTATTAATTCTAAAGCCTAGGCCTCCTCATTCATCTGGTTGTCCAATCTTATCTCAGCTTACCAAAGGCAGCTTGTTACCGTTCAGCTTGTTATCGAAAGGACATTAATATGCATTGCCTGCAAAGTGGATTTGATCTACTGAAGCCTTCCACCAAAAGAAATCCATCTACTCTTCCAACCATCTAGTTTCTTAAATACACGGTCTATTGAAGATATTAAAAGATATGTAGAATTTCTCAAGTATTTCCATTTTTATGTGGCACTTAAAATTCAAATATGTATGAGGCTTCAACTATGGCCAATGTGAATCTGGATGTACTTATTGTTTTTGAGACTCTTGATGACAAATTAGTCATCTTGCATGGTGCTCATATTGATCTTGGATTTGTGTTTGGGCTGTATACACAATTTTCCTACAAATTGTTACAAATAAAGCATCTTCTCTAGATTTTGAATAGCAAACATGCTTAATTTTTTTTACTAAAGTTTGCAAGTATACTGTATGTTTCATCTTCAGTTGATCGATAATGAGAACGTTGTGTATTATGATGGATTTTTTGCAAGTTTTAATAAGCCTGTTGCCTAGTATTATTCCTGTTTTTTATTTAGTGCTCTAATTTTGCTGACTTCTGTTTTTTGTATGAAATTATTATTTTCCTACAAATCCTGTTCCATATCTGGGATGTATATGAGTGGCCCTGACACTGTAGGGATATGTGCTCCATAAAGTAGGTTACAGGTTTGAGTCTGAGGGGGGTAGTGTTATACACTTTGTTTAACAAAATATAATATGAATGGAACACTAATGCTTCTTGTGGGCTTCTACAAGGCGGGCTTTCATATGCCAAATACGTTTCTGACATGGTGACCTAACAAGCCACCTTTATATTTACCTTTTATACATTATAGTTTGTTATTAGTGCAGCAATGTTCTGCATCATATATTACGTGTATAAATGTGTGCTTTGGCTTTGGCTATATATTTATATATTATTCTTTTTCTGCATTAAGATACCTCTGTTTAAGTAGTTTTCTAACAAATGTGGTTGTACATTATCAGGGGCAATTTGTCTCATGAAGCATTTCTTCGAAATGCAAGAAATAGTGAAGAGACCTTGCGCAAGGAAGCAATTGAAAGAACTGATCTTAGCCATCTTAAGGATTCATCCAAGCTTGTTTCTGTGGAGACAGCACCTGGAGCAGTTTATCAGGTGGCAAGCACTGGTGCAATTGTTAGTTTGAACTCTGCTGTGGGACTCATTCATTTCTATTGCTCACAACTGCCAAGTGACAGGTATAACCCCATGACATTTGTTGATAATGTCATTTGAATTATAAATGTTTCAAAAATTGTATGATGTAAGTGGACCATAAATATTAAAGTCATGATGTGCAAATATCAATATTTCTTGTATGTATCTTCATTGCAGGTATTCCATATTGAGACCAGAATTTACCATGAAAAAGCATGAGAAACAGGGTGGATCTGTTGAATATTCCTGTGAGCTTCAGCTTCCTTGTAATGCACCCTTTGAAAAGCTTGAAGGACCTGTCTGCAGTTCAATACGTTTGGCACAGCAGGTTTGTCACATTTGTAACTTGTCCTTTATTTGCAAGTTCAAACTTGCTGTACTGTTTGATATTGGTATTCCTGATTTTACAAGTTTAGTTGCTACGTTTGCAGGCAGTGTGCTTGGAAGCATGTAAGAAATTGCATGAAATGGGGGCATTCACCGATATGCTATTGCCTGATAAGGGTAGTGGCGAAGAAGGAGAAAAGGTTGATCAGCCCGAAGAAGGAGAACCTCTTCCTGGAACTGCCCGCCATAGAGAATTTTATCCAGAAGGAGTAGCAGATAGTCTTCAGGTATGCATGTGATGCTTTTATTTTGTCAATGATTGTTCACTGTACAATATGGTATTTTAATGTGTTAAAAGCGGTTTCTAAATAATTTTTTCTTCCAGGATGAAGCTTCCATCTGCTTGCAAATAAGTGATGATAGCATTCAACCATTCATTAATGTTCTGCTTTCTGTTCTTTTATATGCTCAAGCCTAAATGTTAAGTTCTTTCTTTTGTAGAAATTCTATTGCATTTTCTGATTGTATCAAGTTATCAACATAGCTTGTAGCTGCCTCTAAACATGTCTAGGTTTAACCACCATACATATCTTTTAGCCTATTTGAATTATCCTCAGTTTTTTATCTTGATTGCCATCCCAACTAGTTGGGGCATATCATGCCAGTTGAGGATTTCATTCCAGTATAATATTGAACTACGAACATTCCTCTGTTACCATATTATCTGTTGATTCCTATAAGCCGACATCAGGATATTTATTTAAACTTCTAAGGGAATATTTATACAATGTGGATTCATAACAAACTTTTTTTATGATCCTACATCTTCTCAACAAACTTTTTGTATGTATCCATTAGCATATTCTGATAACTATTAACCAATAGGTTTATTTAAATATATCTTCCAACTTAAGGCCCTCTTAAGTATATTAAACAGATGCTATAGTGTAATATATTACATATCTAACATTCCCCCTGTTAAGAGAACATACTTTGTAGTTGAATTGGGACATACACACAGTTCAACATGCTTAAACAGTTGCAGGGATAGCCTCAATACATCTCCTCAGCAGGAAACAATCTCTTTGAACAATAGATATGAATGAGGAGATACTCTACCACTCACCAAACACAATGCGGGAACCGGTCTACAATGGTTAAATGAATAGAGACATATTCAACTGTTCATAACAACACTATGTCTAGGTGGTTTCACAAGACCACTTCTACAATATTGTGCTATATGTCCATAGGTATTGCACTTGTAGCATACAACACAATAACCCATTAAAGGAATAAAGGAGTTATAGTTCCTTCTTGAGAATCCATAAGATATTCTATTTTTGTTCCATCTATCAGTATATCTCACTTGTGTTTTACACTCTCTTGCCTTATGTCCAAAATGATTGCATGAGTAGCAATAGCCATAAAAGGTACTCTTGAACCTGTATGTATGCACTTTCTTTGAAGGAAAGGACTTCTTGAAATTGTCCTTGTTAACTTTAGGAGTAGTCTTTGTCTTCTTGCTACCTTCATTTCTGATAGGGCTTTTGAAAGTATCTTCAAGGCTTTTTGTCTTTCCCTCATTTGTCTTCTTAGGAGTCTCTTTGGAATCTTCCTTGAGTGTTTGATTTTCTTTATAGCCAAGTCTTGTTTTATTTGATGATGACCTTTGTCTATTAATGATATCTTCTAGGATTTTGGTGCTCTTTTCAAATTTGAGGCTTGTGTTTTAACTTGGTTCTTGTCTTCTCCAACTTCTCACTTTCTTTTTGTTTTTCTTCAAATCGGGTTTTGGTTAAATCTTCTATTCTTTTACTTTCCTCAATTTGAAGCTTCAAGTCTGAAATTAATTTATCAGTTTCCATAAATTTCTTCTTTTCTTCTTCGAATCTAGTTTTTCTTCTTTGATTTTTCTTTTCAGCCTTGCAATCTCACTTATAGCAAATTCCAACTCTTCTTCCAAATCTTTTGGATTATGATCTATCTCCTTATTTTGATTTTCGTCCTTGTCTTTAATATCCTCTATTTCTACAACGATGAATAGCATTTCATCTTCACAGCTTTCCACATCATAGTCATTGGAAGAATCATCATCTTTGTAAGAGTATAAGCTCTTCTCAAAGTTTTCCTTTTTATTGTTTCTGTGATACTTATTATTTTTGTCTCCCTTCTTTGGTCATACCCCTCTTCTTCACTATCACTGCTATAGGAATAAGGACATGCTTGTGCATAATGTCCAATTTTACCACAAGTGAAGCATTTGAAAGGCAACTTACCTTTGTATTTATTTGTTAGGGTGTCCAAGTCCTTCATTTCTTCTATTGTCGATACTTTGGGATTGAATCTTGATGGGAGGGATCTCAAGACTTTTAGCACTATAGCTGAATCTTTTACTTCCTCTCCAAGGTCTTGGATGGTGTTGAGTGTTTCTCTTCTTCTCTCATACTAAGCCTTTCAAAACTGCTTCTATGAGTTTGCAATTTGGCTCCTTTCACTTTCTTGTCTCCCTCATAGGTGTGCTTTAGCTTGTCCCAAACATCTTTGGTGGATTTGCAATGCATCACTTTTACTAGCTTGGACTCCGTTAATCCGCAAAGAATGGCATTCTTAGCCTTGGCATTGTTCTCGCTCAATCTCTTGCTATCTGGATCTGTGAGCGGGGTTGATGGAGTGGTGTAACCATCTACAACGGATCGCCATATGTCATATCCAAGGGCATTTAGGTATGTCTCTATCCTCAAACTCCAAAAAGCATAGTTGGTCCCGTCAAAGAGTGGTGCTCTGTTTGAAGAGAAACCATATCCTTCCTGTTTTGTCATGTGTACTTGTTTTAAGATCTACCTCCAAGCGGTAAGGCTTTTTCTCTAGAGGAACCGGCTCTGATACCAATTGATGAGCATGGTTATACTGAGAGAAGGGGGGGGGAGAGTGAATCAGCATAACAATAATCTTTACTTTTTTAAACTCAATACCATATTTAAAACTTGATCAATAACAATAACATCATTTACTCAACGTCAATAGTCATGCACATGAGAAGAACACAATAACACACGATATTTATTTGGAAACCCTTACGGAAGAAAACCACGGAAAAAATATTGCTTTGCCTTTTACTAAACATCTTTTTACAAATTCTAGAGGCACCAACCCCTCCTTCAATTTGTGAGCACCAACCCACTGGAAGCACCAACTCCCACCTTTAATTTGTGAGCACCAACCCCACTAGAAGTACCAACTCCCACCTTTGAATTTGTAGGCACCAACCTACTAGAGGCACCAATCCCTCAGTTCGTAGGCATCTCCTATTGGAGGCACCGACCCCCACAACTAAGCGTCAACCTGGCTAGAGACACCAATCTCTCGTTTAGGAAGCCCCAACTTCCACAACAAAACAATATTCCACCCTTAATATGTTGCTTCTTCAACGGATGATGGTCATTTATATATCATCCTTATTGCTTCACATCTATTTACTTCTTCTTGAATGATCTTCATTTAGATTCAAATTATTCCATCATCTTATTGTGAATGTTCTCTTCAATGGATCTGCAAATTCTCTTCAAATCTGACTTTACTCTCCTGTATAGATCTGTCATAAATATCTCCTCTATTTCTCTACAATCTTCTCCTCTATCTCTGCATAGGTTTATCCTTTATATCTGCATAGATCTCTCTTTTGTATCTGCCCAATCTCTTCCTCTATAATTGCAAGATCTTCTTCTTTATCTCAGCATCAACACTGCATAATCTCGTCCTATATCTGCATATATCTTTTCCTTCATCTCTGCACAATCTTCTTCTATGTATGCATGAACTTCTCTTCTATATCTGTATGAACTTCTCTTCTATATCATCATTAATCTCTCTTCTATGTCTTCATATGCAGATCTGTATGTGTCCATTTATTTCAATCTTTTTCACGCACAACCACACTCCCTTCTCCATATTTGCAAACTTATTTTATGTCATCCAAGGAGGGCAATTTTACCCAAAAGGCATAGCCGATCATAAAGGAGGCAATGCTTTGTTAACTATGCACCTTTTCATTATAGACTTTAATGGGACGACTTTATCCTTATTATGGAGCGCTTCAATTAAGAGGTCTGCTAGTATTTAATTTTAAAACATTGTCTTCATAAAATAATCTCTATTGCTGTCTTCATAAAATTATCTCCATCTCTGCTTCTTAATGTTTTATATATATATATATATATATGATTTAAATTAATTGCATTTGTTAAAAGTCGGCCAGCATATAATATGAAGTCGGCCTTGGATGATTTTAAGTCATTCTTTAAACCATGGCGTAGATGCTGATTTGTTGTGTAGTATAGTCTTTAATGACTTTAGATAACTATATTTTAATTAATTATTCCTTCAGCAACTAATCATTGTGATTACTTCTGCTGTTATTCTCATTGTCCTTTCTCATCTAATCTTCTAGCTTTAGTTCTTTCTTTCTGTCATTTATTCTTCTAATTCACCTGGAATAGACTTCTTTCCCATTCTAGCAAGGCGAGCGTCTTCTAATTCTTTGAGGGGTGGTAATTTCTTTCCTCAAAGTATCATAAGTATCACGTTTTCTATCTGAACTCCAGTGATTCCTGTAGCTGCAATCAAATCTCCAAATGTACAGTCGGGAGAAGGATATTGTCACATCTGGTTTGTTATCTTGATTGCTTTCTTGATCAGCCTCATAACTGCTCTACCATCTTTATCTAGATTGCTGCTTTCTTATCTTATCTCTGCTCTCATATATATATCATGCTCAAAACTGATCTCTCATACTTCTGCTGTTCATTATATATGTGAATTAACATAATGATGATATATAATTGCTGTCTTTAGTATCACTTTTCTTGGGCATTTATGATAATCAAACCAACAATGACTTCTTTGATTGCAATTGTGATGGTAATCTTCTTATAACATCAATGACAAACATTGTCTTTATACCTTTGACATCAATGACAACATTTCCAACACTCATGGCTAATGAATATCAATCTACTTGTTGCTAGGAGGTTTAATTCAAATCTAATAAGCTTAAGCTAAAAAACCTGAGTGGGAATCCTTGTAATTAGGTTGTTTTTAGTAGAAAGGTTTTACACATGCAAAAGGCATTATGTTCTTGCCAATGGAGTCTTTATCATGTCTCACACTGTCTTCAATTACTAGGTGTGTTGCAATGAAACTTTTTTCAGACCAGCAAAATATGATTTTAGCTGGCCAACTAGTCTTCTATTTATCATCTGGCTCAAAACATTAATCTGGAAGATTTGATTTTTGTGTAAAATGTAATGCTGTAGGGATTATCTGCAAACACCTTCACATTCAAGCAGCTTGGATGCAAATTCACTAGCATGCAATGTGACCAATATGATGAATATCAATTAATTAATCAGCAAATATCTTAAAAAAGATTTATTATGGAAAATATTTGACATTTTCACGACTTTTTCAAGAAACCTTTTTTCAAAGTTATTAAAATAAAAATGAGATACAACCAAAGTTACAAGTAATAAGAAAAATCTTTACTTGTTAAGGATTTTGGTGAGCAAGTAGTAAAAGTAAAAAGGGAACTAGAATTCTATTTGCTTAGCATGTGGGTAGTTTGCATGACCTTACTTTGAAGTCAGAAAAATAAATTTAATGTTTGTGGCATGGAGAAAAATTAGCTGTGGATGCCATTTCATTCTGTTCATTTTTCTTGGCTGCTGCCTAGAATCAGTGAATACCGTTGTGTTTCTAGAGTCATAGCTTTTGCATATTATTACATTAGTGTATATCTGGACATAAAAGTACTTTCCTGCTATTCTTATGGGGAATTTATTTTGTATATAGATTGTACATATAATGTAAATAAGTCTAATTTTGTATTTGGCAGGGTGACTGGATTCTGATTGGAAAAGATGGTCAATGCAATGAAGTAAACTTAGTCACATTGTATATGTATAAAGTGAAATGTGAAAATGTGGGAGTTTCAAAGGATCCATTTTTGACTCAAACGTCAGAATTTGGAGTGCTTTTTGGTAGTGAGATGGATGCAGAGGTACTTTTTGAATTTTGATTATATTAATTTGAATCATTCTTTTTCTCAAGAGGAGCCACACATAATTTGTATTTAGTAAATAAAGGTAAATTTGAATGGAGTGACTTAAAGTAAATTGCATATGTATTGTGAACTTGGCAGGTGTTATCAATGACAATGGATCTCTTTGTAGCTCGCACCATGATCACTAAGGCTTCTCTCCAGTACCGAGGAGCAATAGAGTTCTCAGAAAGCCAGGTTTACTCTAGTTTTTTGCTAGTTCTTTATAGATTACTAAGCACTTCATTCTGCTGTGGTTATCTAATCAAGTTATTTCACGATTGCCTCTTCTATTTTTTTTCTGCAGCTAGTGTCATTGAAGAGTTTTCATGTGAGGCTCATGAGTATTGTGTTGGATGTGAATGTGGAACCTGCCTCTACACCGTGGGATCCTGCAAAAGCATATATATTTATTCCTCTCATAGCTGATAAAGTTTTAAAACCAATAATGGAGATTGACTGGGATCTAATTGAAAGGGTCTTGGGAACTAAAGCTTGGAATAATCCGCTTCAGTGTGCTCGACCTGATGTTTACCTTGGTACTGATGAACGAACACTTGGTGGTGACCGAAGAGAATATGGCTTTGGGAAATTGAGAAATGGAATGTCAATTGGGCATAAGTCACATCCAACATATGGGATCAGAGGAGCAGTAGCACAGTTTGATGTTGTAAAAGCTTCAGGATTAGTTCCTTCTCGTAATGAAATAGAGAAGTTGCAGGATGAAGCTCCTCCCCCAGGAAAGTTAATGATGGCAGATGGATATGTTGATATAGAGGAACTTACAGGCAAAATTGTAACTGCAGCACATTCGGGAAAGAGGTTTTATGTTGATTCAGTTCGGTTTGAGATGAATGCAGAAAGTTCATTTCCCAGGAAAGAAGGTTACTTGGGTCCTCTAGAATACAGTTCATATGCTGACTACTACAAACAAAAGTATGTGCATTAGCAAGCAGAATTATATTTTTGTAGTTAACTCATTATATACCAAGAGGACATTGGCATTCTATATATTTTTGCAATTTTGTCCTTTCTACTCTATCTGCATTGTAGCCTCCTCTTTTTGCTCTTGCTATTGCCACTGGATATACTTTTGAGTCCCATTTACATATTTTGATTATTTACAGGTTTTGATATTTTTTGTTTCATTCTGTTTTCCTTTTGTTTAGAAGGATCTTACTCTTCTGTGTATTGCTGCTGTTCCAGGTATGGAGTTAAATTGGTTTACAAGAAGCAACCTCTCATAAGAGGACGCGGCGTCTCATACTGCAAGAACTTACTGTCCCCCAGATTCGAATCTACTGAGAGTGAGTGATCGTCTGGAACTGGTGTATCCATCATCTTGCTCATCATAATTTGTTTCAATAGTAAAAATCTTGAGTAATATAATCTCTGATTATGGGGAAATCACTATTGAAACTGCAGGTAATGCAGAGGAAACACAAGACAAGACTTATTATGTAATGTTGCCACCAGAAATTTGCTTGGTGCATCCTTTGCCAGGTTCCCTTGTTAGAGGTGCACAGCGTTTACCATCAGTCATGAGGAGAGTTGAGAGCATGCTCCTTGCAGTTCAGCTTAAGCATAAAATTAACTATCCAATTCCTGCTTCCAAGGTATCCATCAGTCACTGAAAAAACCAGTACTGTACAAGCAAAACCATTCCCAAAATTGCAAAATTTATTTTTCTAGTTATAATATGTTTCATTGATTGTGTAACCAACTTTTAAAATATCCCTGACAGATCTTGGAAGCATTGACTGCGGCATCATGTCAGGAGTCATTCTGCTATGAAAGGGCAGAACTGTTAGGAGATGCATATCTGAAGTGGGTTGTTAGTAGATGTTTGTTCCTCAAATACCCTCAGAAACATGAGGGACAGCTTACTCGCATGAGGCAGCAGACTGTAAGCAATGTTGTACTATATCAATATGCTCTGAGTAAAGGACTACAAGCCTATATTCAGGCTGATCGCTTTGCTCCATCTAGATGGGCTGCTCCTGGTGTGCTTCCAGTCTTTGATGAGGATACCAATGAAGCTGATAATGTAGATTTCCTTGGTGAAGTGGATCCCAGCTCACCAAAAGAAATGGCGATGCATAAAAGCACACATCTTGAAGACAGTGATGATGAATTGATGGAGGAGGGTGAGATTGAAGGAGATTCAAGTTGTTATCGAGTTCTTTCAAGCAAGACATTAGCAGATGTTGTTGAAGCTTTGATTGGAGTCTATTATGTGGAAGGAGGAAAGAAAGCGGCTGCCCATCTGATGAACTGGATAGGTATTCCTGCAGAATTTGATGCTGAAGAAGGAGAACTTGCTAGGAGAAGATGCAAGGTTCCTGAATCTGTAGCGAGGAGTATTGATTTTGATAAGTTAGAAGGTGCATTGAATTGTAAGTTCATTGAGAGAAGTTTGTTGGTTGAAGCAATTACACATGCCTCAAGACCCTCATCAGGAGTCTCTTGCTATCAGCGACTAGAGTTTATCGGTGATGCAGTTTTAGATCATCTCATAACAAAACATCTATTCTTTAGTTACACTGACCTTCCACCTGGTCGGCTTACTGATCTGCGTGCTGCAGCAGTGAACAATGAAAACTTTGCACGTGTTGCAGTGAAACATAAACTTCATATACACCTTCGACATGGATCAACTGCTCTAGAAGCACAGGTACTGCGGAATTGTCACTGGATGCATTTAGCAACCGACTTGTTGATTTATGTTGCTTATTTTATGCATGTCACTAATGTCTAATTAATATCATTGCAGATACGCGATTTTGTAAAAGACATTCAAGCTGAACTTGATAAACCAGGAGTGAATTCTTTTGGTCTGGGAGATTTCAAGGCTCCAAAAGTCCTTGGTGACATTGTGGAATCTATTGCTGGAGCAGTTTTTCTGGATAAGGGACTTGACACAAAAAATGTTTGGGAGGTAATGTCAATCCAACTTTACTACACATGGGAATAATAGCATTCAATATAGAGGAGCTGAATGTTCATGTACAAGGTTAGCTGTTCATTGGAATGTAGCTTGATTTAGTTTTTCTATTTACAGATGTTCCAACCATTATTACAACCAATGGTCACTCCAGAGACACTTCCTATGCACCCAGTTCGTGAACTGCAAGAACGCTGTCAGCAGCAGGCTGAGGGCCTAGAATACAAGGCCTCACGAACAGGGAATGTAGCTACAGTTGAAGTTTTTGTTGATGGTGTTCAGATTGGCATTGCTCAAAACCCACAGAAGAAAATGGCACAGAAATTGGCAGCTCGAAATGCTCTGGTAATCTTAAAGGAGAAGGAAGCACAGGCTAAGGCTAATAGTGGGGATAATGCAGATGGCCAAAACGGAAAAAAGAATGGAGCTCAAACTTTTACACGGCAAACTCTGAATGATATTTGTCTCAGGAGACAGTGGCCAATGCCTCAATACAGGTAACTTTTCTATTGGTGACCTATTTATCAGAAATTTGAAGAAAAGTGGCTGTGAAATTACTAAGATTGTTACATCGTGCTGTACACACCAATTTTCAGTATCAGATTGAGACTTATTATTTTTGCTGGACCACAAAGTATTGATGCTATAACAAAAAGGGACTTCACTGAAACGTTACTAAGAACCCAGTTGAGTATGTATGTCAATTGCAAGTCCACTAGACATCATAAAACATTGATGTTCAGATTGCATGTTCCTAGACTGAAATTGAGTAATTTTATCAGCAATGCTAGATGGTTTTGGTTTCCGTTTTATTGACATCATCATTTTAGGGTTCTGAACCCTGGCAAGCATGTCAAAGTCTTTAATCCAATTTTCTTTTTCAGTAAAGATATCGAGTTATAAACTTGTATCTGTAGGAATATTCCTCGCCATCCATGCCCCTTTCTACAATTCACAAAAGGATCTGTTCCTTTTGTGAATATCAGAAATCTTCCTTGAATATCTGAGATCTTCTCTTAGAGTATTACTTCTAATTCAGGACGGTTTCACCCAGTTAGTAATAAATATCTTTCAGGGTGTCAATGCCAAAGCCAAATCCCTATTGATTACAAATGCTTCTCTTTGTTCAGGACTTGAAAGGGAAATGAGGGAAATGATCAGAGAGAACTCCGAACTTAATTGTTCTCTGTGTGCTCTCCCGTCTTCTTCCTTGAACAGGATGAACTTTCTCTGTTACAGTAGGCACAATCTCATCTAAAATAAGGGCATGGAGGGATCTGATTACTTTGAAACTGAGCCAAGGGAATTATCTTCCCTGCCAGTGATCGTTAATTTCCCACTTTATCCCTTTAATCTACAAAATTACATTATATTAAAATAAATTTATTGTTTATTACCCTCCTAATCCAACAAAAATAATGCACAGAACCGATACAACAAAAGCTTACCCCTTTTTTCTGTTGTCTTAGCTGGCTGTTCTTCCGGTTACAGTGAAAGGCATTATTCCTTTCTGGACATTAATAACATCATTTCTTTTGTCTCATTTCAACCATCAGTTCTTATATAATATTATAAAGCCATTATTCTTACTGTTTTTGGCTCTTATCTTGACGAATGCCACAGTTCAGAAATGCACTTGTCTGTCGATTTTGCTAGAACCAGAACCACAAAATGACTAATTTTATTATCACTACTCTCAATGTAATTTCTTCTTTTATCCCCATGGAACAATGTAACCCTTTAATTTTTTGAAAAGCTGTGTATTGGTTATACTTAAAAATATTTACTGCAGAATTTCTTCTGTGAAATAATTATGCCAAGAGAGGTTCTACAGTGGCAGCAAGGCACAGAGCATCATGCCACGACTCTGTAAATAAAGACTAAAACACAGCCGACATATATTTAAAAAAAATCTGAAACTATAAGATAACTCTTTAAGTAAAGAAAAATAGCAATTTAAATGAAATAAAATAATTCTTAAATAGTTCTAAAGTAAAATAAATTAACTGTACTAGTAATACCAATCATTTCCATGGAGGTACTAAGATATATGCTCCCTTAGTGGTTTCTGATTCTGCTTCAGAATCTTATCTTGATAGATACAATAATCAAGTACTACAAAATACTTCATTCCTTGCCGCAGCGTCTGTTATTTAAATCTTTGCTCAATGCCCGATGATCATCCAGAACTTAATTGCTTTTCTCAAAATTTGGTTCCTGTTTAATGTGAAATACAAATAAATTTTATGTCGAGGTACTTTAAAAAATGTTTAACATCCAAGTGTACCCACTGTGCAATCAAAAGCAAACCATTTCACTTAAGAAATTTAGGCACATTTTCTACAAGTCTATGAAAGCACAATACTTTTTAGTGCGCAATAGTCTTTATATTAGACATCATTGCCTGTGAAATCTTTATAAAATGATAATCAAGCAACTTTATTGCAGGTGTGTAAGCGAAGGTGGCCCAGCCCATGCAAAGAGATTTACATATTCTGTACGTGTACATACAACAACAGGAGGATGGACTGAAGAATGCAGGGGTGAGCCTATGCCTAGTGTCAAAAAGGCAAAGGATTCTGCAGCAATGGTGTTGTTAGAACTTCTGAAGCGTGACCCTATTCAATGAAGGATGCATTTTGCTACAGCCATTCAGTATTTATTCTATATTTATTACATGCTGTGGAAAGGATTCTCCAGCAATGGTGGGATGGGAACTTAATAGGTGTCTCTAATCAATGGAGAACTCATGATGCCACAGCCTTTCATTATACCGTATTTATTACACCTTTCAATATACCGTATTTATTACACCTTTCAATGTTGAACTCATTTTGCCACAGCCTCTCATACCATATTTATGACATGCCGGCTAACATGAAAATGAAAAGAGATTTTTTGATATTCAATATTTCTAGGCTTAATTTCAGATACCATGGGGTTGGAGATTTATCTACACCAATGCAAAGGCATTCACAATAAATATGAGGTAATAAATCTTAATTCAGATGATCTTTAGGGATACATTTTGGCAGTCAGATCTGACTTGTTTCCCAGTTCGCAAAAGAGGACAATGCAGGTTGTGCTAATGTTCTAATCAAAATAAATGGTGGAAAGTTTTCTTTCAAAAGGAGTAGAAGTTAGCCTTCATGGCTACAAACTTTTGATCTTAATTCCTGAAATGACCCTTCGATATGTTGTCACATCTTTTTTGAAGAGTTTTTGACTTTTTAATGGGCATGATAACATGTGAAGAAAATGAACACCAACTACAATGATTTGAAAAAATCAATTTATGATTTAGAGGTTTGGAAAGGCCCATCCTATCGTTAGAATTTTTAAAATTTCAACATATCGTCATCCCCGTTTAAAATCCTATGTAAAAAGTGTTCTTAAATTCAAGTCCGAAGTCAAAAGTTCTAATGCACCGTTAACACTAGCAATGGTTCATTTACAGCCAAATCTTTAAAGATAACACAAAATTGTACATAAATCTCACAGCTTATTCAAAATACATCTGAAATCATCAAATATGAATATATAACTTGATGTCTACATCAATCTTTATATCATTTGGAAATAACTGAATCAATTCTAGTAAGAGTGTGGATGGAACTGAGCATGTACCGAGTGAAATCATTGCCAAGCTTCTATTGTGCTTAGATGCAAACCACGTGTTTGTTTGAAATAGGTACTAATTGTTGATTTTTTTTCGAAGGGTTTTTGACAAGCAATTATGCGCTTGACCGCTTGACCAACTTTAGCTACTTTTTGGTAGCAAATTAATTTTTTTTTTTCCAAAGAGTTGTCACTCTTGCAAGTTTATTTCACTAAGGAATGGAAGCCAATTTGATCGTTGCCTACTAAATTGAATTTATAGCAAGGATATGCTTGTACTTCATTTTTTTATTATCATATTATTTTTGACATTACACCATTATATGGTAAGGTCCATGGTTTAGCATTACTCAAACTAAGTGCCAATGACAAGGTATATAGTTTACCCCTAGCCGTTACTCTTGAAAAGCATGTAATTAGCCGATAGGCTACATATAGTGGGAGGTTTCAACTTGAAACCTGTCTCAAGCTGGAAAACTGCAAAACTTTCCCACAAAATAGTTGATGGTTTCATTTTGACTAGATTTTGTTCACTGCTGGCAATCTTGCTTTATAGATTTGGTCAATAGGATAAGATGTCATATCAGTTAAAATATCAACATGTTGAAATATCAAATTTCCAGTTGGCAGTGGATATCCCTTTGAATCAAATAACTATCTGATATGGTTTGAGCTGTCATAAATTCTCTCTTACTGCATTTAAGTGTAGTTGGTAAATGCATTGATGCATTATACTGTAGATCACCACCCGCCGTCTCTATGTAAATAGAGAATACTATGAAGAAAAATACAAAACTTGCAATAGACTACTCGAAGCAAAGAACATACCAGCAAAAGAAATTTGAAGAATCCATGGTACCATTTTTTTCATGTATATTAATACTCTTAGGATGCGGATCTTTTGTTATTTTAATCTAATGTATTTAATTCAAGGAAAAAACCCTCTTCTTCTCGTACTTTTTTCTAAGTACCATGTCTCCCAACAAAATCAATATAACTAGCTACAACCTAGGCGAAGAATAGAGAAATTATGCTTGAACAGTAGACAAATTAAGCTTTAAAGAAAAGCATACCTGATGAATGCTTGAGTTTTGAACAATTCTGTCAAGTGCTATTGTGCACACCCACCAAACAACCGTGTATCTGTTTTGGATCCATCTGATAGATAGGAAGGATAAATCATATAAACTACTTAACTTTCCTTTATCGTTACTGTTAGTACACTATTTTATTTAATAAGCTAAATCACCATATCAAAATGGTTATGCACTTTTGGCTTGTTAATTGTAGTGAGTCTGACATTATTGAGCAATGAAACTCATGAAGGCTTTTCACTTGTGATTTATCCTTCCTAGCTAAGTCATGAAGCTCAAATAGTTGTGTATCTGTTTTGGGTCCATCTGATAGATAGGGAGGATAAATCTCTTCAATCTTTTCATTCTTACAGATTTTAAAATATTCCTTAATATTAGCTGGTCACTTGATTACCTTCAAAATCTGAAGAGCTGTTACTTCAATTTGTTAACAATAAACAAAAAGTAGTTCTAAAAATATTGGCCCTTCAGATTTACTAGAATCTAGAGTTTCAGATAAGAATTTTTGCAACTTCTTAATCGAAATATTGATTGTGATTTATAGTTTATTTTAATGCCCTGGACCAGTCTCCCTACAATTGTTGCTTTAAGCTATTCAGAATGAACAAAAAAACTATAATGCTAGATATTTGTAGATGTCCAAACAAGACAGTGCATGGCGATGAGAAAAATCAAAATCAAAATCAACATTGAGCCCAACGTGGGAGGTATTCATGTTCCAGGTGTTTGCTCCCTGTGGGTCCTGTTATATATTTATTTGGTTGAGTTTGTTAACGTCTTCCACACAGCACTTTCACAGCTTGAATTCTAACATTTCGGGGGTGAAAATCAATGTTAGGGGACAAAAAATGGGTTCCACTGTAGAGCCTTTGTATGGATGTTAATCTTGCACCAACACTGGTGATCCCAACTCTTCACCACCATAATCTTAAATATAGTTTGTTTGTTCACACATCTAACACCCATATGCAAGGAACCCATCAATGTAGTTTTGTGGTATTAAAAATTCTGAGCTTTGTTTTCCCAATGTTAGCCTCCAGCAGCTCAGATTCACAGAGGTTGCAAGTGCATCTATCATTGTAGCCCATCTGGTCATGAGGAATGAGGATCAACATTGGTTTTTTGTCTTGATATTCTCACAAATACAGGATAGAGAGCACCTTGTTTCACTGCAATGATAAATCAAAAATCTTCCATAAGATGTGCAAAACATATGAATCATTCATTTACTGATGTAACTATTTAGAGAACGTTTATAAAAAACATTGGCCATTCAAACTACTCCAAGCAGATATGTAGCAATTGTGGCAATAATAGACTTTCATATGGCAATGCTTTGTGTTCCTAGTAATACTCCTCATTACAAGGTTTTTGTCATAAGCATGTTAATCAAAACAAAATCCTACCTAGCTACTAATCCTTTAATAAGAAACCATTTCCTTTTTTGCACATGTTGCTCTATGTGAATCTAGGATAATGCTGCAAAGCTAGGCCCAACTTATGTCATAGACATAGATCTATAGTTCGTTTGGCATTTCATATTGGCTAAATTACTGATAAAATCTAATACAATGTCATTCCCAAATTTGTATTACTTAGGTTGGCCCGTAAAGGCCTAAAAACATTGATGTAGAATAAGATAATATGAATTATCCAATATGGTGAAAAGTAAAGGCAGACTTTATTAAAGATGGTCAAGGTAAAAGATTCCATGGTATGCATCAAAACTTAAATTGTAAACCTTAAAATTTCCTTGCTTTATTCAGATGAGTTCAAAGGCAATTGCACAGACCTTTTTGAGGTTATAAATGCTATTTGGCATTGATTAAGACAAGCTTAAATTGTACTGACATAATTGTTTGTTATTCCACTACCATTTTTTGCATAAAACATTGAGACTTCAAAATTCCACACTTAAGTTCTGATATCCTCCCACAAACACAACTTTTTTGATATGCAATTTAAAGTTTAAGGTAAGGTTTCAAATTGACCAGCCAAACTATCAAAACCAAAAGAAAAAAAACAAAAAAATTAGAGCAGAACCTACTCATATCCAAAACAACTTGAACCCAAACTCAAACCTAGAACAAACAGACCAAGAGGTTTCCCCAGCGAGCCAATAACATGTTATGGTTATTGAGTCCTCACCCACTTTTCACTATGGCAACATAATTCTTTTTACTGAAAGTAAATCCCAACTATCCCAGAGATGGCTCGAGGAGATATCCAACTAGTAAAAAGGCATTGTATACCCTTCAATGAAACAGTTCAAAATTTAATACACAGTAGCATGAAATTATTCAAATTGTAATTGAGGATGACTTTTACAAAGAATTAGGCCAAGGAATGCAACAATCTAGAGAGATCATGTGGGTTTCCTTGGAGGTTGTAATCAATCTTGTAATCCTACAAACGACCATTTGTAGGAAAAACCATTATCACAAATAAATACTGTTTACTTATTGCAATCTACTTTATTTATACTTAAATCTGTCCCATACAAACAAAACAAGACGCAATGCAACAGTGGATGCATATGTTTCAGTAAAGTGGTCCAATAGTCAAGAATTGAATCTTCAGTGCTGTCAAACTCTATGGGCCGAGTACAAAAGTGACGATATTTCCACAAGTTTTTACATAAAATAAATCCAAGAAAAGGCCCTACAAAGTGGTTTTATATCTACCTATTAAATAGATTGAATACATTAAATTTATGGTTTCATATGTATTTTGATTTGATCATGTGATTTTTTAATTTGTTTTACAAGATAAAAAAAATCATGTAGTTAAATTTAGAAATATTTGATGAATTTGTTGTTATTCTACATTTTAGTTAACAAACTAGATATTTATATTTGTGAAAAAAGTAAAGAAAAAGCCCTATTATCAGTGGTTTTATATCTACCTATTAAATAGATTGAATACATAAAATCTATGGTTTCATATGTATTTTGATTTGATCATGTGATTTTTTAATTTTTTTTTCATGATGAAAAAAATTGAGTTAAATTCAGAAATATTTGATGAATTTGTTGTTATTCTACATTTTAGTTAACAAACTAGATATTTATATTTGTGAAAAAGCTTATCCATAAAATGTCAAGAATATTTAGTGTGAACAAGACTCTTCAATCATGCATATTCTCTAAGGAATTCCAATGCACATCTAGATTTTTTTATTCCAAAATGTATTTAAATACAAGGATCTAACAATAAATTTTACAAGTTTGTGTAAAGTTAGCCCTTGGTGGGAAGGGTTATAGGTAGAAGTTAACTAAAATTTGAATTTTAAATTTTAAAGTTGAAAGGGTCAAGTTTAGTGGTCAATTCAATATCATGAATGTAGACTTGACCTAGGACAAAAAATGAGGCATATGAAGTTGTGGAATGTGTACATGAAATTATGCACATATTGGTTTAATAAATATTATAAATATGTGAATATGAAAGTGTGAGAATGCGTATGGGATAAGGGATAAATATATAGGGATATGTGCAATAGATGGGTAGGTGGCATATAGTATGTTGATGTGTCTTGAAAGGACTCTTCTGGAAATTGCATTTCATGGGAAATGTCCTAAGGTAAACCTTGAAAACATTTTTTCTTCTTCTAACACCTATAGTTCCTTCTTTTACTACCTACTTTCATTTTTCTATACTTAGTACCGTTCACATAAAACCAACAATGCATTTATGATGTAAGTCTGCTCATTTTTTCTTTGAATGTGTAAGAACAAAATAAATGAACAACCAAAACTCTTTGTGCTAGCTCATTTCCTACAAGAACATGAAATCATCAGAAAAAAAAAGCGTCAAGACTATAATTCAAACTTTTTCTTTGAATGTGTAGGAACAAAATAAATGAACAACCACAACTCTTTGTGTCAGCTCATTTCCTGTAAGAACATGAAATCATCGACAACAAAATCTCCAAGATTAAAATTGTTACAAATCTTTCCTTCTTTTTGCTATAATCAAAACTGTAATTCAAATACTTTGTATATGTTCCAAACATTTATAATTCAAATATTTTGTGTATGTATTTCAAACTTCTAATACAAAATTATATAGACACTATATTCTACACTTCCTTAGCACGTTAACTTGCAAATAATTCTCTATAGGTGTACCCATTGCACCCCTCTTGATGCAAGTACCTACTGTAAACACTGAAATTTGGTCTAAGCTTGCGACTTCAATTTCTTTATAATTCGTATCTTCATGGTCATAATTAAATAATGTTCATTATTTAATTATTTTTAAAGTCCTTAATTCAACTATTAATTAAATAAACTTAATTATTTAATTGATTTAGTTTAACATTTATTCAACTATTAATTAAATAATCTTAATTATTTAATTAATTCACTTTATCTTTATTCTATCCTGATTAATTAAATAAACATTATTTATTTAATTACGTCACTAATTAACTTTACCCTTCTTAAATTAAATAAATTCTTATTTAACTCACCTTTATCATATTTTCTGACTATAATCAAATAAATACTTTAATACTTTAATTATTCATTCAAACTCTTCATCACTTAATTAAATAAATCTTATTTATTTAATTTATCCTTAAATGTCGAATCTTGAATTAAATAAATTATTTAATTCATAAAAGTCTATTTTTAACACATTCCTCTATATTTGGATAAACGCTTAAGTTATCTAAGTATTCATTCTTACTCAACTTGAGATTTATTTAAATCGGTCAGTTAACTCCTGATTTAATGTCTGAGTTGCTTTCGCAAGTAATCTCTTTGTCAAATCATTCAGTCATCTAGTTCTAACTCATTTGTGTGTACATGCGTATTAATTAAATATCTTTATTTAATTAATTAAGTCTTGTGCGTGAGTTCGAACATAGCGTTGCTTTAATCCCATCTTTATCTTTGTCATGCAAAGACTATTCTTCTGTTTTTGAATACCAAACTCGAAGATTAAATCATTTATTTAATCTTTATTTCTATTTTCAATTTTATCACTCATGCCACTACTAACAGTCATCATAATGCATGTCTAATCCTTTGATCTCAACCGTCCATTGATCTTTCAATCCTGACCTTTCATTCGAATGATCAATTTTCTATAAATTGATTTGTCTTTCATCATTTCAATCTCTCCCGAAATCTTGTGATTTTTGGAGCAATTATCTTAAATCTTCGATGTTTCGTTATTATCACAATCCTTAGGCTATGCTTGCACATACTAAAAATTTGAGGGCAAGTACACTACAGAAAACGAAATGGAGAAGGACAACAGAGGTTATCCATGGAGTTGCATCGATCTTTGGTGAGATTATTTTATGTTTTAGCTCATTTCCTTTGTTCTTTGTTGTTTGACTTTAGATTGCATTTAGAGCCTAATCACATTAGAGTGTTTTCTTTTAACCTTTCATTTGTATTTCCTAGATGTTAAATTTGGTGAACTCGACGTGAAGACACCATCTTCGCATATTCATGGAATTTTATTCAATTTTTGTAGGTTTTTGTATGGAACGACGCATCTGTTTGATGAAACAACGCAACTGACATTCAAAAACACATCTGCTTGATGAAACGACGCAAAATTTTGACATATTGGACCACATCTAATATCATAAATGACACATCTGGAGAATACTTATGCATCTGTTATTTTCTGATTTGCAATTGACTGGTAAAAATCCCGCGACGCATCTGACAACGAAAATGACTCATCCGACTGGTAAATTTTTAGGTTTAAGTTTTCAATTTACAGCTTTCTTTCGTGTTTTTATTTTCGCTAATCTTTTATTTTCAACGTGTGTCTTGAGGAGTTAACGAAGTTTTTGCAGATTGATAGTCGAAGATCAATATAAAAATTAGTAATGATTCTTTCTGCAGAATGCATGTCGAAGACCATAGTTAAATTTTTGAAACAGATTGTTTGGTAGTGTAGCAAATCTTTCATTTGGATTAAAATTAACAAATGTCTACTGTGTTTGGTGTGAAAGCACAATTTTGTTATTACCCTCACGATTCGGTATATCGAAGTATCCTCTCCCCTTGCGCATCCGTGCGATCCTGGGTGTAAGAGAAATGGTTACTGACTCTAGAAATTGGGCCTATCTTGGTGGGAAAAAGTACTCACCTCAGGACAACTCAGACCAGTAGCACCCTGAACCCAAGGGACTTCCAACCAGAATATAAAAGTGGATTCTTAGGGAAAGCCCAACAAATCACGTGTATGGTTCCGACGAGATGGATTCGAAAGGGGACTCTCACCGCATGGATCATGCCCTATGAATGGAATGCCCAAATTAAACACCTTTGTTTGAAGTGTCCAAAATCCCTCTATTTACTGGTACAGCAGGTCAGACTTGTGACGCCATCTCACGTCTTTACGGTTCATGTGTAGAGATGAAAGTATGCCATGGGATGTTCATGGGTATTGTAGCTTGGTTTCCCTGAATGAAGTGTTGAGCCGTGGAGGGAAGCCAGTGGGTTCAAGCTACTAGTCATCCGCCTTGAATAAACGTAGTTGGGGAAACCCATGTGAGAATTCAGTAAATACTGTCCTACACAACCTAGGATGTGCTTGTCTATTGTCAAATTAAATGTTCTTTGAGTCCAAATCAAACTGAAAACACAGTGTCTTATGATTGTCTTTGTTTGCCAAAACTTGATCACGAAACAATGTCAATTTTATATCACAATTCACTGGAAAACCACAACTGTCAAACAGAGTCACAACTGTTCACCAGAAAGTCGCAATTGATCTTTAGAGCTGCATCTGTTTTAACCTGAGTCACATCTATCAAAAAAATGCGCATCTGTGTCATATTACACCGCATCTGATAACTTAGTCGCATATGTCATAACCCCTATTATTGGAAATCCACAATTGATACCTTCTGTGACACATTTGACTAGGTGAGTCGCATTTGCAGTTTGGAATGACGAATTTTCCCTTGTCACAAAAACAACCTTCTTTTACTAGTATAGTCATAGTTTAGAAAACTCGCATTTGAACAGTCCTGAGTCGCAATTGCTATCCCGAGTCGCATCTATTGTAAACAAAGTCGCATCTGTCTGATACTAGAGCCTGATTACCAAAAAACTACAATTGAGAAACAAGACCGCAACTGTCAAATTCTGCGACGCATCTGCCTGAGTATTAGAAAACCAGAATTCACAGTCACAGTCTAGTCGACACAATCATACCAGTCTTTGATCTGTCTTTTCACAATAGTCCTTGAACATAAACCTGAAATGATTTGCTCAATTTTGCATCCTTTAGGTATCATTTAGTTATTACCATAGTTGTCCTAATTCTGAATTTTAGTTTCATCTTAGAGTACATATTACCTTTAGATCAAACTTTTAGGAAAGTCACTTTTACAAACTTTAGAATAGGTCCACTTTCTACACTTTGGAAAAACCATAGCGTCAACGAAATCTCTCATTGAACCTAGTCCCGTCATCATATCTTTTGTCCTACAGTGAGTCCTCCTAGCTCATCAGTCTAGTTAGGGAGCTCACCTTATCTTTGGTCCTTGTCCTACATAGGTTCCTTGACATAACTAAATTGACACCTTGGTTAGACTTTAGGTAGTTGGTAACCTCGTCTTAGATTCACAAAATTGATTACCTTAGAAGCTTGCTTAGACTTTGCATATTTAGATACTGTCATCCTAGTCTAGCGTCATATTAGACATACCTTACTCGCACAAAAAATACCAAAAATATAGTTGCATACATACCTTATTTGCATCCAGAAAATCCCAAAAATGTAGACTAGAGTCATACTATCCATAGACGTAGTTTTGCATTCCTTGCATATTGGGCTTATCTTACATGGTTGAAACTAGTTCTAAGAGAAAAGAGAGAGAAAAGATGTCGAACCCAAACAAATTCATCAATTTGTTCTCGTCAAGACCTCACAGGAGTTTATTAGACAAATTCACCACTAGAGACACTCAAGGACACATTAGAGTGGAAAACATAGAGGCTGTTGCACAAGACCCTGAGTTTGCCTCCTTTGTAGATGAGTACCTAGCAAATGATCGTCATCGATACTTAGCCAAATTGCTAACTGAAGGTGCTACCTTACCCACAGGATTTGATATTAGCACCTTACAAACTCAACCTACACAAGGGACAAACACAACGACTGCTAGTACCACTATACCTCAGGTAAATACAACCATACCATCTGGCCTACCTACACAGAGGATGACAGTCCATACATCTCCATTTGTTACACCTGGCATGACATTAGGATTTAATTTCACTGTAGGGGCATCATTGTCCACTCCCTTTAGTCCTCTTGTTGGGAACAAAAGATCTAAAATGTCAGCTCCTACACCAAATGTCAGTGTCATTGGTACCATACCACATACAACAACTATACCTAGTGTTCATGTTGCTAGTACTATACCATAGACTGCATAGATAGGAGGCATACCACTTTTCCAATATGGCAGTCAAAACCCATTCTCACAATGGAAAACGCAATCCGATAGAACACATAAGGGAATTTTTGACCATGTGCATTGATGTCGCCTATGATCCCACTTATCTTATGAGACTATTTCCAAGAAGTCTTGTAGGAATTGCACTCGAGTGATTTTCCGGTCTAGACTATGGTATAAAATCATGGGGCGAACTGGCTGAGAAATTCATTGACCAATTCTCCTTTAACATAGACCATGAGATTAATATAGCAACCTTGTGTCACACAACACAAGATGAAGGAGAAACTTTCATCGCTTTCCTCCAGAGATGGAGGACTATAGCTAGTCGGTGTCCCGTTGAGATACTAGAAAAATAAAAAGTTACTATGTTCCAAGAAAACCTCAATCCAAAATTGAGAAATAACTTAAGGGTACATTGTTGCACATCCTTTACTGAACTAGTGGAAAAGGGCCTCATCATAGAAAAATACCTCATTGAAAAAGGAGAACTTAGGACACAAACACCCAATAGAAATCCAACTGTGCAAAACACCCCCAATGACAGAAACAAATTTTGGTCTTGGAACAAAAATGTTACCAATGATGGGGTAGTTGATGCTAAAACGTTACAAGCAGGACCAATCATTATACTGTGAGGACATAACCCCTCTGCCAACACGCTTAACGTGTCAATAAACCTCCCAACACTGTCCAAAATACTCAACGTTTGCAACAATAGAGGAGGTTTTAGAAATGTGAGTTCACTCCCTTAGGGGAACCCATTGAGTTAGTATTCAAACAACTGTTGCAACACAATCTTATACAACTTCAAGAGCCAAGACAATACGATCCAAGACAATTTAAACTAGTTTGGTGGGATGACAATGCCTTTTGTGATTTCCATAGAACTATGGGACATAACCTACAAAATTGTCGACAACTGAAAAATATCATACATGATCTTGTCGAAAAGAGAATTATTGAAGTTAGCGGACAAAAACAACAGTCATCAAACATTGATCACAAAGTATTTTCTTATCCACTACATGACCATGGGAAAGGAAATGTCCCTAGTTTGAGTAACAAGACCAATATGTCGGCCAATTACGCCAATGTAAAGCATGATTATAGTAGTGGAAAAATCATAAATCACCTTCGTGCCGCCGATGAGAATATCAATACCATTACCATAAATACAACTCCTGAGTGTGATGTCAACACTTATCGGACTAAGATCACTATCCAAGGCCCTCCATCACAACAAACACCATAGACTTCCAAGTTGTAGTATAACTTGATCAATTGGGAAGACCCCAACCCAAATCTCCATCTTGGAACTGTTACGTATCTCCCTTGAGCATCGATCCGTTTTAGACACAGCTTTACAAAGCACCATTGTCCCTAATGAGCTCGATGTCTATCGTTTCCAGGAAATGGTAGGCTACCTGACCAATAATCATCATGCCACGTTCTCCGAACAAGACTATGCAACTAAGAAGAAAAATCATAACGACCCTTTACATCTTGAAGTCCTTGTTGACGATACCAAAGTTAGACGAGTTTTAGTAGACGAAGGAGCAGGGTTAAATCTTTGCACTTTAAAATTGATTAAGGCATTAGGTTTCTTAGAAGCATGCGTAGACACAACCAAAAGTATTGTCATTAAGGCTTATGACGATGAGGAACGAAAATAAAAGGGGGTGGTAACACTTCCTATCAGAATTGGTCCTGCAGTAATGGAGACAAAATTCCAGGTCTTGGATCTCACCCTCCCCTACAACCTTCTGCAAGGTAGACCTTGGATTCATGCCATGAAGGCGGTCCCTTCCACATATCATCAATATCTCAAATTCCCTTACAATGGCACTGAGATAACAATAGATGGTGACCCAAATCCATTCCAATATTGCACCAGTCTAAAAGAGATACCCCAATGTCAAGTGCCAGTAAATCAAGAGGCTTCATCGTCCAATTCATCTCACTAGGTCGATCCATCCACTCTCACTAAAACATTCACCCTATCATCACTACCTTCCACTCCTAGGGTCGAGATCCAAGACAAGGGTTGTGGAGAATACTACATGAAGACATCTTATTGTGTTAGCCATCTGATTCCTCCTAAATCATACAGTTTACCTACAAAAATAGGAGACAGTCAATGGTCACTATACACATCCCTCCCTCCACAACATTTGCAAAATGGGGAGAATTAAGCAAAGAAGCCATACACGCAGAAGATGTCACTTCTTGGTTGTATAGAGAACTTGAAGAACCTCCCTCACTTGCTCACATTCCGATAGATCAATATGGAAAAGGTTTTACAATCATGAAGAGCAAGGGATATAATGAACATAGTGGTTTAGGCTTACATTAAGATGGGAAGATTGAACCAGTCTTTATTTCTCAGTGGCCGAAAGGCTTAGGGCTTGGGTTTCAACTAATTCAGATTGGCGTTCCTAGTACCACATCACCCTTAATCGAGGAAGTAAGTGCTTCAGACGATATTGAGACGTCTCACGAACCATCTAACTAACCCTATTGTGACTCCCCCGACTCAAACGAATATGAGTGGGATTCCCTATCCTCCACCTCGTCCATGGACCTTGATAATTTTTTTGGAGAACTTGACTTAATGTTGAAATCCTCACCAAATCCATTAAATTCCTGTCCACCAAAGAATATGAAAAAAGAGGAATGGTTTAAACATTACTATTGGGAATCTCTTGATCCTACCTCTTGGCAACCTGATACATCTGTTTCAGATAACCAAACCTTGGCATTAGGCCCACCTCTCAATCCACCTAGATCTAAACCAAAGAGCAAAAAGGACTTGGTACAAAACTTTTGTGACCATATGAACAACTCAGTCCTTACCTTGACTCCTTTGAACTTTGACAACTCTGATGATGACATGCCCTTAGTTTATCCCCAACTCATTGATTGGGACCAACAAGACACACCTGTCTTAGACATTTTTGAGAACGACGAAGCAATTGTTGAGTTCCTGGGACTAAGAGAAGGCATACCTAGCGGTGATCACAAGGCTAGTTTTACCATTGACTTGGACAACAAAGCATATTTTGGGGAATCTATTCAACCCTCTAGTCGCAAAAAATGAGAAAAAGAATAAAAAAAGATAAAAAAGATTAGTCTCTAGGTGAAAATCGAAAGGCGCCTCTAGACAATGAAAAAGCAAAAACAAAGGACGCATCCGAAGGAAAAAACCTCTCTGAGGCACCTAAGGATGGAGGTTTGAACATTCTCCTCGTTGCATAAGAAAATTCACCCATGCTAGTTGAAGAATCAATGGAAGTCAACATAGATACAAAAGAGAATCCCCGACTGGTATATTTTGCAACATCATTGACGAAAGAAGAGCAACCAGAATTCCACAACTTCTTTACACAAAGATAGATTAATTTTTCCTGGTCATATGTAGACATGCCTGGGTTGGATCCTAAACTTGTTCTACATCACTTGCCCTTACAACCAGGTGTAAAACCAGTGAAACAAAAATTGAGAAAAATGCACCCACAGATTGCTTTACTAGTCAAGACATAACTCAAGAAACTATTAGATGTTGGTTTCATTAGATCAATTGACTATGTACATTGAATTTCCAATCTTGTACTAATCACTAAACCAACAGGGGGAATCTATATTTGCACAAATTTCAGAGATATCAAAAAAGCTTGCCCTAAGGATGACTTCCCTTTGCCCAACATTGACATGATAGTAGACATGACAGCCGGATATGAGATGTTGTCCCTTATGGATGGATTTTTAGGGTATAATTAGATCATAATTGCAACTGAAGGCCAACCTAATTTTTTTTTTACATGTCCTTGGGGAACATATTGCTGGAATGTTATGCCCTTTGGACTCAAAAATGCTGGAGCAACCTATCAGCATGCCATGACCCCTATTTTTCATGACCTTGTACACACTCTTATGGAGGATTATGTCAATGAACTTATTGCTAAATCAAAGACAAGGGAAGATCATTTACAGGTTTTAGACAAGATATTTCAAAGGCTAGAAAAGTATAAAGTGAGACTAAATCCAAAGAAATGTGTGTTTGGAGTGAAATCAAGAAAGCTTTTAGGGTATATCACTTCCAAACGAGGCATTGAGGTGGATCCAGCTAAGGTAAAAACAATCATAGACGTGCCTCCACCAACTAATCTCACTCAACTAAGGACATTACAAGGGAGATTGCAATCCATTAGAAGATTTATAGTGCAATTAGCAGATAAGACACATCCCTTTCAACATTTACTTAAGAAAGGGGTACCCTTTGCATGGACAGTTAGGTGCGAAAGAGGCTTTTCAACTGATCAAAGAATATCTACTCACACCACTAGTCTTAATGCCACCTATTGAAGGACGACCATTGATTCTTTATATTTCAGCAACCCATTCATCACTCAAAGCATTGCTTGCATAGAATGATGATGAAGGTCATGAAGGGCAGTATACTACATTAGTCGGACTTTGGTAGGTTATGAGCTCAACTATAGTACCAATGAACGTGCTTGTCTTGCAGTAGTATTTGCTACTAAAAAACTAAGGCACCATATGCTCAATCATCAGAAAATGTTGATTGCCAAGATAGATCCTCTAAAATATCTTCTCAGCAAAGCAACATTAACAGGGCGACTGGCCAAATGGGTTATGATACTTAGTGAGTATGATATCTAGTATGTAGAGAGAAAAGCTATTAAAGAACAAGTAATTGTTGATCAGTTAGTTGATGCACCAATACAAGCAGATCATCCATTAGTTGCAGACTTTCCTGACAAGTTTATATTCACCATTGACACAAACACAACATGGAAACTATAATTTGATGGCTCTCATACAAACCATGGCTCAGGGGATGGTATCCTATTTATCACACCATAGGGTGATTCCATTCCTAAGTCATTCAGGATTGCATTCCCATGTACCAACAACATAGCAAAGTATGAGGCTCTAGTGACAGGGTTACACATGGCAGTCAAGTGGAAAATTAAAAACCTACAGGTCTAAGGTGATTCTCAACTAATAATTCGACAGGTAAATGATGATTATGAGAGTAAGGATGAGAAGCTTTCTCCATACAAACACATGGCAGATAGTTTTAAGGAGTACTTTGATAAGGTCAAATTCATCAGATACCTTGTGTCCTAAATAGGGTAGCAGACACTATGGCTACTATTGCATCACTTCTAGACATTCCTAACAACTTGCCTAAGTTTGAATTCTTGGTAGAACAACTTTTAGTCCCGCCCTACAATATCCCAGATTCTGAGATGGTATGTGACATTGTTGGTACTAATTCCCCATGGTAAAAAGAAATCTATGATAACCTCCATGCCGAAATCATATCCCTTGGCCTTTCAAATAACCAACGTAGGACATTCCTTCTCAAGTCAGCCAAATACACCATCGTCGAAGACACCCTATATAGACGCGCCTTAGATAATACCCTACTAAGATGTCTCGATTTCGAAGAAGCACAAGAAACCTTGCATGGGGTGCATGAGGGTATATGTGGTTCCCATTCTAGTAGTCCTACCTTAGCTAAAATGATTATGAGACGGGGCTACTATTGGCCTACCATGGAAAAAGACTCATATATCTTTGTAAAGAAATGTTGCCAATGTTAGGTACACAGAGACTTGATACATGCACCAACACAGGAGCTCCGTTCCATAACGTCACCATGGCCCTTCGCCCAATGGGGACTCAACCTCATAGGTAAGATCCATGCCACATCATCCAATGGCCACAAGTTCATCATAATTGCCACCAAGTATTTTATGAAGTGGATTGAGGCTATTCCTATGACATACATCACTGGCCCACAGATCTCTAAGTTTATCCTAAACTATATCATCTATTGGTATGGTGTCCCTCAGTCCATAATCATAGATAATGGCTGTCCATTCAAGAACCAAGAAGTCCGCCATCTTTGTGAAGAATTCCATATTCAACATCACTTTTCCACCCCATACTACCCACAAGGTAACGACCAAGCAGAGGCATCTAACAAAACTATCATTAGAATCCTCAAAAAAGACTGTCAATGATGCTAGCTGTGATTGGAATTTACAGCTTAATCCCGCCTTATGGGCTTATCGCACAAGTGTCTGTACTCCCACTAGCACCACTCCATATTCACTAGTATTTGGTTTTGAAGCCATTATGCTTATTGAGGTCGAGATTCCTTCCCTATGGGTATCCTTGAAAGGGCACATTGATGATGAAGAGTACCGAATATCAAGACTACATGAGTTAGAATTCCTAGATGAGTGACGACAGAAGGAACTAGACCATCTCCAAGCATATCAAAATTTCCTTCATCGTAGCTATAACAGGAAGGTCTTGAACATAAACTTTGATATTTGTGACCCTGTCTTAATGGAGAACCCAAAGAATCAAGCAGAAAGAGAGAAACTAGGAAACTTTGAACCTAACTGGTTAGGAACTTATATTATTACAGAAGCCTTTAGATCAGTTACATATCAAATCTCTACTCCTGAAGGAGAACCATTGTCAGCACCCATCAATAGTCTTCATCTGAAGAAGTTCTATAGATAGCTTCTGAGAGCCTTGTCTTAATTATTAAAAATAAAATAAAAATAAAATAAAAAAATCGTTACCTAGGGGAAAACCTGGAAAAAAGGCATCTTGGTAACATAAAAAAAATCAAAAAATCTAGAAAATAGTAAAGAGAAATAATTCGTCCAATAGTGAAAACCACTTCGGTGGGGCTTTAGATAAGTACCATGGTGAAAACCTGGCAAATAGGCGCTATGTGTAGTTGACTCTACTCCTTTGTCTACTATTATTCCAATCTAACTTCCCTGTACATAGTCCGCATCCATGTACATTGTCCATATCCCTGTACATATCGCTTATCCCTGTACATACTATCTATCCCTGTACATATCACCTATCTTTCCCGTCCATCACTTGTACATAATATTCATAATAAGTGGTAGTCTTTCCCATAACTTGGAATGATTGAAATCAAGTGCATTTCATATCCCCCATTTTATCCTATTCATAATCAATTGGTCTTATACTAGACTGGGGGCAAACACTTGATGTGCATCATATTGGTTCTTACATTGGCTGTGCTGAAGACGTAAAACCATAGAAAAATCCAAAAATATTACAAAATGTCCTAAGAAAATACAAAAACATCAGAAAAACTTCAAAAAGACAAAAAAATCAAAACATGTCAAAAATCCAAAAACAGAGTCAGAGTTAGTCGCACTTGTCAGTCTTTGTCATTTGTCGAACTACGTTGCCTTTGCAACTGGACATAGGCAAGGCCATCTGCCGATGTGCCCCCAAGGCATTAGGTCAGTCCTTTTAGGTTTGTCTGTATAAAATCATGATTTAATCCATTTGGTCTTTGGTCACGTCGAATTATGAGGTCTCTGTGTGTATAACGTAGGCAAGGCCATCAATCGATGAGCCCCCGAGGCCGCACTAGGTCAGCCCTTTAGGGTTTGTTGTCATGCACTACCACACACATCTATTATCTTCATACAAATCAAGCTTATTATAGTCAGTCTTGTCAGTCAAAGTCTAGTCGAACTATGAGGTCTCTGTGTGTATAACTTAGGCAAGGCCATCAATCGATGAGCCCTCGAGGCCGCACTAGGTCAATCCTTTAGGGTTCATCGTCACACACAGTCAATTTTCAACACATCATATCAAGTCATGCATTAATCTAGTGAACAAGTCAATAATGTCTCTAAGTCAAATAAAACAAATTTCCAAAGCAACAATCAAAACAAATAGTATCAAAAAAATCAACTTATGTCTTATATAGGATGAGTCCTTCTTGAATACAGACACTATCAAACAATCAACAAGGCCTCATACAGGTTACCACATCAATGGCATCAGAATCAACATCTTATATGATACATGTCTTTCTGAAACCAGGCTTTGTCATGCCTTATACAAATAGTCATAACATTGAAACCAGACTCAAGGTCTTATCTGGTATGTGTCTTTCCTGAAACCAGGTCTTATCAATCAATCATCTTATCAATCAAACAATCAAACAAACAGATCAAGTTTTGGAAAATATTTTACTGGCTTTTTGACATTATGACTTATTTATCTTATCATTTCATTTGACTTTATGATTGGAATCTTGTTACTAGCTTTCTCAAGGATGTCCCATGAAGGATTTAGAGAAGCAACGATGTATTAGAATTATGTTTTCTTTGACTGCTGTTTGTCGACTGTCTGTTAAATTTGATTTTGAGTCATGTTACTAGTTTCCTCAAGGATGTCCCATGAAGGATTTAGAGGAGCGATGACATCTCATGACCCATCTTTTATTTTGTTTGTTGTTTGTGGTTTGTCTTGACAAAAAGACTGGGGCAACTGTGCCCTTAGTATGAGTTAGGATAATCCTTGTCTGCGATTATCTGTTGTTAGCAAGTGGATGACCTTGCACACCTTCATCTATGTCATATAATGGTGTTTTTCTCCATTTGTATCAGTTACCGCCCAATGATGATTAAGTGCAAAGCCTTTTGTGATACGGTGAAACATCGAAGATTGCTAATAATAACATCAATCTCTTTTATTATTCATCTCATTTTCACACTAACATTTCTTTTCTGTATCTTCACCACCCTTATCTATTTTCATCTATCCTTTTTTCCTTCATCTTCTAGCTCTCTCATTGATTTCGAGAGCACACTCATGTTCTTTGAACCTACCTATCCTCTCGAGGGGGCATACCACTACCTCCTCGTCATCTTTCGTCAACCTAATTTTATTGGGGCATATCTTTTTCTTTGACACAATGTGATAAACTGCATTGTATCAAAGAGGGGCAAAATGTAGACACTAAAATTTGGTCTAAGCCTGCGACTTCAATTTCTTCATAATTCGTATCTTCATGGTCATGATTAAATAATTTTAATTATTTAATTATTCTCTAAAGTCCTTAATTCAACTATTAATTAAATAAACTTAATTATTTAATTGATTCACTTTAACATTTATTCAACTACTAATTAAATAATCTTAATTATTTAATTAATTCACTTTATCTTTATTCTATCATGATTAATTAAATAAACAATGTTTATTTAATTACGTCACTAATTAACTTTACCCTTCTTCTTAAATTAAATAAATTCTTATTTAATTCACCTTTATCATATTTTCTGAATATAATTAAATAAATACTTTAATACTTTAATTATTCATTCAACCTATTCATCACTTAATTAAATAAATCTTTTTTATTTAATTTATCCTTAAATGTCGAATATTGAATTAAATAAATCATTTAATTCATAAAAGTCTATTTTTAACACATTCCTCTATATTTGGATAAACACTTAAGTTATCTAAGTATTCATTCATACTCAACTCGAGATTTATTTAAATCGGTCAATTAACTTCTGATTTAATGCCTGAGTTGCTTTCGCAAGTAATCTCTTTGTCAAATCATTCAGTCATCTAGTTCTAACTCATTTGCGTGTACATGTGTATTAATTAAATATCTTTATTTAATTAATTAAGTCTTGTGCGTGCATTCGAATAGAGAGTTGCTTTAATCCTATCTTTATCTTTGTCATGCAAAGACTATTCTTCTGTTTTCGAATACCAAACTCGAAGATTAAATCATTTATTTAATCTTTATTTCTATTTTCAGTTTTATCACTCATGTCACTACTAACAGTCATCATAATGCATGTCTAATCCTTTGATCTCAACCGTCCATTGATCTTTCGATCCTGACCTGCCATTCAAATGATCAATTTTCTATAAATTGATCTATCTTTCATCATTTCAATCTCTCCCGAAATCTTGTGACTTTTGGAGCAATTATCTTAAATCTTCGATGTTTCGTTATTATCACAATCCTTAGGCTATGCTTGCAAGTACTAAAAATCTGAGGGCAAGTACACTACAAAAAATGAAATGGAGAAGGACAACAGAGGTTATCCATGGAGTTGCATCGATCTTTGGTGAGATTGTTTTATGTTTTAGCTTATTTCCTTTGTTCTTTGTTGTTTGAATTTAGATTGCATTTAGAGCTTGATCGCATTAGAGTGTTTTCTTTTAACCTTTCATTTGTATTTCCTAGATGTTACACCTACACTCCCAAAGAATGCTTAGTTTTTTTTTTGTTTTTTTGGGAAGTAAGAATGCTCAATTTTTTTTTTAGCTTTTTTGGGGAGTAACTCTAGTAAGCATGACTTTGGTTGTGTAATTTGTTTAGTATATATTTTAAACATCAATGAAAAAAATAGTTCAATGACATTGGTTGAAAAATCAAATTAAAATTTCTTAAGGTTCCAATACGATGGGCCCTCTATCCAAAATAATTAAACTTCCATCTAAAATGATTTATTAACTAATTTGTAATTCAATATCTTGACATAAATAACTCACTAAGGATTAGTCCCTTATTCACTCTAATTGATTTAACCAAAGAATTAATTTTTGTTCCTATATTTAAATGTTTTAATTTATATGAACAATACAAACTCTTTTTAGTTATAAACTTACTTTAATATAATGTTAAAAGGTTGGTTTGCATATTATATTTTAAAAAACAATATTAATTTAATATTTAATATTTATTAATCTAAATTTACATTAAGTTTGAGTTAATATAAAATTTAGTAAAATAGTTTTATTCAATATAAAATAATAAAAAAATATTAGTACAATTTTTTAAATTATTAATTTATTTTTTAGATTATATTAAAAGATTGGTTAGAACATTATATTTTAATTATAAACAATTTTAACTTTAATTTTAACTTTTATCAATTTTAGTTTATATTAAATCTATTTTGTTAATAATATATTAAATTTATGATGTTGATATCTAATGTATTTGGATAATAATATAAAAACCTTTTGCTTCTTTTACTATAAATATTTAGTCTTTAATAGTGGGTGGTAGGGTGCCCCCCCCATCATGTTCCTTCTCTCATTCATTCACTAGACCGATGGAAAAGCAAAGACAAATCATTAGTTGATAATGGGAGAGGAAATGGGGTGTCGGTTGGGGAGCGCAAGTTGACAGCGTAGTGGCAAGGCCACATCACCTCATGTGTTAATCCAAGTTGTTGGGGGAACAAGGGAGGTAAGCTACCAAAAGAATGGCAGTCCGCCAAAATTGGGGAGATCTCGGAGGCACCGGATGTTTTAATGACACATGAAGCTAAGGATAAACATAATGACACATCGAGTACGACCATCATGGAAGTGTACACAAATTGGTCGAGTGGTAGAAGTTGATCCTCACGAGGTGATAGCTGAATTAAGGCTGAGGGTTGCAGGACAAAATTTTCTTGCAAGGACGGATTGCCTTGCTTAGCCATCGTTTCAAGCTCGTGTGCGGTGGCTCGGCCTTGCTGTATACAGGCCTTTTAAATGTGGACGAATGATGGAATTTTCACTGTATGGTTTTCAAAATTTGTTTTGTTGGTTGTCTTTGTGCAAGGAACTTTCAACCAGAGGGCAACTAATGGCGAAGATGAGCATATCGATATTCATCATCTCCATCTCAACGGAGGGGTTGGAAAGCTTCGGCGTCGACACTCTTGTCTCCTTGGTGGCGACGGAGAGACAAATAGCATTCAGGGAAATTACCTATCAAAGGCTGAAGAGAATCCTACTTGAGGATGATCCCTTGATCATGTTAGCAGTCAAAATGATATTAGGAAAGGGCCACTTGGATAGAAGGGAATTCACGAGCGATAATGCACACATTTCTTCCCGGTTCTTGGCCATCATTTTGGACTTGGAAGTGCCGAAGGTGGAGGCAAAGGAAATGATGGAGTTTCTTTTTCGTGGTAACCTGTTAGGAGGGTTAGAGAAGACACTGAAAGCGGCCTTCATGGGTAAAGGAATCTCGTGCCCCTCGGACCTGGAACTCCTTTGGGAGACGAATGAGGTAGTAAAGGTATATCCCTTCCTTTTAGACTTAAAGGGGCCAGAGCTCATGAGGCACAAAATGATCTCGGCCATGGCGATTGAATTTCTGAAAAAGAAAATTGGGGTTGGTGATGGAGGAGGGTATGGAATGGGAGGAAGATTTCACCTTGTTTGCAGAATTAAATGGTTTCTTGTGAGGCTCAGTTTTAGTGTATCAATTTTTTATTTTAAAAATTATAATCGGTGCTAGTTTTTTTGAAGTTATGCAGTGGGACTGCAATTTTGTGCCGGTCGTAGCATGCTCCCAGGTTGGTAGGTCTAGATTTCATGGAAGAATGGTGGTTTCTCCTGCTATGACGTAATGTATATTTTCTTAAGCTTAATACAAATCTTAACCTTGCGTATCAAAAAAAAAGATAATTAATATATTACAAACAATATTAACATTGATAGAGAAACTCAATTAACAAATAAAACTATGGTGAACATGTTTGTTGTTTTTAAAGAAAAAAAAAGATATTGTTTATACATACAACATTAAAAATGTTATATGAAGTGTGAATAACAACTTCAACACAAATAGAGAAAATCATAAGGTGGTTAAAAAATAAAAAAAATAAGAAAACTTATCAAATAAAGCTCAATACAATGATAACTTAATCTCAAAATAACAAATAATGTGCTAAAATAAAACAAAAGATAGGTTAAGATCATATATAGAGCATTATACTAAAGGCAATGCAAATTTTTTAAAGGTTTCCATGTTCACCTATTGTCTTTGCAACATCAATATGTCATCTTTGAATTATGTTTCCATAATGACATTTAATTCATAATGCACATAAAAATATTTTACAAAATAAGGCTCGAAGACGTACTAATGTACAATAAAATTCTTTTACAAATAGAGAAACAAAGAAAACCTTGTGGAAAAAAACTCCTCCCCAAAAGAGAGAAAGAGAAGGATAAATAAATCTCCTAAAAAGTTGTCCCTGAAAGACAGGAGCATAAAGAACTCCTAAAGTACATAGAAATTGTAAACTTTGTTGAAGAAGAATTGGTTTCTATTGAAATTAAAGAACCCTCAAATGAATGCAAATCAATATATGAGAGATGCAAAGCATTGCATGAGTTCCTTCAATTACACTTTTCAATCATATATGCACATACAACACAAGGAAAAAATAATTTGTGAAGTTGAAAATGCAGATAGTACTATGATCATAGACAAAAAAATATTGCATGAGTGAACCCCTCGACACTAGTATATGTGCATGTGGTTCTCTACATAAGTACCCAAATTTTATGAATATTGATCGACTAAATAAGATAGAAAGTTGCATCTATAAACATGAATGCTCACTCCAAAGAGAGACCAAGGAAGCATTAGTATAATCATGTGATGATACCCCCATAATGTCGACAAATATGTGCAAAGGGATACAACATCACATCTAATATCTTATACAAGCAATTGAAAATGGTGTGCAATGAAAAAGGCACACATGCATGAGGATAGAATATTCAATTCTTTGTTGTCATGGAGGAATAGTCATTAGACAAAGTTGTGATGAAAATGTAGAAGAGGGGGATTCGCTACTCATGAGTTCTCTTCATTCAGAGAGCCTCATGGGGTGAACTTCTCTAAACTACCTCAATGGAACAACATGGAAGTTTTAGAATCTAAAAGAGCGAGTCACAGAGATTTTTTGGACAAACTATCTAGCTCTCGACCAAAGGACATCGATACAGAATACAGATGACAACGCGGCACGCTGGCATCCTAGATGCGTGCTGGCGTCTCGTACGAACCAGAGAACGAGTTTATCATAGGAAATGCCTAAATGGCTGCTAGCTATTTGATTGCTAAGAATTTACAAAATGTGATAAAGTAGTAGAATGCAATAGAACTAAAATAAAGTGAAATAGAAATGTTAGAGATAAGGAGAAGAAAGGAAAGAAATACTTACAACCACACAAGTGATGAAGCTTCCAGCTCGTGAGTTTCTTCAATACCTACACATAAGAGGGAGATATAAATTGTTGGGGCCGGGGATAGGGCTTGCCCCTCACGTAATTTCCGCTTTGGTAGTTCCCACCTACTGCATAACCAGATAGATAGAGAGAAAAGTAGAAATGACGAAATAGCACTTTAAAGCAATTCACAAAACAAGTAATGTTATGCTACTTAACCAACTAATAGAGGAGAGGAGTGAAAGCTTACCACCTCCACTAAGAGCACTCAAGGCTGCTTGGGGGAGAAAATGAGAGGAACTCAAGCCTTTGTTGTAATGGTTTTTTGTTCCACACTTGCTCTACTGAAGTGATGGAGGTTGATGTTGTCACTGCGGAAGTGTAAAGTGTTTTGAGATTGAAGAGATGGTGAAGAAGTCAGTTGGACCTTGTGAAAAGATTGTAGAAGAGATTGTGAAGAGCTAAGAGAGGGCTCAAAGAGAGCTGGAGAGTGAAAATAGATCAAGAAGAGGTGAATTTGAAGATGAATAAACGCTTACATTCAAAGGCCGGGCCTAACAAGGGAGCAAGCAAATCGACCCCCAATGGGAAGTGTAATGCATTTCCAGGTGTTCAACCATAGGAACTGCAAGGGACTCGCTAATTTGACGTGAGCTGCCCTCGACATAAAACAACACTCCATCGACGCCAAAATAGGCACCATCTGCGGGATGCAAGCAACAGCCGGTGGAATCTAAGCTCAACTTTATTATTTTCTATAGTGGATAAAGTTGAAAAGGGATTGCACATTGGGTGCAATTCACCTTATACATTTTTCCCCACTTTATCATACAACAATCGGCGAGGGCTTCCGAAAGTAGATCAGGGAAAATTAGTAGGGTAAGAAATGTATAAATTAAATCAATAAGGAAGCAAATCAATGATTTCCATGAACCCGGAAGTGTGGTCAGGTAAGAGAGGACTTCTATAGTTTCATAGAACTATGAAGTCAAGAAGAGTATACTCGTGGGATGAAGATGATGTTGACTCCAATCCAAGATAAGGCTAAATTGAAGAGAAAGATAGAAATGAGAAAAGCGCATCGTGAAAGAAAAAACCACACCATGAAGTAAGAGTGATAAAAAGAAAACCCCGCCGAGGAGGAGAACCCGCGGTCACAAGTAAAAGTGATAAAGCAATCCCCGCCGAGGGAGGAAAACTCGTATCATAGAGTAAAAGTGATAAAATAAATCCCCGCTCAAGGAGGAAAACCCATATCATAGAGTAAAAGTGATAAAATAAATCCCCGCTCAAGGAGGAAAACCCATATCATAGAGTAAAAGTGATAAAAGAAATCCCCGCTCAAGGAGGAAAACTGTGATCACAAGATAAGGTGATAAAGCAAACCTTGCTCAAGGAGGAGAACTCAGACACCAATGTGTGAAATATGTGCTGATCTCTTACAAGCCCTTCCTTGATCCTATAGAGCAAGTAGATGTATCACATAGACCATCATCAAGTTGGAAGAATTTCAAGGTCCCTCGAACTCTTCAAAAGGAAGAGGGGTCCACCATGGGATGAAGGAAAGAGGATCTTGCAAGGGCTCTTTGAAGCATACCTTGTTAAACCTAGAGTAGATCAAGCAAACCCCATGAAGCAGATCTTAGTCGGAGTAACTCCAAAAGTTTCTCAACAAGATCAATCACTAGGTGCTTTATTCATAGGTTTAGGAGCTTGACGAAGTCTTGGTTATTTATTCATTCTATTATCATAAGCATGGGCTACTTCTCTGTAAGAGGGAGCCATAGAAAGATCAAGAGAATCATTCTTAGATGAAACACCATTAATAGAACAAATTATTTTGGGAGAGGGACTAGTTGGAGTCACATAAATGACCAGTCTCTTAGGCCTTTGAGGGGCAGTAGGGACATAGATTATATTTATGTAATCATCACAACTAGTAGAATAATTATTCAAGACATATTCTCAACATCAATCCAAACAAGATGAAATGTGGAATACCTATTTGAAGAAACATTCTCAACATTGATCCAGGAGAATCTTGAGCAGTGGAAGGAGGTTCATCATTTGCTAATGCAACCTCTCTAGGGGAGAGTGCATCAGAACAAAGATGAGATTCATCATTCACAAATGCATCATTTCTAGAAGAGAGTGTATAATAGAAGGTAGAGTAACATTAAGAATGGTATCAATAATTTCATCTTCTTGCAACAAAATATCCTCTGAAGTAAGAGAACTTTCGTGAGAAGGATCAAAGATACCAAGTGACATGGGTAAAGCCAAGTCATCATCACATGCATTAAATGGAATATCATTAACATTTTGAATGAAGGTAGATATTGAACTAATGAAAGAATATATTAAATCCATTACCATTTTTTTGGTACTTTCGCATTTTCAGAGGTCTTTGGAGTGAAATTTTAGGTCGGAACTTGCATCTAGAGAACTAGTTCAGTCCCTAAAATACCAATGCCTTTGGCAGTCAAATTCTAGGGACTGACGCAAGTTCTCTAGGAGGCCTTTCCAATAGTGCCAATAGTTCTGAACTTTGAGCACTGAGCCAAAGGTTATGATCCCACCAAGTAGGGTAAATAAATTCCTAGTTTTTCAAAGAACATTGTTCTTCACGTTGGGTTCACCAAAATGTAGAAGAGGGGGATTTGCTACTCACGAGTTCTCTTCATTCAAAGAGCCTCACAAGGTGAACTTCCCTAAACTACCTTAATGGAACAATGCGTAAGTTTTAGAATCCGAAAGAGTAGGTCATAGAGATTTTCTGGACAAACTATCTAGCTCTCGACCAAAGGACATTAGCACAAAATACAGACAACAGCGTGGCGTGCTAGCATCCCAGAGGCGTGTTGGCATCTCATACAGACTAGAGAACGAGTTTATCACAAAAAATTCCTAAATGACTGCTAGCTATCTGATTGTTAATAATTTATAGAAATAAAAAATGTAGTAGAATGCAATAGAATTGAAATAAAGTGAAATAGAAATGTTAGAGATAAGGAAAAAAAAGGAAAGAGATACTTACAACTACACGAGTGATGAAGCTTCCAGCTCGTGAGTGTCTTCAATACTTGCACACAAGATGGAGAGAGAAATTGTTGGGGTTGTGTAGGGGCTTGCCTCAGTCAGACCCCATTTTGGTGTTCCCACCTCGACAGACAGCCAGATAGATAGAGAGAAAAGTAGAAATGAAGTAAAGAGCACTTAAAGCACTACAAAATAGTGTTATGCTACTCAACCAAGTAATAGAGGAGAGGAGTGAAAGCTTACCACCTCCACCAAGAGCACTCAAGGCTGCTTGGGGGAGAAAATGAGAGGAACTCAAGCCTCTACTGCAATGGTGTTTTGTTCCACACTTGCTCTACTAAAGTGATGGAGTGTTGATGTTGCTGCTGTGAAGTGCAAAGTTTTTGGAGATTGAAGAGATGGTGAAGAAGCTACTTAGAGCCTATGAAAATATTGTAGGAGAGATTGTGAAGACCTGAGAGAGATCTAGAGAGTGAAAATGGATCAAGAAGAGGTGAATTTGAAGGAGATGAAGAAAATGGCCATATTCAGGTCGGTCAGCCAAAGGGGGCATTACAAATCAACCCCCGATGGGAAGTGTAATGCCTCTGCAGGTTCAACCACAAGAATCTGCTAGGGATGTAAGTGCATTGCGTAGGCGTCCTTGACAGAAACACCTCCACTGATGCTCAAAATAGGTACCAAGTGTGATGCAAGTAGTGGGCTTAGGTGGAATTAAGCCTCTGAACTTGGTTTTCTAAGGTGGATAAAGTAAAAAGGGGGATTTGCACATGGGGTACAAATTCACTCTTATATAGAAAAATAACAAGAGACATGTACACAACCCCCTTGACACTTATAAAATAGTACAAGTACAAAAAACATAATACAATGTGCAAGAATCCTAAATAAACAAGTATAATATGATAATTTCTTTCAATGTATTTACAAATATGAAAATACATGCTATGGATTCTTGCAATCTCCAAAAAAAGACCACATGTTAAAAATAAAATTTTACTATAAAATGAGAGGAAACTTATGGAACCATTGTGAAGTACACAAAAAATACACATTCAAAATATGGACCAAAAAATGAGCTCATATGTAGAATATATGGTTTGTCAAAGTTCCTAAAATGAGAACTACATTCCAAGGTGTTTGATAAAATTGATTTCTGGAAATAATCATACATCTAAATTGAAAATTGTTTGCACCATTGTGGAGAGCACAAAATTTTGTTCCATTTCAAATAAAATTGCTTGAAAAAATGCTTCCATATGAGCAAGTTAGAAGTCTCCAAAGTTGCCCTTCTAAAATGAAAAGTGCATTGAAGAGGGGTTTCTGGCCCTACCGACAAAGTTGGGGTTAGAGGTGGGGTAGATTATTTATTTTATTTTATTTTTTATGAAGACACAAAAAACCTCAAACCACCCCTCAAACCTTGAAAAAAAAATGAGGTTTCTTAGCTTAATAATTTTGTAAAACTCTTTAATATTGCTAATCTAAGTAAGCTCTTTCTTTATTACATATATTCTTTGTGGGTGATTATCTTGATTAATTCATTTTACTGTTGTAGAATGTAGAGAGAAGTTGATAGAAGAACCAGACAGGATATTAGAAAGATTACACAAGATGTACCGGTGGAGAAACCTTTCGAAAAAAAAATCCACCAAGAATTATTCTATTATTCTAGGGATCTTTGAATTACAATAGCCCCAATTGTTGCTTGAGAATGCTTCTTCTATCTCACCAATCTTCTTCTCAACCTAAAATAAAACTCAACTCCCCATTCAACTTGCTTGAGATAAATAGGTTTTAATCAGCTTTGTAAACTCAACATGAGTTACAATTACATTGCACAAGCCCTATCCCTAAAAGGTACGCCATATCTCATGCAAATAGGGTTATCTCATGAAGAACAATGCTAAAACATGTGCTTCATCCATTTGGGCATCCCAAACTGAAGCTATAACTCATCCTTCACTTTGGTGATAATTCCAAAGCTCCTCCTCAAAGTTGGTGCCCATAAGTAATCCTACTTAATTGAGCCTCCAACATCTCAACATGCAAGAGGTAAATCCAAGAAAGCATCTTGGGCACCCAAGTTGGGTCCAAGTGGATTTTTGTTAATTAAAAAACATTTACTCAACAATCTCATTCATGCAAGAATGGTCATCCCCTATTAACCCTGGAGGTAGTCCCCATTATCTCACACATACAAATCCTGCCATTACCATGCACCAAGTTAACTCAAGCCAACTAAATGAAACCTAAAATAATCCAACATGCATGCAACATCCACTTGCATGCAACCTAAGATAACCGAACCATAACCGAATCCTAACTTTAACTAAACCACTCAATTGAATTGAATTGAACTAAACTAAATTGAACTAAACTAAACTTCATGCATGAAAACATCAAACCCTAACTCCTAGGATCTTTACATGCATTCAAAAGTGTTATCTCTTACTCCGAATAGTTAACTGAACTTAAGGTGAGTGTCACCTTACCATGTGAGCACCCACATGCTCCTATTATTTAGGAATAACTACAAATGTCAATTTCATGATTTATTTCATCCAAATAATTAATCTCATCCTAATTCTAGTGTTGTTGAACACATTCCAAGAACTTAGGAGATACATGAAATAATTAATGTTTAGACGGTAAATTAAATGGCATCCTATTTCCAACAAACTCAACTCTCACAAATCTTGAATACAAAAGATTGCATAGCCAATTAACAAAAAATTGACAATTTCATTTGTCGATGTAATCGATTTAGAATTGCACAACAAGATACTCGAAATTTGAAGCAATTTAAATAACTTTATTTTTGATTTCATGAAAACAACAATTACAAATTCTCAGAAATTTATGTCTGGGAATCTTGCTTACACATTAAACATCCCTCTTCGCCTTCCCCTATCCATACCATGAACTTGATGTTGAATTGCATCCACTCCCTGATGTCTCTTATCAGACTCATCTTAGTCTCTTCATATTCTGCCATCAACTTCCGGACATACAAAGTACTTTCATTCTAAAACGATCATAGCCTCTATCATTCCTACTCTCATGCTCGCTTAGGTGTTGTCTTTTTATTCTTAGTGTCCATTCTTAGGTCTATCATTTTGCTCATCTTGGTGCACTCTGTCCAATATGCCTTAATTTAAGAGTCCACTATAGCTTTGAATCTGCCATGAAGCATCTCCCTTATCATGGAATATTCCTTATTCTTATTTGACCCGCCTTTTATAATCATCATGCTCCTTCTAACCAACACACCCTCTATTCTACATGTAGCGAGCTACAATAATTCCTTTCCTCTATATGGATTTCTCCTCGTTGGCGTCAACCCATCACTCAAACCATGACCTTTTGCTTCTTTTATTGTTTTCTCTATTTCATCTCCAATGCAAAAATTGTCTCTTATTTACCCACTCATCTGCAATTCTTAATTGAATGTAAACATTAAATATTTCACCTCCCTTTGCTACCCTTCATTGCGCATGAATTTTGATTCCTAGCGTGGCTTGCTTTTTCCCACATAGCCTTCCCCTCACCTCCAATATGTTGAAAATGGAGGTAATTATGTAGCTTTAATACTTTGTAAAACTATGATATTGTAGATCTAATTAAGTGTTCTTTGTTACAATTTATTTGTATATGATTATCTATTTAGATTCCTTTTACCAATTGTAGAAGTAGACAGAAGATTGTAGAAGAATAAGACCAAAAGATAGAAGTGACACAACATATATCGTGGAGAAACCCTTTCGAGAAAAAACTCCACCACCATAATCAATAGTGCTTGTATTATTTAACCTTAGAACAAAATTACAATAATTCTTTATCAATCCTTGCTTGAGATGCTTCTTTTTCCTTCACCAATTCTTCTTCACAACCTGCAATAAACTCTCATGTGTCCAAGCATGAATCCATACATCATGTATGCTTCACAAAAGTACTCTCTTAGAACTCTCTTCAACTTGCTGCAATAAATAGACAATTGTAAACATTGTAAACTCCAAAGAGTTGACAATTACAAGAGGATAAAGCTCCTCACAAATATCTACTCCATTCTTGTGCAAGTAGAGTTATTCCGTGAAAAAAAATGTCAAACCAAGTCCTTCATCAATTAGGGTGTCCCAAACTAAAGTCTTAACTGATTGTTGGTTTCAAAGATATCTTGTAAGATTCTCCTCAAATTTGGTGCCCAAGAATGGGCCCCACTTAACTGAGCCTTGTAAATATCTTCTCATGCAAAGGTGTTGACTCCAAGATCTCAACTTGGGCACCTAAGGTGGGTCCAAGTCATTCTCTGTTAACTGAAACATATCTCTCCATCAATTCATGCAAACATGATGCATGATTGATCATCCCCACTTAAATGAATGTATCACCTATTATCTGTAATGCAGCTCAAGTCATTAGTCATGCATTCCAAGTCAACTGAATTCAACTAGCATTCAACTGAAACTAACTACATGCAACTGAAGATAACTCAACCATAATTGAACTGAACTGAACTGATATTGATACTGAACTGAACTAAACTAAACTAAACTCCACTTATGTAAATATCAATTCCTAACTTCTAGGATCTTTGCATGCATTATTGAAGTGTTATCTTTCTCCAAACAGTTAACTAAACTCAAGGTGGGTTCCACCTTCCATGTGGGCGCCCCATGTGCTCCTATTTTGTAGGAGCTCTTCTTGAGTGTCCCTACATATTCCTATCATTTAGAATTATTACAAATGTCAATTTACATGTTCATTTCATTCAAATTTAATCTCTTTCTAATCCTAGTGTTGGGGAACACTTTCCAAGGACTTAGGAGATACATGAAATATGTTTAGGATTACAATTAAATGGCATCCTTTTCCCAACACAATCACAGCCTCTTCCTTTTTAACCACCACCCTCTTTATTTGCTTAGACCATAATTTAAATGATATCTCTACATTCAAGCTAGAAGATGAGGCATCACCTCTCAACTGGAATTTTAATCGACCTCTTCAAATACTTTGCCTGACAACTTTTAATCTTTTATTTCTCCAATTTTCTCTATTATGTATCATTGCACCCATTCAAATTCATAAAGAGTGAAGGAGGCATAAAATGAATTGGCCCATAATAAATTTAATTCAAATGTGAATTGTGTAAATTTATCAAAAATTTAACAATTCAAACTTTCCAAATTCCTTTATTGATTCCCTTTAATATATGAACCAACAAATAAAAATCAACATTTTGAATCTTCAAATTTTGATGTCACAATTCAACGAACGAATAGGTATTTAAATTTGCAGACCTTCAATGATGAATTTGGAGTTGAAAATTAAAAACCAAAATTAATTCAAACCGAAATATTTTTTTGGTCGATGTTGATTATTGTTCACTCGGGATGCTCCTACATCAAACATGTCGGGTAAGAAATTTGTGAGCATGGGTTCACAAATGTGGAGATAAGTGATAGAATCACCCTTCTAGATTGCAAACAATCTACAACAAACTCCATCATTGATAGCCCGACCTCCTCTGCCAAATACTTCCTTTTCTTCTCTCCATGCCCTCCTCTTGGCATGTTTTCACTACACTCAACCCTTGCAACCTCCACGCTACATTGCTTGCAATCTGTGTTACTTTCATATCTCAGTCCTCATGAATATTACACTTCCTCTATTGTAATATGCCACTTTCTCATCACTTTCCATTCCTCAACCGCTCAGGACTTCACACACCTGCAACGATACTTTTGAGCTCCTCAATCACGCTTCCTCAATAAATAAGTTTTTCCATAAGCCATCTCACGGTCAGTTATTTGCTTATGCCCCCAAAACCTCTGCTCACTTCCCTCTCCACCCGTAGGTCTTGGTGCGAACTGCCTCATAGTCAGCGCTTTTTCCACATGTTCAGAACCTCCTACTCTGATACCATTTGATGAAGACAGAAAAAACACTCAATCCAATTCCTCAAAACTCAACTCTCACAAATCTCATATTACAAAAGAATCCATAGCCAATTAACACAAAATCAATAATTTCATACTTGAAGTTGAAATCAATTCACAATCGCACAACAAGATACTCGATTGAAAATAATTCAAATAACTTTATTTTTGATTTCATGAAAAGCAACAAT